>JAIUCT010000015.1:3087205-3099152 GCA_021307375.1 Tetraneura akinire
TAATAATAATAATAATAATAATAATAATAATAATAATAATAATAATATAATAGCGGAATAAAAAATATTACATTTCAATGAAAGAACGACGGCGCCGCGAGTCCGTGACGGCGCGGCGGCGGCGTTTACCGCGCGTCGGGTAAATCGCGTGCGCCCTCGTGACTGCGAACGTACACGTCCATATTATTATATACTCTAAATATTATTGAATACAAATACATATTTTTGTTATTATTATTTCAATAGGTGATATTGTCGGTTTATTTTTTATTTTTTATTTTTTATTATTATTACTTTTTTTTTTTTTTTTTTTTGTATACGCGTGCGGGCTTTCGATTTCGGCGGTTCCCCGAATAAACGGAAATGTATCGACGTTATATTATAGTATTATTATGAAATTTTAGCGTACGTATAATAAAATGCGGTTTATTATATTATTATTCCGTTGTTGGTTTCGCACGATCCCTCGGTCGGCTTGCTACAGGAAGCGCCAATATCGTGCAGAGTGCGTTATATAAAAAATGTGTTTTCGCGCCCGCGCGGAGGGGATTACATTTTGAAGAGCAAAACCGATTTATAATAAAAAAAAAATAATAATAATAATACCCTCGGCCGAGGGGCTAATAAAATTTCAATATACCTGTATATACAACAAGGGTTAAACGGCATCAGGTCATATTTCGATATTATAATATAGGTAATATATTATTATTAATAAAATTATAATATAATTATAATATAACTCGTCAAATGAAATTACGTATAATATAACGAATATTACGTTTTTACATATTTTATAATATATAATATATTTAAATTTGATTTATTTAATATTATGTGTTGGTTTTTTGTGGTCATATATAATACGTATTAAATATACCAACTTCATGTACGTATATATATAAAAATATTATTTTGTTGGGTTATATAAAAATTGTTTCATTTTACACATATTAAATTTCATTTTAAAAATAATGTTAAGGGGATTTGAACCCTATGCCCCTTTCCTTCTGCAGGCTACGGCCTTGACTATGAGTCCATATGATACATTTTATGTTTTTATGCGTATAACTCGTGAAACTACATCAAAAATATTTACTATCAGTACTCAATTTGTGTGGAGGGAGCCCAGGGAGGTGTGTCGCAGATGGACGGAGTACCTCTTCTATTTTTTTTCTTTTTGAAGCGTACCACCACTACTAATTGTTAAATTCCCCATAACATAGAATATACTAAATGATTTTGAGGGGACGCTAACTTTTTTGAAAGTCCCTCTATATTTCTTATAATATCCAATTCAAGCAATGTTTACTATATTACATCGTTAATCGATACGTTATATTATATATACTCGTATATATTATCATTTATTTTATAATAAACTATATTATATATTATAAAATCAATGATATCATTATAATACTATATATACATATTACATACCTACAGTGGTATACAATGTATGCATAATGCATGAAAATAAGAAATAAAATAAAAATAATATTATGTATGGTAAGCACGACTGGAATAGTAATAAATAATAATATATAAATATATAAAAAAATTAAAAATTCTCATCCATCATATTACAGTCGCAACATTATATTTAAAATATATATAATTATAATATTTTTATACCCGGGTACATAATATACATAAATATTTCATTTGGCGACATTTGGACAAACTGTAAAATTCGAAATACGTAAAATAAAACAGTCCCAAATAAAACGCGCGTTATCATTGTGTGATTTGTGAAAAAATAATTAAACCTAATATGTATACTATAATAATATTATATTTATACATTATTAAGTTCAAATTAAACATAACGTATTATCATAAAAAGTAATTGCAGCGATTATTTTGAAATAATTGAAAATATATTATATTAAAATGAGAAAAACATTATACACAGCATACATTATGATATTATTAGTCCTATGCCTAATATGGAAAATACAGTGTTCGATTAAACGCACAATGAAGCATATCTGAAAAAATATCCTATAGAAATTATTATCTACTGGGTATCTGAATGTATTCTGCAGTATATTATGGTGGACGAATTCGTATTTTATTAAATTAGTTATAAATTATTTTTTAACGATTATACAGAAAAACGATTAAATATAATATTATGAACTGCAGGAAATTTCGTCATCTCTCTTTACGACTATTAATTATTAATTTATTATACACGCATATTTTATTAACACAAAACCAAATTAATCACGGTTGTACACAATACATTATTTTATAATTATATACGATCTGAAATAAAAAGATAAAAATCTAAACTATATACGAAGTATTCAGCGATTAAAACTTCCACGGCGTCGTCAAAGTCCTCGTCTAGTCGTCTTACTATAAATCGCTATTATCCATTATTTACGTCATATCTACACAAATATAACCATATAAACTTTGTGATCGTATATTTATTTATATTATCTTATTTGCTGTTGTCAAACTCAAAAATTGTCAAAGAAGTCGCTCAAATCATTTGGCGTTCGTATACGAAAAGTCGAAGGATTCCCATAATAATTTTATATATAATCGCCCATTACGATCCCATTGTAATATATATAAAATATATGTAATTCATATTAGTATATCAATAATATTATCATACTGACGTGTGATAATACACAAATACAAGTAATAATAATGCGTTCATAAATCATAATAAGTATTATTATAACATGTCATGTATTTTGTGAAAACTATTTTATTATACTTTATTTTTTAGCTCTGTGGGAGAGGGGCGGAAATCCCTTACACCCCATCCCTCGTAATTATACCACCGTACCTATACGTATATATTATATACACGTCTATATACGTGCAATTTGATTTTTGAAATTTTGAATTATGAGAATTTTTAATGATCGTCACTTACTACATTATACGATTTGCGTATTATGTATACACAATTTACAATATTTTATTGTCTTCATAATAATTATATAATGCACTTGTAAAGGGCTTTTATATAGCCTTTTATCGATATTATTCCGTTGTCTATATAAATTTTATCATATCATAATGGGTGATATATTATAATTGAATATATTATACCAACTTTTCGTGTGACGACGAAAGTATCTTTCAATTAAAATACAATAATAATAATATAACGTTGCGTTCGAACCGCGGTATATAATATTATTATTATAGGAGTGTATAGATCTACCGCGGTTTGAACAATCAAACGTTGAAGTGGAAATGTGAGATAATAGTGTTTAGCAGCTATTTAGCGCCCGAGTATATTGTGTGCTACTGCGTGTAGTTTTTCAATAGTTTTAATAGTCGTCGCTCAGAAGTACCTATTTATTGTATATAAATAATAATACATTTGTGAGCACAAAAAACTGTGTCCCTATTAGACAAAGACAAACGCGTATTTGATATTTTAACAATATAAAGTTGAGATTATATACGAAGGGTTGCTATATTAAACGTTTATAACAATATAATAATATAGTCGGGACGCACAAGCGGAATCACCGAAACATCCCTTTTAATCTTCGTATAACAAACCCGCAAAAAATTATGATAAATTCGTTTTTCAGTTTTTTATTCATTTTATAGTATAGGTATTAATTAAAACAAACGCGTACCCGGAAAAATTGCAAACAAGCGTTTATTCTATATATTAAATTCCAATATTTTTACCGTATGAGGTATATACGTATATTATAATAAACGCGTATGTTTATAACTATTTTATTAAAAAAAAAAAAAACAAAAAAATGTATATTTTATTTAAAATAATTTTACGATCGTTTTAACGTTATATGTTATTTTATTTTTAGACTTTTAAATTTTTAATTTCATTCGCCTGAAATGTAAATTGATATACGACGAAACAAAATTGTCCATTGTATAATAATAATATACTAACAAACACGTTATGAAAATGAAGCTTAGTAGTCCGGTTCGGTTTAATTATTTTTCGATTTAAACATTCGTGGCGTGGCCTAAGTATGCGCAACGCGTAAGTTTTGCAACATAAAACAAATAATTCGATTATAATATAGAATATATATATATATATATATATATTTTACAAAAAATCGAAAAATCGTGGCAAAAGTCGAATAAAAAATTATTACACTTGTTTTAATATCTATGCGTATGTATAATATTATAATATTAACCTATTAATATATAAATATATTCTATAGTGTACTTATGTAACAAATAAAGTAACGACCTAGTGTTAATTTTTTACATTTATCCAAAGTCTATATGTAAGAGCATATATAAACTTGGTATATTATATTTTTGTAAAAATGTAAAATTGCAATGAACGTAAAAATGCCGCAGTGCCGGACTGGCAAGGGATAAAACGGGATGCGATCGCATTCCGGGACCTAACTTAACCGGGCCCCATGTACACTTGGAAATATAATTGATTTAAACTGCTTATAAGAATACATATTATATTTATTTTGTCAATGTAGTGGGTCCGAAAAAAAACGTTATTAATAATTTATCATTATTTAGTATTATTATTATTATTACCATTGATTATATTAAATACTATACACAATTCACTGCTATTATAGTGCCATGGACAATATTATGCGCCGTAATTATTCGGTATTTCAGATATAGAGCAATTACAGAGAAATAATTGAATATTTTATAATGATATTATATGATATTATATATATAGATATACTTATGAGCACATGTTAATATTATGTCTGAGACTGTGAGAGACGGTATTTATTTATAGAAAATATTTTCCAATGATATATGAATCAGTGATAATACCTATGAGACAAAGAGACATTGTCTACCCATTATTTTTTAACCGATTGCACATATAATATATAATATATTGTCAATATATTGTGTTAATATGTATTTTATTTTATTATACTTTGGTTTATAAATATAAAATATTATTATATTATTATAAAATAACATAAACGTCATGTATTAAACTATTAAGGGGATTCGAAGAGTATAGATTTTCTTTCTCTGTCTAACACACATAAAAGATAGGGATTTAGACGTTTTCTACTTCCAATAACGTTACGATCTATCTAGTTATATACGATAAGGGATCTGAATTCTGAAAACGGATTTGAATTCGTTAGAAAGTCTACTTTACTTTAGAAATCGACTTTCCCACTTTTTTGAAATTTTCTTCTCATTGTTGTCGAAACAAATTTTATTTAAAAATTTATAAATATACAATTTTTGAAGAATTTAGGACAAAAAAATGAAAAAAAAAAGTGGGAAAGTCGATCCAAAGTAGACTTTCTAACGAATTGAAATCCGTTTTCAGATTCCTTATCACATAACTAGATCGATCGTAACGTTGGAAGTAGAAAACGTCTAAATCCACATATTTTATGTTTGTTAAACAGAGAAAGAAAATCGACGATTAAAATCCCTTAACAGGTATAATAGATAGACGCTGTCGAGCGTCGGCAGTCGGATAAAACCACACAATAGTCAATAATATTGTTCTTTGCTATATGGTATAATATAATAAAAAGACAAGGGCAACGTGAATATATTCTCGTACTTTTGGATATGCGGTGTAGTAGGTTCTTAAAAGCGGGGTGTCTGGAGACTGGCGCAGTGAGTTTTGGAGCCAGGACACAGGATACATGTCTCCTGTATATATATTTTATATTATCATATACCTACCCGCATTGGCGCATTCCGATAATACCTCTTGTGATAATAATATTCTTATTCGTATCGAATAATACGTATTTAATAGCCATTGCCCTTTAACTGCGTAATTAAAATAATACACATTTCAAACAAACATTTTTGTTAATATAATTTCTTTTTAAAAAAAATTTATCCACCCTAATCACAAACTCATTATAACAATGAAGCTTCGCCCCTGGAAATATTAATATTATTTGAATACCTATAATGGTACACTATTGTGTTTTATTATCATTATTATTATTCACTATACCGTGGTAACTGATGTATGATTTTTATTTTTATTTTTTGTTGAAGCAAGAACGTACCTAACATAACGACGTCTCACACATTTCGTACAGTTATATAATATACTATTAGTTTATATTTTTTGTTGGAGAAGTAACTTATGACTTAATTTAGAGAAAAAATAACACTTTGAGTTTGTTAAGTAAAGTATAAATAGTATTTAATTGTATCTATTATTTCTAAACGTTGTGCGTTTATAAATAATATATAGGTACCTATTATAGGTATAGATATAGGAAAAATACATAAAAAATTAGTTAAAGTTCCCATATACCTAGTATACCTAGTACGGACCTCTCGTATAGAGCGCATCCCGGGCCCTTCATGTCCTAGTCCGCCACTGAAAAATAGTATAAATTACTGATAAAATTGTTTGTTGATGTCATTATCAAGTTGTAAAAAAACATCAGGGGTTTATAATTTAAATACCTACCACTTTTGATTTTCATCAATCGTTAAAGTTTGGGTTTATATAATAATATGCAAGAGATACCTACTTTTAAAGTAACATTTTGAAGTTATTTGCATTTAATTATAATTTGTAGTAGGTATTTCATTTTTATATCATAGTGTGAATATTACACGTAGGATTTTCGGAATGTTTTTTCAATCAATTTTTTTGTCCATACAGGTACAACTGAGGTACAACGCGATAATTGATAATAATTAATAATTATAATTACATCAAAAATGATCATAATCGAACGTGTAAAATATTGTAATATTATTTTCATCCGGTAAACGCAGAAAAGTTAGAGGAAGGGGGAAAATAAATAAAAACATACGTTTTGTCGAAACGACCTAACCCTTTCCCTTTCAATTTGCACTTTACACGATAGCCGAATAACGAAGAGCTCGAGACGCGTTAACTAGGGGGTGGATAAAATGGAATAATAACGAATATACGTTTACCTGCAGTTTGTAATACGCTCGCGGTGTATACGGCATAAAAAAAAAAAAAAATTGTACGCTCGTCGACGGCGACTCTCTCGCGGTGTGGTCCGTCTCCGTCGCACGGGCTCGACGAAAACGAAAAAATAAAAAAAAAATAAAAAAAAAATAGTAAAATATAATATTATAAATAAACAATCGCCGTTATTGTTATATTCCGTGACACGGTAGTCGACACGGCAGCGAACTCGTAAACATAATTTACGGGCGTGTATTATTATTTATTATTATGAATATTATAATATGATATTATGTGACGGCGAGATGTGAAGACGAGATGAGGGCGGCGAGACGCGTGCTACACCGTACGGCGTAAGAAAAAAAAAATAATAATAATAACGATAATATTATTATTATAAATAAAGATATGGAAGAAAAAAAAACAAACAAAAATTGTATATAGGTAGTCCTGGCCCGTGCATACGGAGTGCTCGGCGGCAAGACGTTCGCGTAGTCTCGCACGCGCGCCCGGTATACGAAACGCGGTTACAACCGTAATATTAATAATAATAATAATAATATTTTAATACAGTACGAATACATTTCGTACACCGGGTATACCGGAGTTTCGTACACCGCGTGCGGTACATATTAAATAATAGTATTGTGCGTTTGTGCGCCCGCATCGTCGTCCACTCGTATATTACGCTGCGTCGTTCGTCGTAATAATAATATTAAAATCGTTATAAAATAATAATATATTATATTATTATTTTACAAAATATTATACCGATACGCGCGCGTTGACGGGCATCAGCAGCTGAGTTTTCACCTGTAATTATTTTTTACCTACCAGCCGCCGACGGATTTTCAGTTTATATGTACCGCGGTCCTAAATTATGATAATAACCATTACCGTTGTCGCGTGTATAATATTTCTCTAGCGCCCGCAGACGCCGCGGAGATGACAGACAAATAATTAATAATATTATTTTCTTTTTACGTATATCTTTCGGTAGTTAATTATAATATTATGATGGTCAACGCACACACCGCAGCAGGTTGTAGCTTGCAAAGTTGTATCTAGATTTGGCAAGCGGTTTTTCAGAATTTTCAAATTTATTTTGAAGTTTGTACGAAAATCTTGGCTTTATTGATTCATAGCTCTGTATAGGTCATATATAGTCTACAGATTTTCTTGTGCATAATATAATACGTCAGGAATTCAGGATCGAAATAATATTCGATTTATGATAATCGATTATGATGATCTATAAATTTAAAATACTTAAATTATATTTTTAATTATTAAATATTAATTTCTGAAAGTAATGTATTAGTATAATTCTTGTGGACACGGAACCGAATTCAAATCTCCCAAATCTTAAGAGGTTTGGTGGTGGTTCGTTTTTAAGGAGTTGTGTATAGGCATTTTATACTCGCCTATGTATGAGGTGTGTAAGTGTGTGTGTAGTAAATTAATATTGGTGTGCGTGTCTCACCCGTACCTCTACATACATACGTTCTCATACGCGCATGCACAAGTCAACGTTTCTGATGACATTTTTATTTCGTGCCTTTAAAGACCAAAAAGCCTGACAAAATTACACATACTTAGAATACTTTGATTTAAATTCTGAAAACATATATTATAATTATTTATACTCTCTACTACAAAACGTTGGAAGTATTATTCTCATTTTAAGTATTGCTTTTACTAGGCAGAGATTTAAAAAAATTTGATAATTTTAAACATTTTCATTGTTAATTTTTTATAGCAAAAAGTTAAAATTTAATTTCCAACGTTTAGTAGTAAAATACTCGTACTATATAAATTAAAAAAAATTCAGAATTAAATTACGAATACTGCAGTAATTATTTAAAATTTTGTCTGGCTTTATGGTCTAAATCGAAGAAAAAACAGACCACCACCAATCCTCCCTTATGTTTTCAACAGGAAATATAGTTTTTCTTCTGTAAAAATGTTTCTACACCGTTTCGTAAAAATATTTTATATGATAGTATACGATATAAGCCATAAAGCTATAAGGCCTATTATGTAGGCGACCACCAATCAGTTGCATCATATAAAATTATATTATTATAGGTATACCTTATACCGGGTTAATGGTGACCAAACGATGGTTTTTATTTTATTTTTCACCTCGTATTTATCTCATTACGTTTCGTATATACATTTTGTTACATTAAATTACTATTTATTTATATTATTGTCAGTTGTCAGATAAGCCATAATATTATAATGTACTATATTTTACTTTGTTTTTCCGCACGTCGGCCACTGCAAAATAACACGTAACAATAGTCGGACCTTATTATCATAACGTCATGAGGGTACGGCACACGCCATCACACCTGTTCACGTATACGCACGCCGTATAAATTAATACTAATTATTATAATATTACAATTTACACGCGTGCGCGGTTTGCCGATCGCTCTTGTCGTCCAGCCGTCAGTTCCAGAAAACGGTTTCAGAATATTATTAAAATGCACTCGCGATATATTTGTTTTCTGTTTATTTTTTTTTTTTTTATTTCGTAATGTCACTGCAATTTCACTGGTCGCGAAATGGCCCAAATGTAAATACGACGAGCTAAATACGATAACAACATTCAATATAATTTAACAAAAATTAATCGTCATTAGGTATACTCAAAAATGAAACAAATTGGATTCTATTGTCTTTAAAATTAGAATTTGGACCACCATAAAGTCAAATATAATTCAAATTGTCTATTTCCCCAGCCCCCCACATTCGAATTTTAAAACTCTGATTTTGCCAAAGGTTTATGCATCGTTTGTGCACTATTACTTTCGGATATCGATAAAACAAATTTGGGGGCTGTAGAAACAAAACCCCCACATTCGAATTTTAAAACTATGATTTTGCCAAAGGTTTATGCACTATTACTTTCGGAGATATCGTTATATTATCAATAAACTTTATATATATTCGTATATGTTACCGGCAAAAATAATGCCGATTGATTTTAAAAGGACACAAAATATAATACGTACGGTAAACGGATGCGTCTTGTGCAAGAAAATTGCGAAATATTTTATATTTTTCGTTTCGCAAAATATTCCATGCCTAGGACCAAGTATATATTTAGAGGTGAGAAAGGATAATAGATAAAAATTAAATGTAGATACGCAGTTCGGGAAACGATCTTAAAAAATAACTTCATGGAAACATTAAGTAGGTATATACTTATAACTTATACGATTAATATATTATTAAGTAGCAAAAATTATAATTATTGTTGATCCCAGTGACGAATATATTTTATAATAATGGAGGGAAATTATATCGTTGAATTACAAAAGAGAGAAAGTTAATTAATAAAAATTACAAATAAATTATTCAGTTTCAAGCAAAGTGAAATATATAATTACCATTAATTTCGTATAAAGATATTAGTATTTAAATTACATTCGTATATGATAAATAATTGTATTTATACTTTTTTTTTTTATTTGAGTATCTACCTAATTTCTAAAATATCAAAAATATAATATTATAAAAATTAAATTTTGTATTTTAGCGGTTGTCTGCAATATTATAATTACGATAATATCGACAGAGAGTTTAATTTTCGTATCTATTATCGTTATGTTATTATTTTTCGGTATACGTAATCCCATAAAGTTCTAAACGTGATAATATTGTATAAGTTAAACTGATAATAATTTCGAGTAAAATCGAGATTTTTATTTTGTAACTACCCGCTAGACATTTCTACAGACACGTCTACGTATATTATACGGTCACGATTAATCGATGTAAAGGTTATTCGGTATTACCCGTAATAATACCGTAACGTACATAATATTATTATAACCGTACAGATTTGCCAGCTAGAAGTTTGTCGTTGATTTTTAACAATATACGCTGAATAACTAAAACTAACCGCGCTTACCACACACGCGGTACCTGGTATACCGTATAATAATACTATTTTCGATTCTTGCGCGCGCACACACACAAACACACACACACACACACACACACACGCGAAATTCGGCAAGGCGTTTCGTCGAATTCGATATTCGTATTATTATTATTATTATTATTATATTATATAAATTTCGTCCTACCACGGTATACGCGATTATAACGGGTAGGTAGGTACGACGACGTAGGTATGGTTACAGTTTTTTTTTTCATACGAACGATTTCCAAATAAGGCAATTCGTTTTCTAAATAATACTACGGACGTTTCAAAACACGTATATAATATATTATAATAGATTTATATATAATTATTCGACACACGTAATATAATGTGTATTATCCGTGGACGGTGTACATACCTAAATAATACACGAGTATACGACAGTCGCTGGCTGCACTTGTTGCGCACGACGTATACATAATACACGTGCGTCTAACAATAATAATAATAATAATTTTTTTTTTATTTTGCTCGATTTACCTCGCGTTCGTCATTAGAATATAATGATCTACAATATAGAGGTGGTCAAACTCAGTAACGAGTAAACCAAGAATATACATATTATTTTTTTCTTCGAAAACCGACATTCGTAACACACAAAAATTAAAATTAAATATTTTCAAGTACTTAGATAATAATTATATTTTTAAATTATAATTATTTATTTATCGACAATATCGAGTATAAAAGTAAATTTTAACGAGGGATGATCGACTTTGGAATCGTTGGAATCGTACCGTTTGGCCATCCCTGCTTATTAATATAATATATTCGCTTAATTGTACATGCGTTTATGCGATTATGCGTGTACGTCGAATACATTCTTAAACGACTTACTAATAATAAATATTATATATTATAAAATACAATTTTTTTCATTTTTTTTAAATAAAAAATTTATTTACTTTACTTGCGGCAATATCCGTTTATTCATATGATTATGCGTTCATTTAATATAATATTATTCATTCAATTTATAACGACGTTCATTTTTTTCGAATATTACTTTTTATATATAACATTTTTAACTAATTTAATTTATTATTATTATTATTATTATTATTATTATTATTATTATTATTATT
>JAIUCT010000015.1:3109804-3121761 GCA_021307375.1 Tetraneura akinire
TTATTATTATTATTATTATTATTATTATTATTATTATTATTATTATTTTATACCCACGGTGTACCGGAATATCCACGGGCTTAATGATATCTTAATTAAAATACAATGAGATGGAAAAGAAGGAAAAAACCCGACCCGGAGGGGGCGATAATAAAACGTAATTGAGGGTGCTGGTGATTCATTTGATCTATACACTTTTTATAATATGTTATATTTATACGCATGCACACATTTGGCCTTATTAACGGTGTCGTTCACGCGGCATCCAGTTTTCGTCGTACTACGGTTCTCTTCTGTCGTTTGCGCGTATATAATAATAATAATAATAATAATAATAATAATAATAATAATATATATTATAACGCGGTCCCTAAAAAAATAAATGAAAAGTAGAGTCTCAATTGGTCTTGTTGACCGTTTATTTTAATCATGATGCCCGTTTGCGTTGTGTGATGGTAGGTACTCGTAAATTTATTATTTTCGTTTATTCGATGGCGTTCTGACGATGCGACGATGTATAATAATATTATTATTATTATAATACGACAGAACGCGTACATAATATAATTATATATCATTATATTTTTATCAACGTGTTATATGAACAATACAATATATTATTAATTGTATAATATTGCCCAAAAATTACGTTCATTTCGGTATCTATACGAATTCTGCAAAAATATTGTATAATGTCGAAATGTCCAAACTTTTAAACTTGACGATATTTTCATTATTCATAATCTTATATATTATAATACGTCGTTATATAATTTAATAATTTATTTATATACATAGTAGTTGTGTATTGATAAAATTAAAAAAAAAAAAAATTATATTTTATGTGAAACGAAAAGCAATTTTAAACGGCGATAAATGAAAGAAAGATAAGATAAGATACTCTTTATTTCAGCTAATACCGTATTTTATTAAATAAAAATCTCCTTTGGACGCTTTTGAGAAATACGTATAATATTCTTTGTGCAGAGACTTGAACGTTCTTGGACCGTCACCACGCGCGGCATATAATAATAATATTATAATCATCGTGTGTTTATGCTGCGGTCAGTGGTCAGACAGTAAAAACAATTTGTCATGACGATCGTCGGTCAAACACATTAAAATTTGCAAATAGTATCGCAAATGAAAACTTTTCGGACCAGACCGATTCTTATATTATAATAATATACTAGTCTAAAGTCTTCGAGTTACAATTACAACAACAACAACAACAACAACAATAATAATAATAATAAAATAATAATAATATAAACTAATAATAAAAATAAATAAATAATAATAATAATAAAGATATAAATATTATAGTTCACCACTTGACCAGCGAATAAGCTCCGAGCTGATCCCACAGTGGCAATATTATTGGCTTTTGATGGAACACGTCCAACACGTATCTCGGCAATAATTTTTTGTCCACGACCACTTCGAAAACATATTCTTTAAACCATTCTGTGGTCATCATTATGTAACCGTTCGTGTTCGTAGATTTTCCCCAAGAGTTTTCCACGCGCCATCGCACGATCTCGTCGTTCTGAAACACGCCGCCGATATTATAATAATAAATAATACCATTACAATTTACAATACGCATGTTTCAGTCCGTGTTATTTCGTCATCAATTCGTATTTGTATATATAATAAATGATATGATTATTTCTGTAATTTAATTTCAAGGATAACGTATAGAAAACACATATTACGGTGAATAATTGTATTTCCAGACGTGATGCGTATATAGGTACTTAGTTTATTATTTCGTAATGTGATAACGAAACAAGCAACAATTTTACAGTTTAAAATTTGACATTTTTCACCTCTTTTTATCATTAAACACGTTATAGTAAAAAATTTTTGTATCCGATATAATACGACAATGAACAATTATATCATCGTGGGTGATACAATATCACAGTTGTGTAGTCTGTTATAATATTTTGCCATTATAAATAGCAATTTTTTAATTAATTGTTAATATTGTGTTATATTGTAAATATAATAATGTAGGATAATTTTCAAAATTTTTTTATTCAATATAATATATACATTTTGGTGTTATATGTTTATGTTACGAATTTAATAATATTATAATTCAAAAAACTATATTATATCATTTACGTTTAACAATAATATTTATTTGTATGTATACTATTACTATTGTACTTAAAAATAATTAAAAAAAAAAAACAACTTATACATATATTACTTCAATATGTACTCCAGTTAATATCATAGCGTGAGTCGGACTTGAATCCCGGTATAAAATCCGTTCACTTTTGGTCAATGGGATCGATATATCAGTGCCGAATATCGATTCAATGTCGTGTCTAAACAATATTCAATTATTATAATTATATAATTATTATCGTACTGTATAATTAAGTTGTCAGTCGTACCAATGGCGGATCCAAGGAAGAAGGGTACAGGAGGACGTGCCCTCCCTGTCGAGAGATCACAGAACAATTTCGGGCTAATTATTAATTATTAATTATTAATTATTAATAATTAAAACATTTTATTTAAATAATACTTATTTTTCCAAATACTAGATGATACTATGATTTTGTACTAAATTATGTTATTATATATACATATATATTTAAACTTAATATTAATTTAAAAAAAAAAGAGCTGATACTCCTGCCGCACAGGATACAGGTGTGCGAATCATAGCGTTTAATTTTAATTCGAATTTGAATGCAATGATAAACCATTGCATTCGTAAAAACGATTCTGAGCGAAGTTCAGTCAGATTATAATTTTCGTTTGAACTAAAAATATCAACTTAAAACAGCTATAAAAAAAAATTGAGATTAGGGATTTTTCCAATATTTTAGTATGATGTTAAGTAATATGTAAGTATACTTCAGTAAAATTTTCAGACCCTAATATCAAAAATTGCTAATTTTATCAAACATTATATACGTAAAAACGTGAATTTTACGAAATATTCAAAGTCCTATATTTTGGAGAAAAGTTAATGTAACGGTTCCAAAATTATACCACATATATATAGTAGCTATGTGAACATCCAAAAAAAATTTCAGGTCTCTATCTTAAAAATTGCCCGAGTTATCGTGAAATATAGAAATTGAATTCGTCAAAATTTCATTTTTCGTGAAAAATGCCGTTTTTTCGTCATTTTTTCGAAGTTTTTTCTACCGCTTATAGTCAATTTTGAGAAATTCGAAAAATGACCTAAATAAAGTACCATCTACATCCACTTTTACATCTGAAACTCGCTATTCGTGAAAATCTAAGCATTATTTCGGGTAGTAAAAGTATTTTCAGAATATTTATTTATATGTATGGATTCTAAAATTTTCGTTTTCCTAAAAATATCAACTTAAAACGGCTATAAAAAAAAATTTTGACAATGGATTTTTCTAATATTTTAGTATGATGTTAAGTAATATGTAAGTATACTTCAGTAAAATTTTCAGACTAAAATACCCAAAATTGACAATTTTATCACACATTATATACGTAAAAACGTGAATTTTACGAAATATTCAAAGTCCTATATTTTGGAGAAAAATTAATGTAACGGTTCCAAAATTGTGCCACATATATATAGTAGCTATGTGAACATCCAAAAAAAATTTCAGGTCTCTATCTTAAAAATTGCCTGAGTTATCGTGAAATATAGAAATCGAATTCGTCGAAATTTCATTTTTCGCGAAAAATGCAGTTTTTTCGTCATTTTTTCGCCGTTTTTTCTACCGCATAGCGTCAATTTTGAGAAATTCAAAAAATGACCTAAGTAAAGTACCAACTACGTCCACTTTGCTACCGGAAACATACCCTATTCGTGAAAATCGGAGCATTATTTCGGGTAGTATTTTTGTACACAGACATAAAAAAAAAAAAAAAAAAAAAACAAAAAATAATCACACATCATTGTAATACCAATACATTCTTCGCTTCGCTCAGAATCTAAAAAAAAAAACCATAAATATAAATAATAATAAACCCCTGTCAAAATTGTCCGGATCCGCCAATGGGTCGTACGGTGTTTTTTCCAAAAAGCTTACTAATGGATCTTACATTTTTAAGTCGTCTATTCCCAGTTCGTTGGAAAATCTTTGGTTCACTTCACAGCTGTACCAAACGGGTTCATCAAGCTTGATGATCGATTGTTTGCATGCTTCCAAAAGTACTTCGATTGGTTGATTGTTGTACACGATTTTAGAACCTTCCGTAACGTTTCCGATTAAGTCTAACAAGTAAAGTTGACCAAACTTGTGTTTTGGTCTCGGATCGCATATCAAAGATACCTGAAATTAATGTTGAAAAAAATTCACTCAAGTATACTATAATTTATATAAAATATCAATTCGCCCCATATACATTTTATATATAAATATAATATACTAAATATATTTTCCTATAATTAAAATTTAAAAAAATTTAGTCAGTTATATTATTATGATCTAAATGCGTATATTATGGTATATATTATAATATCTTTTGGTGACAATCCCCTCCTCTCTTAAATAATAATTATCGTACTTCTTATCGTTGCTATCAATTATTATTAATTATTTATACGTAAAATTATTGATTATAAAATACTTATTATTATAGTATACATTATAAATCAATATTGTAAAATATTTGTATTATTATTTCAATTAAATACGTTGTAAAATGTAATATTTTACTCGTTTAATAGATATATTTTTCAATTTTTCTCGTTACCTTGTCATCTAGGTTTATAGTTGGCCGGACTACCGTCTTGTAGAATTCCAGAGGGGTTAATTTTACATACGAAAATGGTTGTTTGTTATTTTTATTATCACGGTAATACCATTTGAACGTTCGTTTTGGAATGCTCAAACAAATGCCAATGATTCGATACACAATACACATGTCTTTTTTTATTTGTGCGGATATTTGGTTATCCGAAGCCTTGTTGGTCACCATGTCGTGCAAAATTATGGCAAACTCCCGAAGCTGTAACAGTCATAGGCGTGATTAGGGGGCTTGGGGAGGGCTTAGCACATTCTAGTTTTCAAATTATCATATTCGAACATTTTTCGTATATATGTAGAAAAAACAAAATATCCTTATAGATTATTACTTCGTCGGGACTTCAGCACCCCCTCCCCCAGTATTTTTTTTTACTGAAAATGCGCCCCACGGTAACGGTACGTTAAAAAATTACAACTTAAAATAATTATAATAACAACGACTGCAAGTTACGCGATATAACCTACTCCTCTCTTTTTCTCTTCCTTATTATTATAAGTGAGAGCAAAGGGAATAATTTCATAAATTTTCATTCAATTAAAAATTTCAATTTTTATTATTTAATTTGTCAACGAAGACAAAATTGCGATTATAATAATAATATTCTGTCAGTCGGACGGCCGTGGATCGTTAATTTTGTTTCCCAATTAATTAATAATATATTATATATCTAATATTAAAAATACATAAAATACATAAAATATATTTAAAATATATCAAATTATCTTGTTAATAATAATTTTTTAACGTTTATATAATATTATTATTACCGATTTATTAGACAATAATAATTTTGATTATTATATCGAATATCGTCACGTATTAAAAACGAGAAAAAAAATATTATGTATATTATTATTATTTTTATATTTTGTTCGTTAATAAAACGAGTAAATTTATTTATTTTAAATAAATAAAATACTTGCCTTACTGTTTAAAATGTCATTGAGTTCGTTACTTTCTTCGCTGCTATAACTTTCATGGAAATTAACTTTTGGCATTAATCCGTGCTTTTTAATTATGTTTACTGCCATAGCCCAGTAACCGCCATCTTCGACAGGACACTTACACGTTACAACATTACACAAATTTATTTATTTATAAAACAAAATATATTTTATGTTCGACAACTAATCACGTTTTTATTATAAACATAGATAATAAATAAATACTTATATGTCACGTTTGTCATTTTACAAAATTAGGAAAATATAGTTTTTTTTATTTTATTATTATTATTTTAATTCTCACTTTTAGTAAACACATCACTGTTCTTGAATCCAAGGTGTGGCCATTTTTAGCAGTTGATACAATTGCGTTTAAAAAGTAGTTACTCCGTTCGATCTGGTATAAGAATAATAAAAAAAAGAAATAATAATAATAATTAAAAATATTTTAAATACAATATCGTACATAATATTATTCTCAATTTAGAAATCAGTTAGACTTAAAAGTCTACATTAATTGAGAAGTCTTTATATTATATATAGTTAATTAATCAGATTGTATATTTATGTAGGTATATTTAATTATGCTAATTAATCTGAAATTATTTTAAAACGATTTTTTTTTTGAACTGTTTTTTGACCAACGTCTAATGCTATCTAATCTAATCTAACCTAAAATATTAAAAGCAACACACTTTATCCCAAAAAAAAATATGAGCTTGACTGAATTCGAATTGTTTAATATTGTATTTCTTCATGAACGGTACGCGTATCACGTTTAAGCAGGCGAAAATCCAACAACGACCGGAATTTTTTTGATTACTTATCGGTTTACCACTACAACTGATCTATTTTTATATACATTTATTATTATATTATGTTCATAGTACTCGTATAATATAATGTCATGTGTTTATTTTGTAGTTGTTAACGACCTTATTGGTAAAATAATGTTCCAGAAATAATTGATCTTGTATTCGTTTTCTCGACAATGCCATGTATAATGGATCGAACGTAGTACACGCATTTTGAGCTAAAATGTTTGTCGAATTCAAATTAAAGTTGTTTTTGTACTTGAACAACAATTCTTCTGTAATTATACCTGATACAACGATTATTTAAAATACAAGTTATAATAATATTAATATACGGTAATTATTGCATATTTTATTATAATATTGAATTTTATGATTTTTTTTCAAATTAAATTAAATTTTTTTTAAATTAAATTACATAGGTGAAATATGTTTTAAAACGAATGATTGGAGCGGTAAATACATAATTATTATTATTAATTTAAAGTATTCAAGTTTAAAATGCGTTTAAATTACTTTCACACATTACACGCGAATATCAGACTTGACTGAACTAGAACGAATGATTTAAAAACGATTTGTGACGGCGTATATTTATCAATACGAGCATAATATTATTATTACGAATATTTTAATTGTATAATAATATTTGTATTTCAATTTCGAGTCATATCGCGGTTTTTTGTATTGGGTATTAATGTATTATTATATAAGTTATACAACTATAAATAAAAATTAATATTATAATAAAATATTATATAGACTCACTATATATCACGTCGCGATTGTTATCATTATTATTATTATTATTATTATTATTATTATTATTATTATTATCGTTATTCTGCATATTATTTTCCAAAGATATTGACATTTGTGTGGTTTGTAAACAATAACGTTGCTCCTTCTGATTGATAATGGCCAATCGTTTCGTGTACAGCAGATATTCCATAACATCCATAAGTATACTTATGTTTCTTCGTTTTTGGAAATAATCGGTGCCAAAACTAAAAAACAGTATTTTTTGCAATTGCGCCAAAGTGAAGCTGCGATGTTTTTTGATTTTTCGCAACACGAATTTCTTGATTTTATCGAAAGCCGAAGAACGAGCAGCACCGTGTCTTTGTGCCATTATTGTACGATTTACGAGTGGATCGAGTCGAATCGGTGCGACAATACATGCCCAACACGTTTATAATATGAATTACGCCGGGAACAAATTATAATAATATACTTAATATATTCATTACACCAAATATTATTATTATTGATTTAACGAGTAAATAGTCTTCATGGATACCTTAAATGCACGTCGTGTTGATAATAATAATAATATTTTACGTAACCCCACGTTTCGTTCTCCTGAAGTATAATAATTTAAATAATTAATCGGCAAAGTGTAATTTAGTATATTCGTACCCATTTATACGAATTTCAACGACATAATTTGTCATCGTATATATATAATAATATTATTATTATATATGTATATCGCGGGGTGACTTTAACGCCCTTAAAAATTAAAAGTGCAGTTTGTTCGCAATTTGGACGTTTAGGTTATGATTAATTTGACCAAATACTATCATAATACTATTATATTATAATATATTGTTTTGATAACGTGATGTGATGAAATATAGCATTTCGTATATTTTTCGGGAAAAACACGAAATAAAAATTTGAATAATTAAAAAAAATATATATATATAATATAATGTTATTATCTAAGATAATTTAATAATTATCGTACTACACGTCTACGTACGAGTACACACATTCAATTTGGTAGTGAAATAGTATAACATATTATATATATTTTTTTTAATATAATCGTTTCGACATAATTTATATCGTACTATACGTGTATATCCAGTAAAAATACATATAATGTATTATTATACAAACTCATGCGCATATATTATTATTATTATTATTTTATTATCATGCGGTATAAATACATACGGTGTACATAATAATATATACTTTTTATACTCGTGATGTACCATATAATATAGTGCGCGTGCGACAGGAGGTGTAACCGAACGATATGTTATCGTGATGTTTACTTTTTTATACGCCAACCCACCAACGTCGCAGATCGATGGTAATTAATTAGTCCACGTAATAATTATAATAATATACCGGACACTGGGATGATGAGAAATAATAATAATTCAAAAACACCTAACGCAATGCAAACAAGTTCATGCAGGGTTATATTCAATAGCTGTACGATAATAATAATAATAATAATAATAATAATAATAATAATAATAATAATAATAATAATAATAATAATAATAATAATAATTATAATAATAATATATATATATATATACGCACGCATACGAAACTACACGCAGATACCACCGAGACGAAGTCATTTGCTACTGGCGAGCGTTCAATATTACGAACCGAATCGATCGTCGTATTATAATAATTATATTTATTACACGATTGTTATAACTATATATTATTTATATTTTATACGCGTAAGAAAAAAGAATCCGAATGAGCGAACGCGTATTTTTTTTTTTTTTTAATATTATTATCATAATTCGTACTCTGATATCATAAGTGTTTGCGTAAAAAAAAAAAAACAACAAATTTCGTCGTTAAAAAATCGTAATACATGATACACATCACAATACGTATGACGGTTATATTATAATTTTTTTCCGATATTTTTAGATTTTCGTGTAACGTTTGAAATTTATAATAATATTTCATACGATGAGTAGACCACACAAAAAAAAAATACGTTTTGAACTGTCGTTGAAATAATTATCGTATTATCGGAAAAAGTATTATATAACGTTCGAGTTGAAATAATTTTATACCTAGGTATATAACATATAATAATTGTACCGTTCTGTGGTTTTTTTGTTATGTTTTTTTTTTCGAACACAAAACGATTGCCATTATATTCATTAGTCGTTTATCCATTAAAATATTACCAAACAAAACATCATCGGACAATATATTATATAAAATTAAACGACGTGGTGCGATATATAAATATATTTTTTTTTATATACATTGCAGACCACAAACAATAATACGTAATAGGTCTGGCCGTTTCTTTCATCACGTTCGAAGTCACCGAAAAAATGAGAATTCGCGACCAACGCATAAATCATTATCGAAAATAAAGTATTTGATAGTTTCGAATAATATTCGTCGTCCTTTTTAAGCCAGCGACCATTAAATCGTAATTTACTAAATTTTTCAACAATTATGACATGGACAAATTTTATATTTAACTTAATAATTCCTCAGTTTAATCGAGTAATTCTATTTTTTCGGTCCAGTTGAAATTGTTATACTCTTTTCACTATTCACACAAAAAAAAAAAAACAGCGTGTAGACACCACTGGCGCCGTTAAATTTAGTAAATCTGATAATTCTTTAATTATAATTATCGATGCGTTTAGATATCAATTTAATCGTTTTAATTTTAATAAAAATATCGATTTTTAATATAGGTACAATTAGTATAAAACTTTATACTGGAATCAATTCTAACGAATTTTAATACACACAATTTACTATTTGATTTAGTGACTTGACCGAATTCTCAACACGTGTAACCCCGCAGTCATTCGTATAACGTTGAAATGTTCGTACTTTGGCCATCACGAATTTGTTATCATAATTTCAAATTAATATTCTGTTTTCGCATAAGTCCTAACTATATCTAAAATAAAATTATTTAGTAGATACATGTTTAAACGTTACTTATAGTGTTATAATACTTCGAAGTATACCATACATAATGATGTATCGTAAGTATAAATGTATATAATATACAAACCCATAAATTGTTTATTTATAGATTTTTAATAGAAAAGCGTTAATATCAAATTTTTTTCAAATTTTCATTTTAAATATATTTTTTCACTATAGTTTTGTTGTTGATCTGTTGGTTTTACAATTATTATATTGGTCTATACCTAATAATAATAATAATAATATAATAATAATAATAATAATAATAATAATAATAATAATAATAATAATAATAATAATAATAATAATAATAATAATAATAATAATAATAACAATAATAATAATAATAATAATAATATAATATAGTGCATTAGGTAATACTAACGAATACAGATTTTAAATAATTAACAAGGGCGTCTCATAATATGTTATATGCGGGATTGCATTCTTAATGGTCTTTTTACCAAGGTCATGCATCATCATGCAGCAGTTTATTTAAGAACAGTAAAAAGAGTTGTAAGGTCAATTGATTAATTCAAGGTTAAAATATATTCCAACGAGTGAGAAATGTTTTAACGTCATCGCGATGATCACGTAATGAATGTCACGGATAGACGCATTAGCTCGTTAAAAAGTTAAAAGTTATAAGTTATTAGTATATTTACTACGTATATATATTATACAACTAGGAATAGTTATTTTTTCGTGTTAATTAACATCATATATAATTATTATATAAAATAATTATAATTAATTTGGAATTCGAATTATTAATTTTAACGTGACAAGTCGTATAAGGTACATACGAATAGAAATTATATAAGTATATTATGTTGAAAATGACAACGTAACATTGCATAAAATAAAATATAAAATAATTAATATAAAATTACGCATGCACAATAAAAGGTCGTATTAACTTTGTGATATGCAGGGTATTAAATAAATAATCACGATGATAAAAACGTATTATGACTATACGAGTAGATATATAAGTAAATCGGTAAAATATTTTTATGAAGTCAAATACTTTTATGGAGTAAAAGCACATGATTGGTCCGTTTTATAACATATCGATAAATGTATACGAATGTAATTTTTGCGATTTATAATTTAGCTATATATTATATTACCTACGTATTTTATAGGTGTATTGCTTATTTAAATTACGGATGGATAATTTATTTCCACATTTTTCCAACTCGACATAAATCGATATTAACTATATTCAAATACAATACGTCATATTATAATTGTGTATATAAACCGTGTGACCTCATTACGCTGTCTGTGTTTCCTTCCTATTTTATTTTTTCTGCTACTCTTCTAAAGTATATATACAGACGAAATTGAAATGAATATAATGGCAAACAACAAAGGTTCGTGCGCTGAAGTGGCAAACGCCCGAGAGTTTGAGTGTGTGTAACGTTTTAGATGATAGGGGACATGTTACACGCACGACGGGGGGTTGGAAATAATCGGTAAACATAATAATATATAAAGTAAACCCCTTCGTATATTTATATACGATTGTCTTTGGGCTCTCGTGTTATTATTATTATGTGTTTTTGGCCATCCGCAAAAAATTATCACGCACCTATTTACGACGAGTAACAAAATAATATATGAAATAAAATAATAATAATAATAATAATAATAATAATAATAATAATAATAATAATAATAATAATAATAATAA
>JAIUCT010000015.1:3121771-3138013 GCA_021307375.1 Tetraneura akinire
AATAATAATAATAATAATAATAATAATAATAATAATAATAATAATAAGTATTTTACGATTTTTGTATTGTTCGCATGCATATTATGATAAATATAAGAAGAAAAAACAACTCTCATTCGAAAAATAACATAAGATTATATAATACGAATATAATATATATTATATATATAGTTTGTAACTATAATATACTGTCATTGAACAGTTTATTTTCACAGCTCCGTGCCATTTTTTCTGTGCAAAGTAGGTAATAATATAATTAATATGTACCTACCTATAATATACTTAATGTTTATTCGTAAAATTTCTCGTTCGCCTTTTTACAATATTTTATATTCTATTCATTGTATGTCTAAAATTTCGGTCGTGTTTCGCGGTCCCAGTCTGCCCAGTCCAGTTCTGGCGCTAGGCGTGGGCGGTGTGGGGGTTTTGCACGGCCTCGCGTTCTAAAGGGCTTTATATAATTAACCATAGAGAAATATGGGAGATGCGTATCTTACATACGAAAATTATTGTATCTATGAAATTATTTTATTGTAAATAAAAAATTATAAACTTAATTTAATTACATATTATTATATAGGTACTCGTCAATAATAATTCATCATTTTAAAATATTAATTTGACCAATGTCTTTAATTTGTTGCCGAATGTTATCTTTCGTCATTAGTCATCACTCAGTGGCGAAGCTTGAGTTTGTGATTAGGGTGGACAAATTTTGTTTAGAAAGAAATATTATATAAACAAAAATTTATGTTTAAAATGCGTATTATTTTATTAACTATACACATTACACGCGTAACGGCTATTAAATACGTATATTATTAGATTATTACACATTTAACTGTATAGAATTTTTTTTTTGTTAAATTTTGTATAATAACTTATTATTAATAAGCTAAAATATTTGCGAGGCCCTAGGCACAATACATGCCTATAGTTTGCCACCCTCTTCCGCCGGCTCTGTTATTATTATTCGATATATAATAAACTAGATTGCTAACTAGTGATAATACGTGACGCCAGAAAATCGTCATATTTCTGTGGGTTATGTACCTGTTATCAACAATCGCAAATAACAGATGTTTTTGCACCAAGTATGCCTGTTTGACGGTATATTGATAACTGATGAAGACACCATATCTTACAACTAAAATGGCGGTAAAACTGGCGTCAGTGGTTAACGTTGAAAAACGTACAAGTTAGCAATCTCGTTTATTATCTATATCTGTGCACAGATGGATACGAACAAGAAAACGCGCCAATGCGGGTAGGTACATTCATAAAATGTATTATATAAAATATATTAGTAAGAATATGTCTCCAAAACCCACTGCGCCAGATTACCACACCGCATATCCAAAGTAAAAGACATCATTCACGTTATCTCTTTATTATATTATACCATATAGCAACCAACAATATTGTGTGACTATTGTGTGTTTTTACCCGACGGCCGACGCTCGACAACGCCTTTATTTATACCTGCCAACTCTTGACAGACGAGGCTATTACAATCTCTTATAGCGAAAGAGACAAGACTGGTCACGGCTGACCCTAATATTTCTTATTCATTTTTACAATTATTTGCTCTCTTTTTGTATTCAAATACTTGTATTATGGATATATACCCGTGTGGAAACGTTTTTAAGGTGGTGATATTTGAAAAAACAAATCTTTTTAAATTTATTTATAAACTTTTTAATTTGGTGATATAGAGGAGCAAAAATCGGTTATCAATAAATATTTTATGATAAGGAGTACTTTAAAAATAATTTAAATAAAAAATAAATAAATAAACACAAAAATATTCGGGGATGATATCAATAACAAATATGAAATTTATAAAAACAATAAACGACGATGACGGTCGCAGGAGGCAGGACCCAGGTATAATAATTTATTATGTTTTATACACTCGAATCGGATTTCGCGTCTGGAGCATGATGGACACCGTTTCGATGTTACCACGGAGTATGCTCATATTATTATATTTATTACCGTTTTTATTTATATTTATTTTTTTATTTTTTACGATTGTTTGTCAAACGTCATTAAAGTGTGTTTATCAGAGAACAATAATATTACTCTGTACAAAAACAATGACCGAGAACACGTTCGAATGAGAAAATATTAAAAATCACAAAAAAAAAAAAAAAAAAACGTCCAACGCACAATCCAGTAAGTGTGAAATTATAATACAATGGTCTAGTCATAGATAAATTCAAAATCGTATAGACACGACAATAATAATAATATTATTGTAACGTAGTATACGCGTAATTCGTTCCTAAAAATTCGATTCATTTCGTTATATTTTCATAATAATTTCACCTTGTGCGATCGAGATTTACCCAGCGAACAAAATTTTGGCAACAAAATAAATATTGTACGATCGAATTTTATACGCTGAAAATCGATTTATTCGACAGTCGATGAAACAAAATTAATTTTAATTGATAATTATTACAAATAAAAGTCGCGATCAATTCCCTTTAAACCGTGTGCAATCGTAGACAATATAATAATAAAATATAACAACTGGCATTTAAATTTATAAAAAAAATGTTCGGTTTGAGATAGCATTTCCGATGTATTTGATGTTATTATAGTGCCATAATGTTAATTTTCACGTAATATTAATTAACTAAATATGTATTTGTTATTGATATCAATTAATTAAAATTTAAAAATATTAATAATAATATATAATTATTATAATCGCACGTCGAACGCCTTTAACGCAACTGACATTAATTTGTGTACGATGTATAGCCTATACGGTAAATATACAACGGCGACTATTTTTGAGGTTTTAAAAAAAAATTTTACCGACTTTTTTAAATTAACGATAAACGATTTGACAAATTTAATATTTCAAGCGTACGCTCATATATTACAATTCAATAAAATTGTATTCGTAATTTGCATTTTTATATCGTTTGTTCACATTTTAGACGGTAAAACGGATGGCAAGGTTTTAATTATTTTGAAATTTTTCGTTGTTGGTCTTCTTGAATCATCTTCATTTCGGTTCGTACGTATATTGCCGGTAAAATGATGAATGTCTTATTATGCGTATTATTATTATGTTACGTATTTAAAAAAAAAAAATTTAAACAATTCATTCATAAGATGGGTGTGTACAAAGAATGTATACTTAAAATTTAAAAGATATAAATCGCAAATCGTTAAAACGTGTCGTGTACGGTAATGAATAATTACTCTAAACGTGTATAAGTACAATTTTATTTCGTTATCATTTGTAATAATTTGCGTCTTGTTTTTTTTTTTTTTTTTTTTTTTTTTTTTTGTGGAATTGCGTTGATATTAATTTATATTCACATGTTAGCTGTATTTTTTCTTCTTATCTATAATTATATTTAATGATATTATTAATATTTTGTTTTTTTGTACGAAAAATAAATGAATAATTGCAATGTGCACTTTATTAGTAAGTTTATCGGTAAGTCGTAAGTTTCAAAATGTTCAATATAACGAGTATAGATTTTTTTTTTAAAAAAAATATCAATCAATTTCTGGTCATCCGAAATGCAAGAATACTTAATATAATAAAAAATTAATATTACCTAATGTTGTTTTGTTGGTTTTCGTTTTATTTTGCGACACAATTTTCGATATCATGCTCGAATGTAGTACCGCGTAACTGCTTTCTTTAGAAAATCAAAAACAATTATTATCAATATTAGTCAATCAAAAGTTTGATAATTATTCACATAGATAACTGAGTAGGTAATTATTTAATACGAATAAAACACTATTAACAGAAAAACACCTGTTACCTCGTTTCGTTGATTTATTACTATAGATTTGATTGAAAATCATATTTTCCCGTTCTCGTTGCATGTCTTGAATAGAAATTATTGGTAACAAAACTTTCAACGAATGATACCTGTGATACGAATCAATTTTATTCAAATGAAAATTATTTTCGTTTCAAAATTTAATTGATTTATAAAATAGAAGAACCATTGAATTGTCTTTATATAACTATTAATAATTTCACAGTCTCGTAGTGAAGTGATGAAATTTTTAATTTATTAAATTATTTTTACAATTTAAAATGATTATAGGTACGCCTTATCGGCACGCAATTTAATATACACATGGGAATATATTTTACCGTTTTTATTACCACATTTTATTAAGTTTCGAAAAGCAACTACTCGTATATTTTTTGATTCTGAGCGAAGCGAAGAATGTTTTAATTTTACATTGTTGTGTCTTTGTTTTTTATTATTATGTTTGATGGCTAAATTGATCCGAATAAAAAATACTACCAAATATGACAAAAATTCATCGATATTCACGGGAATTATAATTTTGACGAATTTAATTTCATATATTTTATAATATGATAACTCGGGAAATATTGAACTTGGGGAATTGAAAATTTTATTGAGTACTGACATTCGTGTAGGTATTTTATTACATGCGTGATAAAAATTTTGAACTCTCACGGTGATATTTAAATTAAAATAAGATTTTTATTATCATTTATTTTAACGTTTTTATTATCAACATAACTCATAATCATTTGATATTTTGAGCATAAATGATTCAAATTTATTATTATATGATTTATTTACTTATTTATTATTATTATTCATTTGGAAACTATTAATAATTATTATTGTTTCGTAATATTTTGAGTAGTTACTTGTTTAACGAATGTTTGGAGACGTCTATTGCGTCGATGGACGTCTTCGGAGTGAGGCATTTTTCTTTGCATTTTTTATGATTCGAAGAACATTTTAATTTTGTATGTGCTGTACTGAGAAACGATTGCTTTTGTAATTCTGGCGTGTTCTTCTTTTTTCCTGCAAGTTTATTTTTCAGTGATCGACAAAAGACGATATATTGTACATCAATGGGTTTTGGAACGTTATACGATTTTATAATATTATTTCGGTTTAAATGATCAAAAGTTAAACCATAATAATTATCATCCTTGATTTAATTTTGCTTACGGTACACATACGATTATACAGAAAAATTTTATCCCTTCGATTTTTTAGAAATATTTTATTCAGAATACTCTTTATAGATTAGTCGGCCAACTTTTTTTAACATACTCGAGTAGAAAAAAAATTAATTTTTAAATATTTATATTATTAATTTTAAGGAAATGTTGTTATGATTTATCTATTAAATATATGAAAACAAATTCTATAACAATAAAGGAATATAATTTTGAAAAAGCTCGCCATTGACGTTTGGCCGTCTCTGTTAATAATTTTTATAGATTATTTATTATTATAGTAAATTTTAAATTTTAAAATTCACATTCCGATGATAAGAATATATTGATATCATATAACATCATACTTCTTATTATATTTATATAATTCAAGTCTATTATTATTATTAAATAATAACTGAGATTTTAAAATATTATATTTTATATAATTACGTTTACTGTCTCTCGACTTTTTATGTTTTTTCTCATTATTGATTAAATTCCAGATCAACGAAACCATTGGTTGATATGTCCAACGACTTTGTCCCAATGACAATTTTAGCCACCAATGTCGATTTTTAGTGTTTATTAATCCTACATAATATAGTAATATACACATAAGAATTAAGAATAAAATGTCATAATTAAAAAAAAAATAATAATAATTAACTTATAGGTATTTCTTAAAATAGTAAATACTATATATTATATCTTATAAATATTATTGATTATACAAAGTAATAAGTATAGGAATATGAAAACCGTCGAAGTATTGAAAAAATAAAATATTGCGTCTTTTTTTCTACGGAATTTTTAAATAATTAACACGTCCACGTGCAAGCACGATAAATATCAACACAAAACGTCAAAACCTACGAATCGGCGTTAAAAAAAAGTCAAATGTCTTTATGACGAATTGTTTTTTTCGTTAAAAGTATATAAAGAAAACGACGATATTAACAAAATATTTACCCGGATCCGAATCGACCAGTTTCATAATTGTTTTTTCGTAATTTAACGAAGGCGGTTCGACAGTGGTTAATTTGAAATGTTTTCGCATTGTGCTCTGTATTTTTGCGTCCATTACGTTTTGAATATTCGGATTGTGCATGCGAAATTTACAACCCTATAAGAAAGTGCGTTCATTATTGTCACGTATTTTACTGTTTTCTATTTCGACAATGATATACAGAGAACGTTTATCTTACAAACGGATTTCGAACAGACTGATATCGAAATGCTCTTTCGCCGCAACACGGAAAACGACCTAAAGAAAACAAAAATGGTAATGTAATTATTATTATTATTATTATTTTTATTATTATTATTATTATTATTATTATTATTATTATTATTAATATTATTATTATTATTATAAAAAGTGAAAATGTATAAAACGACACTGTTGTAAACGGGCTAATTTGTGAAAGGTATATACACACAAGCTGAAGTATCATATTGTAAGTATTTTAATGATATATAGAAACTTTATTAAGTTAAAAGTGTTCAAAAAGTTTATTGTTTTACATTCGAGTAGAAAATAATTATTCTCGTAAAAAGAGGCGGAAATGAAATATAATATAAATAAATATTATATGTAATGTCTTCGGCCGCGAAACACGCATTTGTTTATATGAAATATAATAACGTAATCCAATAAATTCGGTATAAAATATTAGAAAAATATATCGAAATCAGTGACGGATTTGATGGGATTATCACGCCCTTCCTCGGATCGAGTTTTTGTATATTTTTATTGATTTTAATTAGGTAGAATGGCGATTTAATCATTTATAATATTTTAATAAATACACTTGTGTATTTTATAAATGTTTCCCTTCGTCTCCTCTTCATTAAGACTTATCTATTGCTGTACTATACAGTTTTAATGTTTAGTTATTAACGGTAAAATTAATATTTTTAAAGAAAGAAATATTTAATTAAAAAAATTCGACCTCCTTCGGACAACCTCTATACTAACCGGCACTGACAGAAATTGCCAAATATTCAATAAGGTTAGGTAAGGTTAGGTGGTTAACCAGAAACGTACTCAGAAACTCGCGTTTTAATTTTTTTATATTTTTCTTCGACGAACGGTTTACGTGATTACATGTATCATATTGCATTTATTACCTATGGGTTGTTCCAAGCCCAAGTTTCCGATCGGAAAGTATTCGGGACGTTCCGAATGGTACTGACACATTGTCGAGTTTCGCACCGGATATCGCCATTTACACGTGACGCACGACAAGAAATGGCATTCCGACCACGCGCGCCAGTACGTTTTTTTCCAGCTTCCGCACTCTGAGGCCACGGCGCGGATGTACTCGGTCAGGTCGAGTCTCTCGCATCTATGAAAATGAAAACGAACTTTTGAAAACAAAAACGCACGATTAATTACTTATATAATATTTATATTTTATTTATTTATTTCTATTTATTTCATGTGTAATAATATAATAGGTGGACGTGTGGTTTAAATGCGTTTTTGACAATATTTAAATCACAAATAATTTGTCCGGATCACATTATAATATTATATTTATGATAAGAACGTAAAATAATATCGTATAAAATATATTTATGTTATCAATAATTCGTTTTTACGATTCTATGTTTATATAAATATAAATATAATATAAATGTACCGTTTGTACTCTAATAAGTAAAAATAATTATTAAAATGGATTATCTTAAAATCGAGGCACTCGTCTTGATTTAATGCTGCGGTAAGTATATATTTACCTTAGATATAAGTAAATTACTTATAATTATTATATAATAAAAGAAACATAAAATCAAGTTCATTAAAAAATTTCTGTGAATTTTAACGGTTTTTTTTTAACCGATTCGGAACATTATTTAACCCTTTCATCATACATTTATCATAATTATTACCTAGCGTGTACGCAGATCACGGTACCGTCTTGCTTCACGACTAATTCGGGCGATTTGCACGGGATTTGCGAGGCGAACTTGGGCTGTACAACTATCCGACAGTCCTTACAACTGTAATAATGAAATAAAAAAAAAAAAAGGGGACGTCTTGTAAATTTGATCGAAACAATGAAATTAATCAAATGTTTAATTGAGATTTATGAGAAAAAAACCCGCGTCATATTATGACGTCTTCGATAAAATATATACATATAATATGTATTATATGTACGAAGTACGACAATTGTGTTTGGACATTGTCTTTATCGTATAAATATATTGAAGATTTGAAGACTTGTAACGAAACAATTCGACATTTTTTTTTTTTTTTTTTTTTTTATTGAAATCTCGATTAGTTCGGATGTTTTGCAACATCTCTCGATATAAGTGTAGGGTTTTGCGTAATTTATATGAAATCCGCGTAAATACACTACAAGTATTCAAAATCAAGACGTCGGATTATATTATTTTAATATCATAATATATTAAAAATGTAAATGTGTGTACGACTTACTATTGGGCGTATGCAAACGATTCGAAATGTCCGTACGCGGGATTCGGACGAGGTTTGATCATGTCATTTATGAGCTCGGTGTACGACAAACAATATTTAGATTTAGACGGAATAGCAGCGGAATCCTTTACATTGTTATCAGTCTTAGTATTACGCGGCACGTCAATTTCGTCATCATCACTCCTGAAATACATACGTACACGTGTTATACATATACGTATAAATAAATGACAATAGATAACACCGGGTGTGAACGTTTTTTATAATATAATTTATACATCTCGCGAGTCGTTAAAAGTCGAGTTGAGGCCCATAATAACATAGAAATCGCATATAGAAATTTAAAATTTTTGAAACTAACCTAACGTGTATAATAGTTAGTATAAAAATGATCAGAGCCGATTCAAAAATGTGCTAAAACACGCGAAGAATGAATATTATTCTTCTATGTATTAAAAATTGAATACAGGTACAGGTTGTTTCTGTTTAAGAGTTATGTCTCGTTTTCGTTATTCAGACCGCGGTCGAATTCAAATTTTAAAAAGTTTTTTTTTTTTTTTATCCAATAAAAAAATAAATCGTGTTTAAAACTCCGCGATTTGTGGTTTACAAATGTACGTGACACATTGGATAGGTACCTAACCTAACGGTAGTGCCAGAGCGGTAGTGTTGGTTATAAGACGTATTAAATTTATTAAGTTGTGTCCCGATACATTTGGCGTTCCAGCGAATCTAGTGAAGTCTCTGATCCGATCGTGTTCACGGATTCACCTGGAAAATCCGTCATTTCGTAACGATTTTGAACGCTGTGAATTTTTAATATCCGAAAAAATAAAAAAATTTAGTTCATTTTAATTAATTACAAAAATTATTCAATAAAACAAATTGCATTTCAACACGTCGAATACGCCGTTGCCGAGCGAACGGTTAAATATATTTTAATAAATAACAACGTAATAGGTATAATATTATATTATATTAAATATTAATACGATATATTTATGACGAGTACATTTATTTTGTTATTAGCATTTCGGATATTTTTTTCGACTTTTACGACGAGTCAACAGCGATTATTATAAATTATAATATACGATATTTATTACACATTGATTTCGAATGGAAATATAAAATATTTAATTTGTACGATATGATCGACGTTATATAAATAAGATATTCTTCTGATTAGATATTTATATATAACCGAGAACCGACCGAACAAATGAGAATTCAAAATGTGTAATAATAAGAGGAATAAAGACGAATTAGTGTTCTTTACATAGAAGGGAAAATAAATAAATAAATAAAATAAGGTCTCTCGGATGTTTGGATGTGCATCAATTATACGACACTGTGCCAAAATATTTCCACTAGTGACGTAATATTGAGTATAGTAAAAATATTTCAAAAATTCAAACTTAAAATCACATCACAGACGCAAATAGCTAAAAAAAAAAAAAAAAAAATTGGGGACTTAAGTTTCTCATAATTTGGCTAAATGGTCATCATAAAAAAACGAATTATATTTTAGAAAATATTATTTATAGGTATATTAAGGTATATTAAACTTATTTTGATTATTGATTTTTAGATTACATTATTTTTGTCTCTTTCCACATTTTTATTTTTCAATAAAAATTAAAAAGGTAATATAAATCTAAATCCCCTCAAATATAATATAATCTAAATCCCCTCAAGCCGCCCCCTTATTGCGCCTATGTTTATGCCTATGTGAACGATGATTTCAATTAAGTGTATGTTATGTAAAATCATAACATATCACGCCATCTAGTTAAAAAATATTAAATCCATACGAATATTATTATTTTTCAATAATTTTACTATAAAAATTAATAGAAAATCCAAAAAATTTGGAAAATTTAATATATCTTATATGTTCTATATCTATGTTGAGAACCACTGATTTATTATCGAAAAATCTTGAGAACCACTGATATATTATCGAAAAATGTTGTGAACACTGGTAAACATTTGAAGAAAATGAGAACCACTGGTGTATAATAGAAAAACGTTGAGAACCACTGGTATAATATCGAAAAATGTTGAGAAACACTGGAATATATTTGAAAAAAGTTGAGAACCACTGATATATATTTGAAAAATGTTGAGAACCACTGTTATATTTTAGAAAAGGTTTGAGAACCCTTGGAATATTGTCCAAAATGTTGAGAACCACTGGTATATATTTGAAAAACATTGAGAACCACTGGTATATATTTGAAAAACGTTGAGAAACCCTGAAATATTATCGAAAAATGTTGAGAACCACTGATTTATTATCGAAAAATCTTGAGAACCACTGGTATAATATCGAAAAATGTTAAGAAACACTGGAACATATTTGAAAAAAGTTGAGAACCACTGTTATATTTTAGAAAAAATTGAGAACCCCTGGAATAACTTTTTCTAAAATATAACAGTGGTTCTCAACATTTTTCGATAATATTCCAGGAGTTCTCAACATTCGTCAAATATATACCAGTGGTTTTCAACGTTTTTCGATTATACACCAGTGGTTCTCAAAATTCTTCGATAATATACCAGTAGTTCTCAAAATTCTTCGATAATATAATCCATACATAGAGTATAGGTATTAGGGGGAATATACATTTTCAATTTTAAATAGCGATAAAAAAAATTTAGACTGGGAGAGTTTTGTAACTTTTTTAAATTACGTTAATGAGCAATATGATATTATGCTTCAATAAAATTTCAGACCTTAAAAACCAAAATAGCCAATTTCATTAAACATATGGTAAAAATATTGAGAAATTAAAAGAACATGCAGCCATACAAAATATAGGTTTTCGATTACATTTTACATTGTAAAATATATTGTATATTAAGTTTATTTACATATTACTTAACGTCATATCAAAATATTAGAAAAATCCCTAGTCTCAATTTTTTTTTATAGCTGTTTAAAATTGATATTTTTAGTTTACGAAAACTTACGAATATTCTTTTTATTATATCTCAATACTTTTACAATAAAAATTAATAGAAAAGCCAAAAAATTTTGAAAATTTTTGAAAATTTTATTGATGGATCAGTATGCTATACATATATCTTAACGAATTTCCAAAATCTAACTAAACTTCGCTCAGAATCGTTTTTCGAATACAATGGTTTATCCATTGCATTCAAATTCTAATTAAAATTAAACATTATGATTTACACACCTATATCCCTGCGGCAGGAGTATCTCTTCCCTTGCTTTTTATAATTTTAAATTAATTACGAAAATATAAAAATATTTACTGAATTATTTCTATAATCATATTTTTAAATTTTTGTTTTTGTTTTCCTTGTTTTAATTAAAAATCAATTATAATTATTATAATGTCTCTAGAGTCCAAACAATACATAGACGCGTGACGTTTATGATAAAACATTACTAAAATAATAAAATACACATAAAGAATGTATTCTGTAGTATAAAATGTTATAATATTATGTTCTTATACTTATACCAATCGTTTATGATTTGTCGAGTGCTTACCGTTAGTTCCCAAATATTATATAAAAAATAATAATATTATACCTAAGATGGTATAATGTTGGGGGGAGCACCTTGCCACATGCGGTTTTAATACCATGTATCGAGTACAATTTTATGGTGTCCTATACATAGAAAAACAAATATCACGAAATACAATTTAAATTTATTTACAACATTTATAGATATTAAAAAATATTATATAAGAGTAGCTCATAGATATATCTAATATCTAAACACAATGTAAATTAAAAAGTTAATACTTTTCGAAGCTTATTAATATATTTTACAATAAGTAGGTAGGTAGTGTACTCCCGACTAATCAGTTTGAACATATTTTTCTATAACTCCTTTTTCGAAATGATGTTCCATTAATCCTACGTCATCCCATCCAATAACTACATTTTCATTATGCTTCCTTATCAATTCAAACTTATTTGATATATTGCTTGATACTTCTAAGTAAAAGTGTTGTAATCTTTGATTTGATATAATATCAATTACATTATCATTATCTATTAAACGTACAAAATAAAAGAAATAATTTAATATTAAATTAAAAATGATTTATTTATACGTTTAATTTATAAAAATTCAATATTTTTAAAGCTTTGTATAATATATATATATATGTAATATGTGTATTGTGTATGTTTGTGTGTGACATGGAGACGATAAAAAATAATTATGTTAAACAATTATTATTAATTAATCGATTAACGATAATAATATTAAATTAATTTTTAAAAAAAAACCGGATACTGCCGGTGAAAGTTCTTCCTTATATCCTAATTTAATGTTCCTGTTATAAATTATATAATATATGCCAATATAGACTGTGTTGTATTATTATAATTTAAAAGAAATAATAAATCATCTTGTTGGAAAAACAATTCCTCGACTTAAAAATTTAAAGATAGCAAAAATATATATTTTCACAATGTCTTTTTTTTAATTAATCGATTTTTTATGTTCTTATTAAAAGTATTAACTAGGTACATAATAGTGCGATTAGATATCTTAACCTATGTGCAGAAGGTTTTCGGTATTTGATTTATAATAATTAAGACTTCAAATAATAATTTTATTTCACGTAAAGACTCACTATCGTGAAGAAATCAAAATTAAACTATTGTAATAGGTAATTATTATTTTTATATATATATAGAGAGAGAATTGATTAATTAAAAAGAACTTTTTCACCAGTAACCGGTTGGGTGGGTTTTTTTTTTTTTTTTTTTTTTTTAAATTGTTTTAATCGTTACTATGGAAATTTAAAAATATTCAATTTCTTAAGAAAACTATTGCAGGCAAATTTGAAAAATTACCAACTAAACGATATTCTTCACCGAAAACCTCCCGCGTACGAGACGATTGAACCATTATTTCTTGCACAAAAAAATGTCAATAATCATCATATAGGTACTTAAAAACAACTCACATAACTGTAAAAATAATATTATTAATTATATTTAACCGTATTGAAATAAAATCCGTACCTAATGGCGTATCATTTTCTTTCTCTATTTCCATTTGTGTAGCTTGGTCTACTTTCATCAATAATCTCGGTTTGCCAATGCCAAATGTAAGGTTATTCGTACTATCATATGTCAATTTTTCTCTTAAATCCGTCATAGATCTCAGTTGATCGTTTTTCAGCGAATATATAAGATCCGGTACCCATCGATTTGTTGATTCAAAAGCGCCAAAGAAATTCTATATATAAATTAAATAAATATTCTAATACATTCATTTGTTATAAATAAAATTTAACACAACGTTTACTTTATTCGTTTAAAAATACTGGTTATAATGAACATGACATAATAGGTTACATAATAATATAACACATGTTACTCAGCACGAAAATCATAATGAAGAAAAAAATTAGTTTAACAGATCAGTCGCGGGTTTTTCGCGGATAATGTAAAATATAGAAGTGGATAGGTTAACATTGGCAATGCGAATCGTCTTAAAAAATTGGTCTATTATAAGAATAATTAAAGGAACAAAAACATAAGGATGTAGAAAGGGCAGGGTTTTCTAAAATAAAATATTGGAACTTTGAAATTAAGTTCATCTAAAAGATCAGCACAATCAATAGACCCATTAATTCTTTAGGAACTCTTGGCTAGCAGAAATACGACTATTAGCTAAGTGTTGATAATCGAAGTTTAATTAATACTGGCTCGTAATCATGCGATCTATGAGCAATATGAGTACCTTTGCAGCAAAATTTAACCTAACCTAACCTAACCGCTGTACACTCTAAATTGAATCGTGGTTAAGCCTACAAGCTATACAAATAGTATATACAATAAACAGGTAAATAGATAAACATAACAATGTTAACTGGGCGGAATAAATATCAGCAAGACACATTAATTTCGTTATAGCTTAGTAAATGGACGTGCAGGGAGTAATGCAAAAAGGAAATAGGAATGGTATTTTTCTGAGGGACCGTAAAGTTAATTTGGCCTGAGAAGTATGGAGAATTAAACTATATTTCTGACGATAAATCATTTAAGAATTTTACTTAAAAAAAAAAAAAATGAAAAAATATAGTCATCATGATGATAACCATTCATATTAAAGACGTATAGAAAATAAGAATTATATTTATGCGGTTATTATATTACGAGTATATTGTTCAATTCACTACATATCTATACCTATATTATTAATATATATAATATATAATTTGTGTTTTATCATTGAAATTATTAATAAATATTATTCGATGAATTAATTTTTTTTTCTGTAATAATAAGAGTATTATAGTTTGGTGGTTTAAAAAATATTTATTAAACAGCCCTTCTACGAAAAAAATTCTATGGATACTGTATAATAATTAAAAGTAAAATTTTTCATTGTATATATTATGAAATATAATTTTATTGAATACGTTTTGTGTACGAGTACTACGAGTATACTCTATATAATATACGTGATGCGTATTTTCTTACCCCGTTTCTTGTAAATTGTACAACTGTATAAATGGCCGAACCTAATATAATGAATAAAGTCAAAACTGGCATTATCCATGTTAACACATATATTTTGGTTGGATATGGAATGTTCAGATATTGAGGCGGAATCCAATAAAAGCCGCATGCCAGCATTATATTCTTAAAGTAATAAAATAAAAGCGAGTTATTAATTATATAAATAATAAAACAATATTTTCAAGATGTTAATTATTTAAACCTTACGATTGTGAATACAGGACCTGCGATGAATAGAATTTTTAGAATGGTCGATGGCGATTGATCCGTCATAAATGCCAGATCAGCACAAAATTCGCTTATTCCGTAAATGCCGAATATCAATATGGCTTCGAATGTAGTGATAATTAATATTCCCATGGTAGATCCTATGTCCTCCAACATTGATATAACGATTTCTCCAGCCTGAACGTAAAAATAGGTAAATATTAATTTATATATAATATCTTTTTTCGGTTCTATTTATAGATTTCAAATGTGTACCAATAACGTATCAACTAGAGTTTCAGATTTAATTTTCATTTAAATTGTACTAAATTGTACCTATATTTTATAATTATAGTATCTATGTACCTATATATAGATGACTGAAAATTAATGAATAATATAATATAATGTTTATTAAAATCAGATATTAAATTGCTACATTTTAATTGATTAATAAATATTTGAAGAATGTTATTTATGCGTGGTAATGTGATGGTATTTATATTTGTTATTATTACGTAATTTATCGCAAATTAATATTTCACGCGTATAATATTAATTGATATACAGTTAATTAAATTTAAATTACCTATATATATTAACCTACCTATATAATATTAATATATTTATTAATTAAAACTAGTACCTAATAGTAAAAACACGAAGCTAAATTTAATTTTTTTTTTTTTTTTTATGATGATTATTTAAAAACTATTATAAAACAAGAAAACAAAAATATAACGCGTAATTCTATAATATTATATGAATAAATATTAGGTACACTTACTTTGGTTACCGTTACCAATGACAGTCCAAATGTAATCGCACATATTATACCAGCGCAATAATACGAACGAAGAAGTTCGTATTGTGTGATATAAGCATCCAGCGAGTAGACGATAGGTTTCAAGAAAGAAAGCTGAAGAAAAAATATTAACGTAAAATTGAACAGATTAAAAGTCGAACGATAATTTTTATAAAATACGTTTAATATTCGTTGTACACGCAAACGCGTATTTACGTGCACACAAATTATTATTATTATTATTATTATTATTATTATTATTATTATTATTATTAT
>JAIUCT010000015.1:3138023-3249850 GCA_021307375.1 Tetraneura akinire
ATTATTATTATTATTATTATTATTATTATTATTATTATTATTATTATGTTATATTTATAGCAGCAGTTCGTTGCCACGAATATTCGCGTGCTTCGGTATAGAATCGCATCTATAGTTGGTATATTTTATTTAGGTTATTTTTTTAATTTCCCAATATTAATTCATTAGTGATGGGGAAAATTACAAAAAAAAACACGATAAAATTCACAGAAACTATATAAATTATAAAATTTCGATGATCTCGGATGATATTATTTTGAAACTGAATTATTTTGAGTTTTAAATCTAAATATTTTTCAAAATACGTATAAAAAAATTTATCACTATACAACTCTAAACTTCGTTCGGTATATCGTTTGTCAAAAACCATACGAATCCCTTCTTTATTATTTATTTAAACGTGTACTTTTATTTATAACAATGTTATATTATATACAAGTTAATATAACAATTATTAGTAATATAACTATTTTTGTAATTATAATATTAATAGGTAATCGAGAGACATTTTTGCAGTGCGTCTCAATATCGTCATTCGAAATATAGTCGAGTGTGTCTCAAAAATAAAACTATGCCTTTTAATACGCATCTAATATTATAGCGTTAAAAATTAATAATATTATATTAGATGTACTTACTCGTAATTGATATTATAATATGCTCACCTGTGTTATTATACAAATAACGAATAATACGAAAAACGCCAAGAAGCTGGACAATCTCGGAAACGGTAGTTGGGCCATAGCTGCGGAAACAGAAATGAAAAAGAGACCGGAGCCTGTAATAACGTGCAATAAAATTGCCAAATGATTAGCGTAAAACACGATAAATATGATAATAATATAATATTTTTTATGTTTATATTATATGATAACGCGATAAAATTTACCGGAATTGAACACGGACTGAATGTTTATGTGTAATTTACATGCCATTTTGTTTGCAGTGCCGAAAATGACCAATGTAGCGGACACCGCACATATGATGTTCAACAGGGTGACGATAAGTATGTCGTTTAATATGTTGTTTCGAAAACCGCGATGTTGCCCGTAGATAATTAAGTGCCCTGTACCGACGTCCAACGAGTACAGCACTTGTTCCGCCGCTCTTACCCACGACTGGATTACAAAAATCCGTTAACCGATCAATTTAAATTTAATTTGTCTGCGTTCGAAGCGAGAATATAGAATTTAATGTACTAAACATGGTGTTTCGGCGAGTTAATAATTATTACAAAACGATTTCCTCAATCTGCAAATGTGCGTTTGCTGGAGAGTTGCAGGTTATACCTATACCTACTCGTTATCAACGTTGTAAAAGTGATAAAGTGATTTATATTATAATATACTAATGTAATTTATGGATACTTTAGTTCGTTTCATAGGCGCAAATAGAGGGTGGCTTGGAGAGACTTAGACCCCCCCCCCCAAAATACATCCAAGTCCCCCCAAATAATATTGTCTTTTTAATTTTTATTTAAAATAAAAATGTGGAAAAAGACAAAAATTAAGTAATTTCATCAAAATCATTAATCAAAAAATATTTTATGTTATATTATAGTATTCTACTCTTATATACCTATATGGCTATATTACTATAATTAATTAGACATAATTAGACATTTTTTTATTCAAAACCAAAGAGTTTGGTTAGTTAGTGGACTAAAACGCCTCAATTTTATTAAAATTAATAAAATGTTCCAAGTTATATAATTTGTATTTTGATGTTGACAATTTAGTTAATATTTCATTTCATTTTAGCTATTTGCGCCAATGGTTCGTTTTTTACTTAATATTGACGGTAGAATAATTACATTTAATGACACGAGGGGAGGATAAAGTGTTTTGGTGTAACGCAAGACCATTTTTATGAAGTTGGTTATAGTCAAGATTAAATATTATTGTTGACACGAAACGAACATTCAATTTTCCGATTCCTTTATTTTAATATTTTCACAAAATAAAAATAAACAAATTGTAAAAATAACGTCGAACTACTAACGATATTTTGTCATCAAATGTTATCACTTGTAATTTTTTAAGTATCAATTCATATAGCGAATATTTTCCAGGGAATAAAAATAATTTTTTTTTCGTTTTGACTAATATTATCAACCAAATGTATTATAGCAAACCAATAAGTAAAAAGCAAACGATTCAGCAAACTGTTTATATCAAAAATTAACTCGCCAAAACTCGCGTTTATTATAAATATAATATAATAAAAAAAAAAAAAAAAAAAAAAATAGGTAATATAATACGCGTAAACGGTAGTTACCTGAAGATTTAACAAATCAATTGTGCTCGTGTCGAATAACGTTGAAAAGTCCTCCAACGCGTTGTGGCTTGTCATTAGGACGACGACTAGCATAGTGAAAATTAAAATAAACGGTGCTATTGAACCAAATATCTGAACCTACACATTTATTATCGTCCTCCATTATTTTTAATTAATACGAAATATCTACGTTATTTCCCATGTTCAAAAGTTATGAAAATTATTATATAAAATCATATATTTTGTAATATTATTTTAATTATAAAAAATATATTAAAAATATATTATTATATTATAATCAGAGGCGCAAGAACTATTTTTTAGGGGGTTAAAAATGTGCGTTTCAAAATGTGGTCTTATCTTTCAAGGGGGCAAAAATACAAGTTAGCTTCCTAGAAAAAAATTATGGGGAGTCAGTGGCCCCTTCCCCCCTTCTCCGGTGCCACTGATTATAATGTATAATAATAACATACCTATACGTATATCATATCAAGTTAAAATAACACGATATTAATATATTATATGAAATTAAAATTAATTATCTTTAATTTATAAGAAAACATAACTGAAAAAAAAAAAATGATTGTTCTATAATAGAATTCCATTATTTTTGAACATTTCAAATAAAATTTTATAAATGTATACGTATTTCATAAACTTATTAGACGCGACGAGTAAAAAAAAGTTTATAATCCACGAGATCGCGAGACAGCACAATAAGGCAATGTTAAATTTACCGAGTCCATCGTACAAAACACTTTTATCCACGTCTACAATTTTTTCTCTGAAAATAATCATATTATACATATTATAATATGTTAATTTATAATACTATATTTAAAAAAAATAAAAAACATTCTGGACTCTGAACGAAGCTTTTTCTTTTTTTTAATATGTAGGTATTCGGATTGAAATAATAATGATTCATACGTTATTACCACTAATAAGATATGATTTCGTCAAATAATTGGACCTTTATTTAGATTTTTTTTTCATCGAATTATCTATGTTAGTTTTATTCTCTTAGCAAATAGTGAAAACTCCTAATAAAAAGCAGAAATAAAGATAAAATATATGGAAATTATAATTTCGGCTTTATTTTTTTTTTTATTACATTCATACGGATATAAAGAAATATGACTCAGGAAGACTTACTTTGTTAAGTGTCGTATAAATTTAACGATATTTAAAAATTACAACTTTGATTTCTAAGTCTATAATTATATTATATAATCGTATATAGGTAGGTACTCGGTTATATTTTATAAAAATTTACCAAATATTATATTCACTAATTTATTATTAATTATATTATATTTTTTTTTTTTTTTGACAGAAATAATGGATTACGTTTAGTTGATAAGTACCTACTACCTATTCTTTATCAAGTCGTTTAATCATTTTCTCGATACTTTTCTTATGAAATTATTGAAAATTATTTAGAAATACGATAAAATAATATAAAAATATTTATTATAAACAATTAATTTTTATTAATACATCTGATGATGTGAACTTCGCTCAGAATGATTTTTTTTTTTTAATGCCATTACCAATCATTGGAATTCAAATCGTATTCCATGACCATTAATCATTATCACAGCGGTATTCCGTCTGTTATTAGTGGGTTTAGTTAAAGTAAAATATATTATGAAAACTTACAAGTAATAACTTTCAGACGGTTCGTGCAATTCAATGCCGACGGATTTGGAATTAAATTTATTTAAATTTCTATTTTCGTCTAAACATTCGGAGTAATTCGAAACAGAACAATGTTTCCACGGTAATATCTGTTCCGAAATCGATCGGTACATATATAAAAGACATCTAGATTGTATTGGACTATAACCAATAACGTTTAAAAAACAAATGTATCCCATAGCTATTGCAACACCTAAATAAATATTATAAAACAAATATGTAAATTTTAAACCTCTCCTATTGCTAAAACCTTTCTAGTTTTTCAATTACTGCAAAATATTTATTTTGTAAAATGTTATTGAATAATAATAATAACAACGTAAAAATTTAATATTGTGTTTTCTCAGTAAATTATATTAATTTAAAAATGTTTTATATAATAATAAATTACCCGTTTAATATTTTAATTGGTTATTAATTATTATTTAAAATATGTTTCTTTTGAAATTTACAAATTTATTATATTTTTATTAATAATAACAGTATAATATTAGTCATTTTATTGAGCATTCGTACGATTATTTTAAATTGTATTTACAATGTATGGTTGATTAATAATAATAAATATAGGTAATATAAATAGGCGCAAATAGCTAAAAAAAAATAAGGGTACTTAGGTCCCCATAGTGTTGGCTAAATTGTCATCGTAAAAATACAATATACGTTATACCTCAGTATTATACCTCAGAAAATTATATTTATAAAAGTAAAATACTATAATATAATATAAAATATTTTTCGATTAATGTTTTTTAAATTACTTTATTTTTGTCTCTTTTCACATTTTTATTTTTCAATAAAAATTAAAAATTAAATATTATTTGGTGGGACTTGGATATATTTTGGGGTCTAAGTCTCCCTGCAGCCACTCTTTATTTGCGTCTATAAACATATATATATCATATTATTATTACTAACTATCCACCATCGTGTTATTTTCGTATAATTAGTTTAGATTAGAATAGTCTATTCCAGTGGTCTTCAACCTTTTTGATTGTCGACCCACTTTTTTTTATATAATTTTTTGGGACCCATGTCAATTATGAAATCACGTTGAACATATTACATTTTATTACCTATACATTTTATATAAAATATATTTTCTTCATATTTTTTTTTAAGTTTGAACTTTAAACTGTAAAAATAATGTAAAAAGAAGATCTATTCGCGATCCAATTTAAAATCGTATGCGACCCAAAACTATTCCAATAATAAATAATAAATATTACAAGTCTATTCCATAATCAATGGTTATATAGATACTATATAATTCTATATTATAGTATAGGTTAAAGTCGTAATTTGACAATAAACGATAGGTACCTATTTAATAATTTTATAATATTTATTCTGGATTTTGTTAAAACAGTAATGTACAGATGTGTTGAAATAATAATAATATCTGATTATTTTGATGAGAAACTAAAAATGGCCGTATAACACAATTAATTTACCATTTTTTTTTTTTACTCGTGAATTAATTGTAACTCTATCACCTTATTGTTTATTCCAAAGTAATACGAGTATGATATGATGTCTTACTTTAAGAATTTTTAAAACCCCATTAAAAATACGCCACTGATAATGACCACATTTCGAAATATGTATAAAATTATCATTATATAATGTCACGTTTGTTATATAATATACGGGATTCACCTTTGCCGATAGGTACCATGTCGCCAATCGCAGTAGGACCTCTTCCAGAATACTGTCCTATAGCGGTTTCCATAAAACACCACGGAACGCCGATTAATACGACCAGTATTAAGAATTGCACCAAAAACGAACCTGTAAAATACTATTTATAATAATACTATATAGATATATATCGAAATAATAACAATTGTCGAACGGGATCGGACGAAAATTTTTTAAGGTTATAAATAATTAGGTATATAAATTTTATTCCATTTAGGTATATTATTTATTATTTTGTTATATTCGTATAATGGTCTTAAATTCTAAGTATAATATGGATGTATTCGAAAGATATAAGTCTGATTCTTTATACGAATATATATATTTTTTATAACGATAAATATTTTATATATTACATCCATAATAGTTATACGCCAAGTATGGAAATCTGATTAAATTGGACAAACTACCCGTTAAACTGAAACAATGAAGTAAATAGTCCATGTAGTTACTGAACCTGCACCGCAGTTCTTCTTGTGGTATCTAAAAATATCAATATAATATTATGTAGGTAAAAAATATTGTCATAAATCGTTTATAGTAATAATAACAAATAAATATAAAAGTGCATAAAATAGAAAATTAATTTTCTTATAAAATGTTCGAATTATGAATATACCTCGGTATTAAAAACATTATATATATTATATAAATATACCTTGGTATTAAAAACAAGAAAATAATAAATTGTAATTTATACGAATCGATTGTTTATACTTGCAGGTCTATCAGTGTGTAATGTAAGTATAAAACATTACTTGTAAAATATGTGTAGGAGAAAATGAAAAAAAAAAAAAAATACGTGTAATTTAGCGTATAATCCGGATATCATGAGCTAAACGGAAATGAGCGATACACTTTTTATCGTAATATAAAACTATAAATAAAATATGAATCTCGAATGTGAAAACGCTTGTGCGAGAAACTGCGTCGTAGGTCGTATATATTTTTATTAAATTATATTTTAAATTATTATTATAGTTTATATTCACTTATTTGATTTCTTTATAAGCGGAATAATTTTTATTTAATATCAGCTGAATATTTACTGGAAGTGATTTTACATTTTCGTAGAGTTTAAATTTCATGTAATCATCTTCTTCGATGAAAATACTCTCGTATAGGATTGATCGAGTAGGCGAAATATGCGATTCATTTAGTATGGGCGGGGGTTCGTCATCATCCGGGTACAATAATTTACGAATGTAATACATGCCTATAAGACTGGAAAAATACCGAGTTAAATTAATTATTATTATAAAGAACAATATGACATAATAAAATACGTTAGCGCTGTATCAATAGTTTATTATGGCGTGTACAAATATTATGTATTTATTATACTAATAATCGTTACTAAGGAAAGCGTGTGCAGTGATAACATTGGTAAATATTTCGCAATTTAACTAAACGTAAAATAAAAAAAAAAAATAATAATTTATAGGTACATTTTTTTTATAAATAGAAAAAAATTTCGTTCTTTTTTCGTTGTGTAAAAAAGCGTTATATAATCAGATTTCACCATATTGAAATAAAGTTCAAATTCGATTTTTTTTTTTTTTTTTTTAAGTACAGGCGTACTGTACTTAATTAATACTTATTGAAATATGAAATTACAAAGTATTCGAAATATTACAAGATAATTTGTTTTAATTTTGCCACTCGCCATATTATTTCACACGGTTTTTACTACATATTCGATGGTCTTTATTCGAATATTTCATATTTTTTTAAAGTCAGAAATCTTCGGTCGGTAAATCATTTTCATTTGTATACTCGTTAGTTTGTTATCGTTTTGTTTAGCTATTTTTAACCATCATTGTCCATTAGATACCAATAAATGTATACATATACTTATTAATTATTATCAAAGATTAGAAAATACTCATGAAAGTGTTTGTAAGCTATAATTAATTGCTCATTAATTGATTTACTACAATTATACCAAATTAACTCGGTGTACATAATAAATTATTAATAATTAATAATATATAATAATTACCTATATTAAATATTATATTTTTCTCGCTATAGGTACTTCCTCGGAGTTTTATTTCATGGTTCGAGAAATTTAGTTCAGAAAAAAAATATCAAAATGTCGAATTTTGGAGTTGGCACATGATTATTGTGCCAGGATTTGGAATAAGAAACGAAAAAAAAATATAGAAAATCTAATTTTGGGATCAGGGATTGGAATGCGAGACAACGGTGAATCCACTTTAAATAATGAAAAAATGTGAAAAAAATTGTTAATAAAAACAAGTAAAAGAGAGAAATTAAAAAATATTAAGAAAATATTAAATTATAAATAAAAATTTTTTTTAAAAAAAAAAAAAAAAAAAAAATATTATCTGTTTGCAGGACAGGACGTGTACAGTGTACACATATAAAAATGTTATTATTTTAACGTTAATTTAAAATTGTCGTTCTTTGAATAATAATAAAAAAAAATAGTGCACAAAATAAATAGATTCGATTCGATCGATACGAGTGAATCGACTAAAACGTGTAATAAGAAATTCCAAAAAAAAAAAAAAAATTATTCTTTCGAAACAAAAGACGGTATGCATATATAGGGGGAAAAAAATCTCAATAAAAAAGGAAACCCCTTTGTTTACATTTGTAATTTATTGCAGTCTTTTTACGAAAAAAAAAATTAAAATATATAATATTATAACTGTCAAATTAATCATTCTTATTGTATATTAAACATAAACTAAAAATTTTAATTTCGATACGCGATTAATATTAATTAAATTGTGCGTATATAGTAGTAACATAATATTATGTTTAAACAGCATAGTACAATAGTTTGTGTGATCGCGCATAGTAATTTTTAACATAATAAATAATAAATGTAGGTACAAAAATAATATTTTACAATGTAAATAAGCTTAACGATTTTTACGTAATATTATAGGTTAAAAGTACAATGTAAATTGATTATATTGATTATTACTACAATAATATAAATCTTAAAATAAAATTCAAGTTGGTAACGTAATTTAAGGCAGCTTATATAACACGTAAGTACTCGTATATAATTATAAACAATTTTAATTATTTCCAAAACAAGCAAAAAAAAAAAAAAACTACCTATCTAAATCTAATCTACAGGTACGGTTAATTTATAATTTTTTTACTATCATTATTATAAATATTAATCTAAGAATATATTTTTACCATGTGACGGATATTTTTAATCTTTATGTAATTTATGTATTTTTTTTTTTTTTTTAACATAAAATGAATAAAGTTAACAGTTGTAATATTATTGTACAGCGTTTTCTTTTTTCTATACATAGATAATCCAAAATAAATAAATTTTTAAAATGCGCTCGTAGAAATAAGACAATACATAAATAGGTAATAGCTGGTACTTATTATAAATAAATAAATCGTAATAATTGAAAAAAAAAAAATTAACAAAGGATTACTGTATTCATTTTTATGCTGAATAATTTTATATTACGTTTTGTATACTGTGTATATGAATTATGAATCGCTAACTGCAGAAAGGGGACAAGTCCATTTTTATCAATTTTTATTTTATTATCATTTTTCATTAAGCACACGTAAATACATCGTTTACTGCAGATAGGAGTCAAATCCGATTATCAAAACATATACTGTTTGATAATTCTTGTTTACTATAGAAAGGGAACATGTCCATATTTGGTTTTTGATCATTCCTGAAAAATTAGGAAAAGTGGACTAGTTAGCGATTCATATATTTTTGATAACGATGACTTATACGGATATATTTATAATGACAAAATTTATTTTGTTTTGTTTTTAAATTAAACGTCAAAAAAAAAAAATATTACATTCGCGTTATTGTATAATTTGAATTAAATTATATTCTAAATATAGTTTATGATAAAATAATGCGATTTTCTACTTAGCATAATCAATTTTTATATTATTATAGTTTATAGGACAATTAATATATAAACAATAGTGTTAAAAAAATGATAAAAATAATAATTAATATATGGACAGAATTGTTTTTATTAGGTTTGTATTCGAGTGTACCTCAATATAAATTTTGCGCGAACTTAAATGTAAAAAAAAAAAGAAAAATAATACTGATGGTACAGAGTAGTATTGTATTTTGATTAAGATTTGAATACGTAATGAATACTATAATGATAAATCATCGCTTTCGAAAAAACGACTCTGAGCGAAGTTCAGTCGGACATAGCATAATAGCTATACTGATTATAAAATATTATTATTGTTTACAATTTTCACATATTTATTAAAATGCGTACTGATTTATAAATTTAAATATCAAGAATTCCAAAATTTTATTCACACGTATAAGGTGAACACATAACGTAGTTTTCAAATCTCCAAGTAAAATATTTGAAATAAAATTCGTCAAATTTACAATTCCTGTGAATATTATCGAATTTTTTTTGTATAGTTTTTCCTCTAAAAAGTCTAAATCTATATAGCATAAGCTCAATTTTGCGAAATTTAAATGTATAAATGCACCGACTAGATGCATTTCTGCAATGAAAACAAACGTATGCCATTTCCGGTAATCAGACGACCAATTTTTTTTTTTTTTTTTTTAATAAAAAAAAGTGTCTTTAAACATAAAGATAATAGATACAAGCATCACTGTAAAATCAAATACGTGTCTCGCATCGCTCAGAATCCAAAACAGATTAAATTGTACAATTATCTTATCGCTTTAATGTATATTTTGCACTATTTTTGCGTACATGATTGAAGTAGATTAGTTTATTCTTATGATAAAAAGTTAAAAAATTAATAAAAATATTTATTTAATTGACATTATTTTTTCGTCCTTAATATTATTACTTTATGCGTCTTATCATAAATAATATATAGTCAGTATAATATAATTCTTAATATTATTTGAAATTTTAAAATGACGTTACTTTGAAACAGTGTTTTATTATTATTATTATTATTATTATTATTATTATTATTATTATTATTAAATATTTGATTATAATATACAAGCCAACAATAAATATATCTAAATACCTATATAGGTATTAATAATAATCGACCGAAATAATTTGCATTAAATATCAAAATATTAAAAAGTTACCTATTAGAATTTTTACAAATAATATTTTATACCTGTATGTAATAATCAGGGCCGTAGAGAAAAATCTCGGGCCCCAGGACAATTTTTTTGCTAACGAATAAGAGTCAAAATAAATATAGGTACATTAAAATAATATATAACATATAATTATAGCCATATAAAAATCATATTTTATTTCTTATTTTATTATTCTAAAAATTAAAAAACTACTCAATATAAAATGCATATGTTTTTGAGAAATTAAGAATTTTATTGTTCAATTTGAAAATATACGAGGTTTAGGTATAACTAATAGAGTAATAGATGTAATATTTATAAATTTGATTAGAAGAATTCTTGGAAAACACTTGTAATAGGTAACAATTATTTAAACAAAATATTTTTTCCGGGCCACCTAAAGTTACGGGCCCCAGCATAAAAACTGTCCGCCCCCCCCCCTCGCTACGGCCCTGGTAATAATAAATTTGTTAATATATCCGAGAGATTAATTATAATTATATTAAAATTAAGAAACAATGAGATTTATTAATAAATTATAGTTTTAATATAGGTATACCTAATTATTATTCCATTTCGTCGTGTTTTGCAAGTGGTTTTAATTAACCAAAATTTAAATGGCACAATAATATTATATAATATTTTTAAAATGCTGTATTAAAAAGGCCTTACCCTTCAAACGCCTAAAATATGAAATTACATAATAATTTTATATTATGCAATAAAATGTGTTAAAAATGTTTTTTTTATAAATTTAATAACAAAAAGTATGAATAATTACGTATCAAATTATTAAATTACATAAGTTGTTAAAAAAAAAAAAAAAAAAAAAAATACAATTATCTGTCACTGTCGTCTGTCTGAACTATATAGGATTCCTATACCGATATATAGATTTTTGTTTTCGACTTGTACTCACGTTTTAAAAGATAAATAAATATTATTAAAATATTACTAAATTAAATAACTAATTAAAATTTAATATTATAAAATTTAATTTTTGTATTATTCAAATTGTTTTTTGACGTTGTATAAATAATTTTACATACAAACATCACGAGATATATTTCGCATATATAAATATAAAATAATTAAAAAAATGGGAATAAAAATTAAATTAAATTATAATAATATATCAAATATGTAACAGGAAATCATTAAACGTATAACTTAAATCTATGCACATCAAGGATTTAATCGGATTATATTTACGGTTTAACCGTGATTTATGATGATTATATTTATTATTATTTATAATTAACCATTTTATTCTTAATTACTATATAATATATTATATGTGCGAATCTATGAATGAAAATAGGTGCGAATATGTGAATATTATAGCTGTAATACGTATCGTATCGCACGTTTGACCCGTTAACCGTAATTTACCATCAGGGATATTTTTTCGAGTTACTAATTTTTTCCAAAGTTTGTACCGTTAAATTTTACTATATGGACATATGGTCGTTAATATAGAAAAATAAATCGTATTATTTTAAAAACGATCATATTCCTAATTATAATATTATTAAAATGATATAATATAATAATTATGCTCTACTTATGTACTCCAGTGTTTCCCAAAAATGTCCGCGTTTATACTATATATATAATATAATGTAATAATATTTTACGTTCATACAGAGAACGCCAACGAAAACAACAATCGTAAATCGTAATATCGTGTAAAGAGAAAAGTATAATATAAATTCGATATATATTTATAATTTTTTTTTTTATAAATGTAAAAAAGAAAAATATATTTAGAAAAAAAAAAATTATTAATAATAAATCAATCCTCAACTTAGGCGCAGTCACATATTCCATACCTAACGCGTATTTCTCCCCTTTCACGCCCACACGTCCCTTACAATATTAAACGAGATAAATTTTAACGAAGTTATTTTTTATAAAAAAATAAAAATATTTTATAGACGCACATTTTTAATATTTATGCCTATTTTATTATATAATACGAGTATAATTATGTACCTACTTTTAGTCGAAACGCGAAAAAAATTAATAGAGGAACTTTTGATTTTTTTTTTTTTTGTTTATTTACTAAATCTCTGCAGCTGAACACGTTTACCGTTTCAATATTCACACATTGATAACGATAATATGTATCGTATTATCTTTGACCTTTGACCATTTAGTTTAAAATTATATATTTTATTAAACGATTGAAATATTATAGATTTATAGGTACGTTAATGCGTTTAATATTCCAAACGTATTGTTTGAAACGATTTTTCAAAATAGGTACCTAGGAAACACAATAAGGATTATTATTACGTTTTTAATTTTCGCCCACGAATTAATAAGAATAATAAGAATAATAAGATAAATCGCAAGCGAAAAAAACAAATTTAGGAACCCGCACTTGAAATGCGTAGGTATGTAAATGCGCGATTGAGATTTGAGGGACACACGAATGTAAAACGTATTTATTTTTTTTCGCTTTTATTATAATTTTCAGTTTATCCCGTCGTTTTATTTTAAATATACGTCTTTTCTTTTTTTTTCTTTCCTTTCCTTTCCTTTCCTTTTTTTTTTTTTTTTTTTATCAAAACAGAAAATTTTGGACAAACGAGGAAAAATAGATCGTTTTGCATTGAAGTCCCTCGATTATTATTAATTTTATTATCATTATATTTTATGTAAACACTAATATTCAGAGGTACTGTTTTGCGGATCGATGTTATCCAGCCAATTGACGATAAACATGTTCCTGTCGTATCGGGTAAACGCTTTCGGCTGATACCGTTTTATCGTGTCCGTGCACACGGCAATGTCGTCCGGGCAAAGCGTCTTGTTGCCGTGTTTCGGCACGCACAAAAATTTATTGGACCCTGCCGGTGCGTCAGTTCCCGTGGCTGCCGACTGTTGATCCGGAACGTTCGCGTTGTTTCCCGTTGCGGTTTTGTTCAAATTGAATTCGCTTTTCGACAACCGTTCCAACGTCTTGTAGGTGATCAACAGGCGCCGTTGAATGTAATTTTGCCGCACCTATATAAATAATATTATGGTACGATATATTATTAATTTATTATTATTAATTTAACGATTAAAATATTATCGTGCATTTTTATAGGCGCAAAATAATATAAAAAATACCTTTTTGTTGACAGATCTGACGAGTTCGGTGGAACTGAACGCCGCGGACGACGGGCAATTGTTCTGCAACGAACCGGAATACCGATTCGGCGACGGCAATTGCGACGAGGACGCCATATCGCCGACCACCACGCACGTGGACAACGACCTGGACGCGTTGCCCAATCTACCCTGCATGGTCGTGGCCATCAGCAGCACGTCCGAATTTATGCGCAGCTTATTGATGGCCAGCTCGGAAGCACTGTGCGGCAGACGGATGTCCTCGTTGTCCGTTGGCCAATAGTCAGACTCCGGGTTCGCGTTAACGTCGGTAATGTCGCTGGTGCTGAAACTCTTAGACAGCCCCAAAGCCGACTGCAGTGCGCCACAACTTTTTATTAAATCGTTCTCTTCTTCAAACCACGCAGAATTCGTTATATCTTGAGACATTCTGTATATAATAATTATTCATAATATGTTAATCAATTATTTTTGTTTCTATAAGATAAATCCCTTCCTCTCATTTGATGATAAAATAAGGCCAGCGGCGTACGCAGCGTGGGGTGGGGTGGGGGGGATTAGTAGGATAAATTAAAATAAAATAATATACCTATAAACACATATAATAATTATTTACCTAGATACCTACTCCTTAAATCTATTATCCAGAATAAATAATAATTCATAATATAATAAAAATTTCACAATTTAAAATAAAATAGGAGGTTATATGCTATATTAATGTAAAATTATTATATCTATTACCTATACGGGTACTTAAATTATTTAATGTTTATTTACGAGTAAACTGTGTGTTAAATAATGACGTATAAGAAAGTATTATTAATCTTTATTAATTTTTTAATAAAATTTAAAGTTAAAATTTAAAAAAACAATTTATTGTGAGGGGGGTAGTTAAACTTGAAGGCAGTAAACGATTACGCGAGTACGCGCGTCTACCGTCTACGAGGGTTTTTGTAAGTATTTTATACAAATATTATTTTATAGTGTCATAAACTATTCTACGGTTGTGTGTCAAACTGATATATTATATTATAATATTTTATGTTCACATATTTTTAAGAACACAATAAAAATTATTAAATACCACAGTACGTGGTGGTCGGCGATATGGCGTCCTCGTCGCAATTGCCGTCGCCGAATCGGTATTCCGGTACATTATTAAATAAGAAGGTTACAAATTTACAATGTCAATTGAATTTGAAAAGAAAATTGCTACCAAAATATTATTTATTCTAATCCAGGCGTGGCCAACCTTTTTTAACTTGCGGGCCACATTCGAAATTTATATTTATACTGCGGGCCGTATATGTTTCGTGGGGGTTTTTTTTGTTCATTTCGATAAAATATAGACTAGTCATAGGTATATATCTATTGTATATTTTATCGGATATAATATTATCTTTGTTCACTTATCAAATATTAAAGCAAAATTTTTTACATTTTAACGTGTCAAGAAATTAAACAAAATTCTTTAATTGACGTTCCGACAAATAATTTTGTGAGTATGTTGGAACAATTATCATTATAATTTGAAAACCGTTTCCAAGATTTCAAATCACACATGAATTCATTTCGGCTGATTGAAAATCCATCATTTCTGTCTGATGAAAATAATGTTCATGAAACTGTTCAACTTGAACTTATTGATTTAAAAACAAATAATCATTTGAAAGATTTATATAAAGATATCACAGATAAAAATACAGATTTAATACATTTTTATAAGACTCTTACTGATGATTTTCCAAAAATAAAATAATTATCAATGCGTATATTTAGGTACATTATTTGGTTCTACTTATATTTGCGAACAAACGTTTTCACGCATGAATTACGTAAAATGTTCAGAAAGATCTCGTTTGACTAATGAACACTCCTTACACTCCTCTTATTAAGAATTGGCGTTACACATTTCACTCCGAATATTAAAAGATTTGTTAAAGAAAAACAAGCCCAAATTTCACACTAATTTATTTCTATTAATATTCTAAAATCCAATGCATTTTTTTTTTTATATAAAAATTAAAAATTGTAAAATATTTTACATTCTTAAAAACTTAATAAAATACATTTTTTTACACCTATACAAATTTCTAATTTTTATAAAATGGTCATGGGCCGGTTGGAACATCTTCGCGGGCCGCGGGTTGGGCACGCCTGTTCTAATCGGTTATCAATGTATTCGTACTGTCATAGGCGTAATTCCGTAAAATTTCAGGGGGTGCAAAATATTATCGAATAAAAAATTATAATGACAAATTAAGCTATTTACGAAGCCACTTACCCTGCCCAAAGAAATATAATTATATTGTAATAATGATAAGCTATTATAATCACCTTCACTTATACGTTATACCACAGATACCATGTAAACATGCGTGATTTGTTCTGCGTTCACAATGGTTACACAACTATACCACAGTTGTGACCATTATCAAAGATAATTTTATCTCAATGATAAATTCTGATATTCTGTGAACGAGTGGATCTTCGCAGGAAAAATACCTATTATTCCAATATATATTACGCATGCGCATACATCAATAATTCTTATCACTCAATTATTTAATTGATAATGTTTACTATGAAAATCATAATATAAGATATTATAAGACATAAGGATAATTTATTAATTTTTTAATTCATACTTTTATAGTAATTTAAAAATCAAAGTAATATAATTAAAACAAATAAATAATATTTTAAAAATTATAGTCATTAAAAATTTGAATTGTATCTTATTAGTATATACATTCTTATTAATTATTATATTATAATACGTCACTTGTATTCTTATTAAATAAATAAATACACTGAACTTTAGAATTCATAATGATTAATTTTGTTATAAATAATACAAAAATATATTGTAATTTATTGTTAAAAAAATATATAAAATAAATCTTTTAGACTAAATAATAGATTTTATTATAAAAATCTAAAATTACTGCATATATATTATAATTATTACTGTTTTAGTCTATATACTTAAATAAGTAGCATAATATTAGAAGTTAATATTGTGAATTAACTAATTTTAACTCAGCAAATCCTAAAAATCTATAATATCAGTTGCAGTGGCGCCGAAGTATATTTTATTAGGTGTGGCAAAATACAAAAAGCCAACCACAACACCAACCACTCATTGAAACTGTGTATTACGAGATTTTTAATTTCATTTTTAAGTTATTTATCAACTTCTTTAAGCTTTTAGGTTGTCATATTGTGAATATATGATTTTAATATTTCTATAGAAGAAACAAAAATATTAGAAATAATAAGACTTTGGTGTCATAATATATTTTATTAGTTATAATTTAAATTTTGGCGGTAATGATAACATAATATAATTAAGTGATGATAACCGTGATGAGAATTATTGATGTATGCGCATGCGTAAAATATATTGGAATAATAGGTATTTTTCCTGCGAAGATCCACTCGTTTCTGACACTATTATCAAAATTCAAAAACAAGCTATTGAAAAAAATTAAAAACCAATATTTACTAAAAATATTATAACTAGTGTAAAATAATTAGAGGGGGTTCAATTCAATAAATTTGCACCTACCAGATTATTACAGGGGGTGCACTTGCACCCCCGTGCACCCCCGTAATTACGCCTATGCGTACTGTATAGTATTAACTGTATAATATTATGTAAAAGTAAAAATTAATTTATTGTAATATTTTGAAACGTGACGCGCCCTCTGTGATACTCGACCATCAGAAGAGATTTATGAAAATACGCGATAAAGTGTACACTAGAGAGCCTAGATTATAAGAGAGTGGCCAACTCTTGTTATCACAGTTACATGGAGGCATCCGTGTTGTGTCCAAACAGTGATAATAATATTGTTGTGATTTTAATACATTAAATATTATTAAAAAATATTTCATGATATAGGTATTTAAATATTTTATACTGTATTTACTAGAGAGTAGAGAACCTAGAACCTAGCTAGATTAATCTAGTATTTACTATTTTACCTTGTAAATAATTTATTAATGAATTATTATTTCCAATATCTTACCCATTTTATAATTTTTTAATTATATTTATTAAACAATACACATTAATAAATTAATAAATCTCTTTTATGAACTCAACAATGAAAAATGAATACAATATGAAAATAAACGAAATAAAAACAATTAACAAAAAACTTAAATTAATATCAGCCTCTAAATTTAACTACTAGATACGTTTAATCATTTCTCTCATGGCAATACTTTTGCTGGCCTTAAGTGAAGCACCATCATGTTTTTGTTTTTTTATTTCTTTATTTAAATAAGAACTTAAATTTTTACATCTAAATTCTATGAATCTATTTGCCATACTTTTTTTTTACAAAATGACATTTAGGGAAATCAAAATCAATAGTAGCTTCATCGAGCACAGTTTATAAAAAATAACACAAATATGAACATAACCCCAAATTTTGGACACAAAATGTTGGTTTTTATCAATTTCTATTTCAACCAATCAAAGCGTATTATCGAGTTGGCCACTCTCTATCTATCTAGGCTCTCTAGTGTACACCAGATAGCGATTTCTGATCATCGTCGATTTCACTCTCGCTTGTGTAGAATGTGAACGAATGTGTAGTATATATACAACAATAATTACTGTACAACTCATCGGTGGTAACTTGTAGTGTGACGGGTCTGCACGGATATTCCAAGTGCCAATGTAAATAAGATGTACATTATCTCTAAAACTAGTAGTTATCAGAGGTTTGGAATGGCAATCCGAACCTCGATGCTGCAGTCCGTGGACCACAAGAGAGTTGCCCGCGAAAAAAAATCGCGGTTGTGGAATATACTCCCGGAGCGGAAAATCTCCCCCCATTCATTCGTCAGACTCGTTACGCGAAGGGTTACCATCACCAACATTTTTGAAAGAAAATACCACCAACTTTTATGATTATTTTAAAATTAATTAATAATTTTTTAATCCACCGAAGAAGAGAACATATTATTGTTATTATTATTATATTGTTTTGGTTCGATTAGAATATTTTCTAAGAAAACCAGCTTTTTCATCTATTAATTGATATAACATATAAGTCGTAATATTAACATTTCTAGCAACTTTCGCTCACGCAATTCTTTCAGCTAATTATTTGACATTAATTTTAAAAATATTTGAATTTACTATCTACAAGTATTGAAGTTTTATTCATTTTTATTTATTATATTTATTACTATTAAATATTATTTTGTATTTTTTAAATGGTTTATTCATCATGGACATTCATAGAGAGACATACCTCTAACAGTAGATGATGAAGTGATATTGTGATAAATGAATTAGCTATATTGAAAGCTGACGCTTAAACGTTAAACTTTCGGTTGGATTAATTTATTTTACTTTAAATCAAATAACATTTTATCATTTATTTCAATAATTAAGAATTATAAATTGGTTATCTTTAGTTTTAAACTACATAATTTATATTAAAGTTTTTGATGTTTTTGTATTGTTTGGTTTTTTAAAGATTAAATGCATTTGTTTTGACATACAATAAAATTATATTTGTAAATTGACACAAAATTATTAGCTATTTTTTCAAAATTATACCAAGACATTTTGACAATGAAACAATTTATAGGAGCAGCATTACCTTGCATGACATTTTTTTACAACATCCCCCCCAATTTAAATTTGGTTAAACACACATAACCCCCCTCGTTAGGCCACTAAATTAGGAATAATAATTGTATTTAGAATGTAATGTTTAATATTATATAATGTACATCGAATTTTTATGTTCAAATTCAAATTCGTGCAGCTTTTCCCGTAGCGCAATATGCGCATGAAAATTGCAAACTCGATATAAAAATTTAAAAAGGATAGTAATAAACTATAATAACTAATAATGATATAAATGACAACGTTCGAAGCCCTTGACCAGTATTATGTGCGTGTCTGTAATTGACGAGGGCCGAAAGAGGGATGAAGCCGTTGGAAAATATTTCGATATTGAACCCATATGAATATATTATTATTATTACAAATTATCGATTTATGTAATGAACGGTGAATGGTTTGTATAAAAAATACGTCTTATTCGAATAAATTTGTTTTCTAAATTCTAAAAATTTGCACTCTTATCGAGACATATAATTATTATAAATGTGTACTATCATATTTATAAATTTATCATATAAAATGGAAATTATTATTATTTTTTTTTTTTTTAATTAATATTTAATTATTATTTAATTAATATTGTCGTCGCGTAAAATATGATTGACCTTTTGAAAAACGTTTCCGGATAAGAACTGGACACGCGGTTCAACACGACGGCCGTGGTGGCGTACGGCTGTTGTGGCGGCGTCACGGCCGTTCGCGGACACGTCGCGAAATCCTTTTCGCGAGACGGCGATCTCGGCATTCGACACCCGGTGGCCATTATTATCGGTAAATTTTGGCCCGAGCGTCCGTCCATCGGCCTGCGACACGGCGGCAGACTGGCGTCGCTGGACGTCATCGCGCGCTGCAGCGTCTGTATGATAATAATAAGTACACGTATGGTTATATCGAAAATTTACGATTTTTATTTTCCTCGAGTACGATTCGAACGAGTTTTTAAATTTTTAATATCGCGACACACGACGTATTTTTTTATTCGATACTACGCGTTATGACTTCGATTGAAAGAGCGTGGAAAAGTCGAGTAAGCATAATAAAGAAATTTTATTTTATTTTATTTTTTATTTTTTTTTTTTATCGGTTAAATAATTGAAAAAATAATAATTAAAAAAGAAAAAAAAGAAGAAATTACGAACGGGTCCGCGAACACTTGTGGATCGCGTGTTTTTCGTACGAATGTATTTCGCACACGGTATACGCGCGGACGACGTCGCAACTCTCGCGGCCGGGTCGCGTAACAACAATAATAAATACGACTTCAATCGATAGAATGGCTCGTTTCTGTTTTTACGACGGCGCGCTGAGGAAGCGGCGGCGATCGGTCTTCAGTGTGACCAAAAAAAGAAAAACCTTCTCCTCTCGGGGCGTATTTCTTTTTTCTTTTTTCTGCGTTTTTCGTCGGAAAATCGCATTATACGACGTTTAACGTTTTTTCACAAAGTTCGATTCCGGAGCTTGCCACCCCCTCACAAATTATCACGATATTTTTTTCCATTTAGTAAATTTCAAAATTTTTGTCCTCGTTCAATGGTGGCCAATTAAATTTTTCGAAGAATTTGATCGAAAAAATAAATAAACGAAAAATATAAATAATTCGAATTGAAAAATGTACTGGGGGAAGGGGGATAGAAGTGATACTGATGTGGAGAAAGTGCGCAGTCTATTTGGAATTTGCAGGATTAAACAGTTATAAATAAGAAAAGAAGAGCTTATACTCCTTCCTGCTGCAGGGATACAGGTGTGAAAATCATAGCGTTTAATTTTAATTAGAATTTGAATGCAATGATAAACCATCGCATTCGAAAAAACGCTTCTGAGCGAAGTTCAGTCAATTAATGTAGGTATTAATTAAAATTTTGACATTTTTTATTAAATATTTAAAACGCAAAATTTTATCACAGATATAGGGATCTTATAGATTAGATACACATGAAAAATGCCGTTTTTTACCATTTTTTGGTAGTTTTTCCTTTCGCGTAGAGTCAATTTTAAGAAATTCGAAAAATGGCGTAATTAAAGTACCAACTACATCCACTTTTCAGTCGGAAACATATCCTATTCATGAAAATCGGAGCATTATTTCGGATAGAAAATGTGTCTTCAGACATATAAAATAAAAAGACACATCACTGTAAAATCAATTTATAATATCATTTAGGAGGATAACTGGATAACTCATTAAAATAACTACTAATTACCATAAATAATATATTATTTATTAATTATTGATTTTTAATATTTGATTTGCAATATTTATAAATTGAATTAGTTTTATTTATATTTAGATAAAAAAAAACTGAATAATTTTATTACGTACTCGTATTAAAGAAAGTTCACATCACGCAATACAGTCCATAAAAATAATTAAATTCTCAATTAATAACCAGAAAATATAAATTTATTTTATAATTTTTTATGTATGTAATATGTATTATTTATTCATGCAACGTTTTGTTCCACAAAAATGTAACCTCTTCATTAAAGTGGACAAAAACATGCGTACGATAATAATACGGTGTCAAAATATTTACTCACCGTATGTCGAACCTTTTTTGTTTAGGTATATCGTATAAAAAATAATTTTTATTTACCCGTTTTAATCGTTTTGACGTCACTCTGATCATAAAATCTATACGTTCGGTCACATTTCCGTTCATGTTATTCTTCCACTTTTGACAAGTCGTTCATAATTTATTATTTTAGTATCGCATTGACCTACATATACGAAGTGCTCGATAAGTCCCAAAATTACCCATATTAAAAAATAATAAGACTCCATAGAAATACTATATGATTATTGATTTTACTAATATTCCCAACTTTAAACATACATACCTTTATATATATAAAAAAAAAAAATTTAGACTTGTGATTTTTCTAATATTTTTGTAATACGTGTTAAGTAGTATATGAAAATGCTTCAATAAAATGTTCATACCTAAGAACCCAAAATTTCCAATTTTATTAAACATTATGTCATTATTGTAAAAATATTGAGAAATAATAATAAAATCCTTAAATAGAATCTTAAATTTTCAAAATATCAACTTTAAACAACTTTAAACAGCTATAAAAAATTGAGACTGGATTTTTTAATATTTTTAAAACGCCAACACGTCTAGCAACATGTGAAAATGAATACAGTGGCATAGTTTTGAATAGGTACATAACAATAATTTAAACATATATAACATTATAAGAGAAAATAAATATATACATATATACAGGGTGTTCCAAATAACTTACTACACTCATTTTCTCGGTCAATTTTAATGTTTTTCAATTTTTTTTTTTTACAAAATATATAGAACTTATAACACTACATTTTTATAGAAAAAAACAATTTTTTACAATTTTTTTTCTTGCTGATTTTTGAATTTTTATACTTTTTTTAAATGGCATGCTATATACTTATTTACACCAAAAAATAGGTAAAATTATAAGTATTATATTCCTGTGTCATTTTTAATTTTGTTAACTTTTCAATGAACTACAGTGATTTTCATTAAGCTCTTAAATGGATATTTATTAAATAATAAAAGTACTTTTTTGGAGACGCCAAGTTCATTGTTTCCAAACACTTTTCATATTTTTAAATATTAATGGAACATTTAAGAATTAAAATTACATGTACACATCTATACATCTACTCTAGTAGTTTATTGTGATAATTTCAGGAGCTCAGGGTCATGGCTCTTGGATACATTATAACAGGTACATTATTAGTACCTAATAATTACCAATTAATATGTGAATAAAATTAAAACACAAATATGTGCAAACAGTTCATTAATTTTTGTATTTAAATGCTCATTTCAATGTTCAATGGCCACAATATATAAAAATTAGTGTCACTTAAAGGTAGGTAACTTACACAAAAACCTGAACACAATGTAGCTTAAACATTAATTCGTTATTACCGGAAAGTAAACAAACTAATTTTCTTATAATTGTAGATAATAAAATAATAAACTAAAATTAATATTAACTTTAATTCAATATACAGTAGTTAAATATTTTAATATCATTATATAATGTACAGTATTAATTAAAAATTTGTTATAAATTCAAGCAAACTTACATGAACTCACTGAATTGTGCTAATATGTTTTGTTTTAAATATATAAAATGTTGTAATTGTCTAATTAATCACTATTATTTGAATTGTGCTAATATGTTTTGTTTTAAATACATAAATTGTTGTAATTGTCTAATTAATCACTATTATTTGGTCAGAAAATTAGCGGTGAAATATTAATCTATATATCCCACTATATATAATATATAATTTTAACAATAAAATATCGTTTAACTACTATTCCCAATAATGGATATCTATTATTAGGAACTGATTAAACATATATACGTGATAAGATAAATAAAAATATATGTGTATATTTTAATCTTTTTAATATATAGATGCATAAAATAATTATTATATTACAATATAGTGTAATAAGTAGCATAGTGTTATATTACCGAAAATAACTGTGCTTGATTTCGAAAATTATTTAATTATTATCTACGATGAATTGTTCAATGAAATTTCTATTTGAAATAATAATTATAATAATAATAATAATATTAGTTGTACCAATAGTGATAGTGATGATAATAACAAATAATAATAATAAAAAAAAAAAAATACTAAAATATTGATTAGCGTAAAATATTATGTGGCACAAACAAATGTATAATATAATAGGTATAGTGATTATCTTAATAATAATATTTTTCTAATATATATTTTGTTTTTATATATATAATTAAAAATTGTCTTTTTGTATTTAAAATTAAATCAAAAGTCAAACGCATCAATGTGAGGTGTCAATATTGTAGTCGTCACATGTACGGCTCAGAATAAGTTTAAACTCTGAAGTTTGTTGACTAGATCTCGTCTGAACCGACGAATCGTATTCCCAATGTATCGAAGGTTGGATTGGGTATCACTGGATGGTAATAGTCCAGCTCTAGTACACGACTCGCAGCAAAACTTTTTATAGTATGGGTGATTACAGTAAGATCCTTTCACAATTAGAGAACAATTGGCGAAAAACCGGTTGTCAGTACAATTAGGATGAATGTATAAACCTAAAAAAAATATATTATATATTATATATATATTACAACTTCCTTTATTAAGGAAATAGAAAAATGTACATATTAGTGCACACAACTATGAAGAACTTAAATATTAGTAACATTATTAATGAGTCATATATGTAGTAAATTATTTTTCTTTGCCTTTCTCCTATACCCTCGACCACCAACATCACGAATATTCATATCAGTTATCTTTATATTACACTATTTCATCAATCCATTTCTTCTTTGGTCTTCTTTTTCCCCTTTTACCATTTACATTCATTCCATAACAACTCTAATTGTAAATCATCTCACCTCGATATATATCTAAACCATCTTACTTATTCCCATTTCTCCCACAATTATTGAAACTTCTACACTTCCCCTTATGTATTTATATCTTACTCTATCGTCTCTAGTACACACATCTACCTTAACATTATTTTCCTTGCTACACTCATCTTCTGTTCCATCTTTTTATGCACTGCTCAACACACAAATTCATACATTGTTGATTTATAATACCTACATATTACTATACCTAGGTATAATAATTAATAAGTAATAAATTAATAACTATTAATTTAACAATTTATAAGAAATAAATATAAATAATAAGTATCTTATAATAATAGAAATAGATTTAAGATAATAATACAAACCTTCTATTGTAATGTTAATAGTTTTCTCGTCTACGCTGTAAGAGTTATATGCTTCACATTTATAAGAACCAGAATCTGAATTATTCACACGGACGATTATCAATTCATTGTTAGCTAAAAAATCAAAAATTAAAATATATAATATATGAAACTGTATACAAATGTACAATATATATCATAGTCTATTATAATTGTTATTAATTTATATAAATAATATTTTAGTATTATTAAAATGAATACAGTTAACGAGAATTTGTTTTTAAATAAATAATATTTACACTTATTAAGAATTTATTGTTATAATTTCTTATGCGAGCATACCAGTTATTTGAGTTCGTTCTGTGTTTCGAAGTAATTGTCCATCTTTGTACCATGACACAGTAGGTATTGGATAACCATCCACAGAACAAGGAATTGTTAAGTCTGAACCGACGGTAAATGATGTAGTGTTGTGTAATGATATATTAACTCTTACTGGAACTGTAGTAGAAAAATAATATTTAATATTATTAATACATATTGTGATTTGATATCTTTATAAATTAACAGTATAATAAATGATGGAGTACACATTATCATGAAAACATTTTTTTCTTTTATAATAATATTCATAAAGTGTGATTCATACCAACAGGCAACAATTATCAATATATGTATGTAATCTATATAATGTGCATATTTGTTTAAGGCAACAAATATATTACCATAACCAAAGCTAAGAAAGTTAATTATAAAAATGAAGTATTGTTTCTTTAAAAAAACTTAAAACCAATTTAGTATTTTAAAATTAAAGTGAAATAAATATTTGTTAAATTACCAATAAATTAAAATATTAAACAAACTGTTTATATAGATTATTAATAATTATTAGTTTTCTTAGATTCAATCCCTTGCACCAATAAAAAAAAAAATTAAGCGATTTTTTTTAAATATTATGTTCTTTTACCAATTGTAATTTTTTTATTAGGTTACTTAAAGTATATTATTAAACCAGCGGATTCCAAACTATGTAAAGTTTATAATTATTTCTAGCGGAAAAAATATCTTCAGACATGAAAAGAAACCACAGATCAGCGTAAAACCAATACATTTCTCGCACCGCTCAGAATTTAAAATGAATATTTTATGATTTAAGATAATGAAATTCACATTTAATAAGTGAAAATTTTGGAAACCGCTGCGTAAAATTATTAATACACACATAAGTAAATAAATATAATATATTAATTTTATTATACTCTAAAAGCAAAAATCACCATTCTTGTTTTAATATAAAATAGATAATATCAATTAATATTATAGTGCTATTAGAAAAAAATATAATGTTTGAGATGCACAATCAAGAATTCAAGATTATTAATTTGAATATTTTACCTGTACACTGGAACAATTGTTTATCCGTGTGTATCCTATGTACTAATTACGTATTATAATTTTTAAATCTTCTATTTTTTTCTTTGTTTGTTTGGGGAAAAAAGTTTAATTTTTTTTTTTATTATTATTAACGATTAACCCTTATAATTAATAAATATTTTTGTTTTTATCCATATTATTGGAAATAAATATTAAGATAACATAATGTTTATGCACACGAGCTGCCGTATCTTATATACGCTTACCGGTGAACACTTTTTGCTGCGGGGTAGTCTCCGCGTACACTTGATGCGCGGGATGCGTGGATTGAGACCAATATCCATTCGGCGGTGGTCTTGTGAGCTTAACGACGATTGGTTTGAGTCGGATTACATCGCCAGTGGCCGAATGTCTAGGTGGCGGCACCAGGTAAGGGCTATCCCGATGGTCGCCGTGCGCCTGTAGTGTGACAGTCCACGAAGCTGCTCTGCCGAGTCCATTATATGCTTGGCACGTATATGGACCGAGTACATTGACGGTTACTAGACGAACGACCAGCGAATGATCTTGACGCTGTTCAAACAGATCAGACGACGCCGGCAACATTCGGTCGGCCCGCCACCATGTGACGATCGGCCGTGGCCAACCAACCGCATAACACTGCAGTATAGCAGGGCTATCCAGCGCAACGGTCACGGCCGTGCTCTCCTCATCAACTACATTAGCTGGCTGGGGCGTTGGATCTGCGAGTAGTAGGTGTATATAAGATGTGCAATGATACCACACATACCACAATGACAACGACGATCATGCGTGTGACACAGAAAAGACATGCAATCACCGTATGTTAGTAAAATGTTATAAAAGATCATCTTATTAATACTTAATATAATGATATTATTACTGATCAGATATTAAAAATCTAAAAGCGATGCGTTTGAAAATATACCAAACAAAGTTATAATTGTTTGTTGATTAAAAAATCTCATGCTCAAGTATGAAGTACAGATAATAGAAGTATAGATTAACATAATAAGGCTGTAGAAAAGTTATATAATTGTTTTACAAAAAAATATTATTCATACCTAATAATACTATTATAATAATAATTTTACCTATTTGAACTTTTTGGTAAAAAAAAAAAATAATAATAATATGAACTATGTATATTTTAGATAATAACTATAATCAATATGTCTGATATAGTACTGAGCGCAATAACTATTATGTTTTAAAAAATTATTTTGCCGTTGCCAAATAAAAATAAAATGTTGGCATAATGTTCATGTTATCATTTGGTCATAATCAAAAATATCTAACGTATGAATAATCCGTATTATACCTTTAACTGTTAAGTAGACTTCTTTTCTGATCGGTTCTCCAATACCATTACTAGCCATGCAAATGTACAATCCTGAATCGTATCTGTACAATCCAATAATCTGCAGCGTCCCATCAGCTAATAATTTGTAATGACCGCCCGATTCATCAATCTAGAACGAACAGCCAATGAGTAAACACAAAAACAATAAATATTTATAGACAATCTTATTATGGAAACATATTTTTAATTTAAATAACTAAATACACATTTTGATATTATTAATAATAATAATAGTATTAAAGTTAACATCAAACTAAAACTTAGTAAAATTAATCCAATCTTTTTTACACTTTAATTATTATGTCAACTAAGTGAAAATATAAAAAAATAATTTAACAAATTATTATTCGGTTTTCTTTCAAAGTATAACCACAAGAACTTTTTTTTTTTTGTTTATTTTTTGAACTCAACTTTTCATTATAATAATATATTTTCGTTTAAAATATTTTCTTAATAAAATGTATATATTTTTTTTTTATTTACCAGAGTAGTGTTTTTCTGCCATACAACTGTTGGTATAGGTCTACCAATGACTACACACCTAAGAGTTGCAAAATTACCTTCTTCTGCTTCAACTTTCGAATCAGACATACTTTCAACTATTTCCGGAGGTGATTCTGTCAAGAATAACAAACGAAGTATGTATATACATGTTCATTTTGCATACAGTATTGTATAGTTTACCCTTTTCTAGTGATACAGTAGTAGTTGGAATTATTGTCGTAGAAGTTGTAGTAGTTAGTTGTGGACGTAAACAGAATGTACCACATCCATTATAACAACATTTATGGTCACTCATACAATCAGCATCTGTCCGACATTGTTCAGCGCAATCAGCCTGGTAGGCTGAGAGTTGAGGACATTCTCCTGGTTTGAATACTTGTAAAATAATAATAATAACAAAATTATTATTATTATTTTATGAAATCATTAAAAATATTATTTATTATTTTAATATAAATATACTAAAAAAAATATAAATATAGTATATTATGTTTATTCTAACAAGGCCATTATTTATTGATTGCCTATTAATTAATATTCTACAATTCTACATATAACAAATTAATACACATATACATACAATATAAATAATACAACTATGTTAATCAAAAACAAAATGGTTCATTTTATAAATTATTATACTTTTATACCTGGTCTACATGTGGCCTTGTACTTAAAATCTCCATTATCCATAGTAATTTCATCTACTATACACTGATAATCAGCTGGACAAACTGATTTCTGATCTGTCCCGGGTAAACATGGGTCATAACATCGGCAATCTTCACAGCCAATAGAATTAACCCACTTTTCAAGTCCATAAGGACATTGGGTTGCTTCTTCAGATAATTGTTTACAACGCAATTTTGCTGCTTCACAAATTTCTGTAGATATCTGTGGTTCATCATAGGGTTTAGATAGAACAACATCGACTTTATTTTCTGCGAGGAAAAAATTATTTTATTCAATATGGCTAATAATAAATGAGATATAAATTTTGTTTTTAATTCACCATTAGGATCAATGTATGAGTAACATGTTCTTTCACAATCTTCGACAGATTGGAATCTATTAGCATTTCCTTCGCATCCTCCATATGCAAAAGATACACATTTTCTTGTCGATGATTTAAAATACCACATGTCTTCCTATATTTCAACATAGTATGTTAATTATCATTAATACTAATAATAAAAAATTTCTCACTGTTTGTAAACATGGTCCAGGATCAAGTGGTAAAAGACAAGCATCACTTGGTCGTATTGTAGCAGCTATTAATGAAGAGGCAGCTGTGGTTATGATATTACGCACACAACGTGATTCACAAGATAGTCGATCATTAAAACGATTTGTGTTTCCTTGACATCCTCCATATCGAAATTGGAAACATCTATCACTACTTCTATCATAATACCACTGTCTAAAATCTCCTCTACATGGTCCTTCTACTTTTGGTAACTGACATTGATCTATAAAAAAATATATATACATATGTAGTTATAATATAATATAATACTATAATTAAGTTTACTTTAAACCATAAAACTATTTACCTAGTGCTTCAGAACATTGATGTTCACATTCTTGTTTTGAATCAAATCGATTTTCATTACCAGCACAACCATTATACATGAATTGTTTACAAACGCCATCTTCTTTATCATAGAAAAATTTAGAAGATATGTTGTTACAATTTCCACGGTCTTGATGTAATAAACATTTATCTATAAATTATTTAATAGCATCATCATACATAATAGTTTATATTATATTATGTGATAATTAAAAAAAAAAAAATAATAATAAATACCTTTTGAAAATGATGGAGGTGTTGGTGTTGTAGAATGACCAGAACTGATACATTTATTTTCACAAGCGTATTCTGTAATGAAATTATTATCATTTCCACCACAACCTCCATAATAGAATTTTTTGCAACGTCCTTCCAAAGAATTGAAGTACCAACGATCTATATAGTTATAGCATTCACCAACAAGTGCTGGTAGTTTACAAGTATCAAGTGCTGAAAAATTAGTGTATTTGTTTAATTTATGTATAGTATAATATTTATTTAAATAATATAATAATATTAGTATGGTCGTATTTTAAGCTAAAATGTTTGCTACTAGAATGGTAGTAAAATTCTTACTTCTTTTGGGTGGACATCTGGATTCACAAGACTCTTGTGTCTCATAATTATTAGCATTGGCATCACAACCAGTAAAATAGAAAGGTTTACAAGCGTTTTCGTTGTTATTGAAATACCACCTTGGGATCTTCTTATCACAATTACCCCGAGCAACAGCCATTAAACATTCTTCTACGTGCACCAAACCCACATGCATTTAATGTTATTAGCAAAATACTGTTATGTAGTTTAAATATTCATATTACAAAATATGGTAAAATAAAAGATACTTTACTATTCATTTGTATATTGTTAAAATACATATTTTAAACACAAATAATTTCTCACAAATAAGAATACACCCAAAGTCCATCTTAATTTTATCAAATTATAGTCTATAGAAATTAATTAATAACTCTAAACACAGATTAGATTAAACTAAATAACTAAGTCTAAATATGAATTTATACATATTTGCTTGTCCACTACATATATGTGAATTTTCTACATTCTATTTTCCATGGTTAAAATATCAATTAATTCTATAAGATATAAGGCATAGAGTATAAACTAAAGATCCATTCTTAATATTTATCATTTCTTGTTACTTTTTGGCAAATACACTATAGACTAATAATACACTATTATACTAATAGACGGTTAGGTTAGGACAGAGCGGTGGAAAAGTACGGTCACAGAATTTGCTTAATATTTATCATATACTTCTGAAATGTATAAATGCTATTTATGACTTGAACTTGTTCTGCGTATGTGCATAGAGCATTGGATTAAGTCGTACAGTGCACCCACACAAGACCACTCGAACTACACTTATGTTCCATCTATTAGTGTAAGGCCTTGTTGAACAAGGAAAAAATATAATCTAATAACTTAAATATTGATGTTCATATTTTTCTGAGTTGGGTACCCCCCTATCAAATTCTGAGCTGGGTACCCCATATCAAATTCTAATACAAAAATATTGTTTTAAACAATTCTCTATCAGGAATCTCAGATTTTAATCAATGAAAAAATATTAAATTTACCTGAACACGGCCCTAAACTTTATGAATACTTTATCCAGATGAACTTGAACATATGTAAAGAGATACAGAGATTGTTATGTTACAGGTATTTGAACAGTGATTTTTAATATATAAATATATATTTGATGTAAATCTTTTAAGAACAAATGAACATTCAAAATTGTATACCTACTTTAAAATATAAATAAATATAAAAATAATTGTTACTATTTTTCTTTGCCATATTTATTAAGATTTATTTTCTAACAGAATTACTATTTTCATATAATTAGTATTATTAATTAAGCTTATCTACTTTTTCTCATGCAATTCTAAAATAAATAATATTCTACTACTTAAAAGTTTTGTTAATAAATTTAACTATTTAAAGTTTAGAAATAATCAAACTCACCTTGGACTTTCAGAGGATTTATACATTTATGAACACAAGATTCTTTACTTATAAAGTTATTTTTACTTCCTTTACAACCACCATAATTGAACAATGAACATTTTTGGGTAGATTTATCATAATACCAACGTGAGTAGTTTCCTTTACAAGGTCCAGATATAACTGGTTGTTCACAGGAATCTATTAGCATAATAAAATAATTAATTTAAAAAGTCAAGTCATCTTATTATAATATAATATATATATATATACCTAAGGTATCAGGAACAACACAAAGTTGTTCACATTCTTCACGTGTTTGGAACTTATTATTATTGCCAAGACACCCGCCATAAATGAATTGAGCACATTGTTTTCGTTCGTTATCATAATACCAAGTTGGATAATAACCTCCACATTTTCCCTCGTGTTTTGGTAAATAACATGCATCTAAATAATATAATTTTTAAAGACATTATTAAAAATTAATTATTTATTTCATTTATTTACCGCGTCCAGCTGGTTCGACACATGCATTATTACATTCCTCTTGAGTCTTAAAACGGTTATTATTTCCGTTACAACCTCCATACCAAAATCTAGCACAACCACCATATTCAGTGTTGAAAAACCATTTAACAGTGTAATCAGAACAAGTACCACGATCTTTTGGTTCTGTACATCTAGCTAAAAATTAAGATTTATTTTATTATTTTTATTTACCTTATAATTTAAGTAATGAATTGATAAAACACCTGGTGAAATAGGCTTAGATTGGCATCCTTCAAAATTATCTCCTTTAGCTTCACTTATGCCATCTAAACAACATCCGTACCTAGATGCTTCACAACTACAGTTTTTATCAATATTTGGAGCTGGTGTTATTTTATCGCTACAACAACCATATTCGGAATGTTCACAACCACATCCTTAAGTAATTAAATAAACATACAAAAAATACTCATTATTCATTAAACTAATTATGTTTTAAATTCAATAGTACCTTGTGAATTTGGACCAATTGCTTTAGTAACACCATCAGCACAGCAACCAAATTGGTATGTATGACAAGGACAACCTTGAAATTGTGGCCCTAACGCTTGAGTGAAATTATCTGGACAGCATTTATGTTCAGTATACTGACAACCACATCCATAATTATTTGGTCCTCTAGCAGTAGAAGAATTATCAGGACAACATCCAAATGGTGTATAAGTACACCCACAGCCTATAATTATAACAATCATAAAGTATAGTGAATACAAATAATTTTGATATTTAGATACCTTGTAAGCTAGGTCCATTGGCTGGCACAATATTGTCTGGACAGCAGCCATATTGTGAATACAAACAACAACCCTCTTTATTTGGACCATGTGCAGCTGTCTTATTATCATCACAACATCCAAATTGTTCTTTAATACATGGTGAAGTACATTCTAGAATGTTTATTAGGATATATAAAATAAACAATATATTTACTCTGTATTTTATAATATTATTAAATAATAAATGGTGTAACTTTAGAGCCTTTGTTATGTTATTGATTTACTCATTATTATATTTTATTAATATCTTCAAAGATATTATTTATTATCAATTAAAATAAAAAAATAAAATATTAGTTTTACCCGTATCATTTCCAATCAAAGTACAATTATCAAAATCAACTCCAGAACATCCTTCAAGATTATAACCTGCTGCTAAACTGACTCCATCTGGACAGCATCCAAATTCTGATAATAAGCAAGAATCTGTTGGTTGTTCTGAAGTAGGCGAAACTGATATAATACCATCAGTTGTTGCTAAAATACATATAATGATAATCCATTAAATTATTAAAAACATTTATTTTATATTATTATTACATCAATTATTTTAATAATTATATACACCTAGTTATTTTTTTTTTTTATTTTTATTATTATTATTTTTTTAAGGGGGACATGTGGTGTAGTCGGCGCGTCATCTGTGAAAGCTACCGAGGTATTTAGCACCGTAGTCAAGGCATCGGCAGTGGATGGGTGACCGCCGCTGCGAAACAGCTTACTGCCTCGACTATTACCCATCCCCGGACCAGGCATGGCAGAAACATATAAGGTGCCAAATAAAAATTCTGCCAACAGGTATCCCCGGTGCCACAAGAGAAAAAAAAGACCTAGTTATTTTGAGATACAAATGTGATTTCTTTCTTTATATTTTATAATTAAGTCAATACTTAAAATATATAATACAAAGATGTAAGGTTATAAATTATCATATACAATTCGCAAACTTATAGTTTTAAAAGAAACGAAAACAAAATAGAAATTATACATTTATTTATGTTTATAAATTACTAACGAAAATTTAAAAAAATTTCGACTTTATCATTGTATTATGTGACTCATGATTATTATCATATACTTTATGTCACATTCTACATTAATTATTGACTATTGTATATGTTGCTTACTTCACAAATAATATACAATATGATAAAATAGAAGTAAGCGATAAACTATCTTGATATAAACTACAATATTGGCAATATTTATGGAATATTTATTTTGACCATTGTAACCTCAGGAAAAAATTGTCTCAAGGTCCAAAGTTCTCTACAACCCTGATAAAACATTTAAAATTTATTTAGATATGTAAAAATAGATAATCACTCACAGAAATCTTGACAACCGTTAAAGTTTGGTCCGCTAGCTGCAGTAAAATTATCAGGACAACAGCCATACTTTGTTTCTAAACATGAATCACATTCTCCAGACCCTTCATTACATTCATAACATCCTTGGAAGCTTGGTCCTGTAGCTGGTGTTAATCCATTCGGACAACAACCAAACCTAATAATAATTTCAAAGTAATAATATTAAAAAAAAATAAATAAATAAATTTATTTTAAATATTAGATAATTACTGAGTGCTTTTGCATCCAAGATCAGGTGCTAAAGTAGTAGTTGGTTCAGGTAATTCTACAGGACAACCCTCGAAATTGTTCCCTTGTGAAATACTTGTACCATCTGAACAACAGCCATATAAAGTAGCATTGCACATTGAAGGAGGGCATCCTTCATTTTTAGGTCCAGTTGCCGGAGATACACCATCTGCACAACAGTTATATTCTGTATCCTGGCAAGTGTGTACTTCTGGACAACCTAAAATGTACATATTACAAACATTAATAATAATTATAAATAATATTATATATATATGTACGTGTGTGTAAAATTATATTAAAATATATTTACACATATTTATTTATAATAAGTTTTACCCATATTAAATGGTCCTTTAGCAAACGTTTTTTGATCAAAACAACACCCAAATTCTGAAGTCTTGCAGCCAGTAGACTTCTTACTTTTTTTACAAATACGTTTTCCTTTTTTTGTAGTAGCAAGTAATGGATTTTCTAGTTTCGAAACTATTTTGACATAAATATATTAAATATAACTGTATTTTTATCTCTCTATTTTAAATGTATTTATGTAAAAATTAAGAAATTTTAAAATAATACCTTTGTTGTTTATTGGTGTTGTTGAAGATTGATTGAAAATTATAGATTCTGACATATCTGTAGACATTTTACTGGTTAAATCGGTAGTACTAGTTGGTAAGTCAGTCGATGATGTTATAATTTCTGATGATGTAGTTGATGGTTCATTGTTTAATGATGAAATAGTTTCTGATGAAAACTCTGTGGTCAAAATAGCATCCGTTGATGTTGGTGTTGTAAAATCAGTTGGGATATTCTCCAAATCAGTAGAAGACATAGGTGTAGTTGTTAAATCATTTAAAAGAGGAGTTACACTGTTCTCTGTAGTTGATGGAATATTTAGAGTTGTTGAATCAACATTAACCATAGTATTTAATTCATTACTATTACTAGTTTTTGTGTCAGTCTGCATCGTTGCAGTAGGTATGTTCTGAGCTAAACTTATTAGTTCATTTTGAATTGTAGATAATTCTAAAGAAGTAGGTGAAACAGATACTGTATCAGTTGTTGATGATAAATCCAAAGTTGTTTGATCTATAGTTGACATATCAGTTGTTGTTTCAGATGCAGTCAAAATATCCGTTGTTGAAATATTTGAATCATCGGTAGATTCAACAATAGAAGAATTAAATTTATTATTTGGAAGATCTACTTCTCTTTTTTTACGTTTCATGCCTTCTGAAGTTGATTTGCTGGTACTGGTTTTTAATGTAGTAGTTGCTTTATTAAAGGTTTCTTTTTCACTGTATGTCACAGTTGAATCTATAAGACTTGTTTCCTCAGGTTTCATTCTAACATCTATTAAATTTGCAGTTACAAAATCATTTGAAGTTAGTGTATACGGTATTGTTGTAACCTATTATAAATCAATTAAAAAAATATACAATCATTGAATTTACACCCTAATCACTAAATCAGTTAATTTTAACCATTATTTCTATAACAGATATAAAATTATAAACAATATATCCTTAAAAAATATTACAATTAATCCTGCATCAGTTGCGTGGTTGAATAACACAAGAGTAGTCACGTGTCTACATATTATGGTAGAATAATTACCATTTTTGTTAATTACAGTTTGTTATTTATAACATAAATGAATGATTTTATCATGTAATTGAATATTCATATTTAATGTACTTATATTTTAAACATACAATTTTAATTAATTACTACATACCAAGATGATCTAAATGTTACAATTTAATGGAGAAATAAAATATGCTTAATTTTTTTAATAGTCTTAATTCTAATATTTAATCAACCATATCTTCTGAAGATATATACTCTGTTCAACATAAGAAACGTAGTTGGTTAGGTTTTTCGTTTTCCCTTCCGAGTAAATTACCTGTTCACAGCCATAACCTAACCGATACATAACGGTGGGCAAAGTACGATAAACACACTGCACCACACCGCATTATTGACAAAAAGTACACAACACACTTTAAATTATCTGAACAACACCCTTCATTAACAATAGACTAATACGACACTCCTGTCATCGGCGACGTTCGAGATCGGTGTTACATTACAGCAACGTTTATTCGCAGAAGTTAGCCACCGACTATGTTTTTTTAGTTGAACAGAGTAAATACAATATACATAATATGTAAATATGTAAATTTATAAGTTAAATTAAATAAATTTAAAATGTAGGATATAGTATAAAAATTACGTAGGTACATGTGTTGTTGCATAATCTACAATAGTCAATAGTAGAACATAATGTAAACTAATTGCTGGTCATACAGAATTACATTAAAAAATAAAGCTCGAAATTATAATAGTTATCAATTATATAATGCCATTCAAAAGTAATACAATTATTCCTGTGATTAAACAATATTAAATTCATGTAAAATTTAATTTATAATCAATGTACTATAATAGTAGAATCAACTGATGCCGGGTTAAAAAAGGTTAATGGCATTTTAAATTATTCATCGAGACAAATACTAAAATATTATACTTATGTTATAATATAAAAAAAAAAATTACTTCATTTTCTGGTTCGATTACAAAAGGAGTAACAGTTATCATTTCATCTTCACACTCTTCTTCAGACGTGTATTCTTCTGAAATTGGTTTTTTAGCCTCAACAGCTATAATTTGGTCTAAATAAAAACATTAATTAATTAATTTTTTATTATTTACACTAAGAAATGAACTTAATACAATTATACAATTAAATATGTAATTTATCATAGTAATTGTACTATATAAAATAAATATATATAGAATCTAAACTGGCCAATAAGATAAAGAAAACACAAGATGAGTACTTTTAAAGTTTTAACGTGTATGAGACAAAAATAATTATTAATCAATGGAAAATATATTTGAAAAGAAACAACAGAACAAGTAAGAAATTGCAATAAGAAACATAAAATGAACATTAGGTCATTCAAAAAGAGGAAGATTGACTATAGAAATATATGATATAGAAATTAAATATTTGTTGAATGACTTTCAAGAAAATTGTACATGATATAAACAATATAAGAGAAAAGGTATTTTACGTTTATATAATATACTCGTATATGCTCGTACTATATTATAGTACAACATGTGCATTTTATTTTAACCATGTTATAAGTCATAGTAGTAACAGTCTCAAAAAAAACAATATTATACTCAAAAAAGGACTTAAGTGAAGTGGTCATCAGTTGAAATTCATCTAATATACAATTAATGATAACGTTAAGTTACCTAAGTTACGTTTTGTACTTTACAAGAAATATATTGAATTTGTTATAATTATGTTTATGATTATAAAGTATGTGTTAAAATAAAGCACAATGTAATAACTGGATCTCTTTATTTAAATTAATATTTTGAACTTTATGTCTTAATATGTACGTATATTGGGTATATTTATTTGTTTATTAAATTTACACCTTAATGATATCTATATATATATATATATATATATATTATCATATTATACTATTTTACCTTCTCCACAAGGTTGTTTATTACATTCATCGTTTGCATATAATACTGTTTCAAATTTACACTGGCCAGCATCAACAGTTTTATTTTCATTCATGCAAAATACTTTTCTGCTTTTTTCTCCAGAGCCACATGGTTTCGAACACTGTATATTTGTGATCCATTAAAAATATATAAATACAAATTATATTTATTTATTAATACATACTGCAGTCCATGGTCCAGAAAACCATTCACCTTTGCAAATTTCTTTGCCGGTACAATTTTTAGTATTTTCATACATTTTACTAGGATCACATTTTATATTATCGACTTTTTTTATTGTTTCACCAGCTAAATATCCACAGAACACTTTTCTTCTTTGTATTCCAGCACTGCATTTTGAGGAACACTTAACACATTTAAATAGAATATTAATAAAATACAATTTTTAAATCATAATTTAGTATTTAACATAAGTAATATATTATTGTAGATATTAAATATACCTCACTCCATTGACTGGCGTACCATTGAAACTCGCATGCATCTGAAGGTGTACAATTTTTTACTGTCTCTGGATATTTGAATTTGTTACAAAATTTAACATCATATATTTTTCCTTTAGCATTTGCACAAATTACTTGTCTAGTTTCAAAATCCAAATTACAGTCACCACACTGGAGAATTGTTTTTATTAATTTTTTCTTTAATAATAATCAATTAACAAAAATTCATCAGTATATCTTACTCCTGACCACGCAGATGTCACCCAGTCAACACCTTCACACGGTCGTACTTCACATAATTTTTCTATAGCTGGTTTTTCACTCTCACATTCTTCATCATCTAGGACAACAATTTTTTTATCTACTTTTCTATAACAACTTACTTTTCTGAATTGCTTTCCTTTTCCGCACAATTTATCACACTACAGACAAAATAAACATTAGACTAATGAAAGATGGGTAATGGGTTTTATATCAGATCTAATTGGTATATTTTTGAGCTTAGTTTTTAGAAGTATAGTATTGTGATACTAATTTTTAACTTGATAAATAATTTTAAAATATATATTATTTAGTTACTAATAATTAATAAATAATAATTTATCTCTTACTGGTTTCCAAGGATCAGTATACCAAAGTGGACAATCTAATCCCACATTACATGGTTGTGAAGTGTTTGGTTTAATAGAATCATACTGATTACAATAATTATCATCTACGGGAACGTCAATGCCATTTATTCGCCGCATACATGCAACCTAAAAATTATATATTATTTTAATTATAACATTTTAAGGGTATATAATATAATTATAAATATTTTTATATTAAATTATTATATACGTAGGTATATTTTTACTTCTCTGGTTTGAGTTCCATTAGTTCCACATTTGTGTGAACACGCTGTCCAATTAGCTGGAGTCCATTTAGGTGTACATGGTTCCATTGAGCATGATTGTGAACTTAAAGGTTCTAAACCGGGGTCACAAAGTTCTGCTGCAACTGGCGTTGAGTCATTCTTCTGAGCACACCAAATATTTCGAGTTTTTGTACCTAAAAAAATATAACATTTAATAGATAATATAATGTCTGTCCAATTTATACCTTCACAATTATATTAATACTACTAATTGATTATATTTTCAAAAACAGATATAGGTAAGTAATTAATTATTATATTGCTTTTTTACTATTAACTAGTAGGTACTAATAATTATAAGCACTTAAAGAAATATTTTCAATATTTATTTAAAAATATATATATTATATTTATATTATAATTACTTAATATAGTTATAAATATATAAACATGGTGTCTATCAAAATTATGTTACTTAATTATTCAAAATATTAGCTTACCTCCACCACAGGTAACATTACATTCAGTGAATTCACTATACATCCAATTGTATCCTTTAGATAATGTTCGTTTTATAGCACTAGTTGGGATACTGTACTCATATTCGATTCCAGGGTTAACTTCTTGATACAGTAACTAATACAATAGTAATAGAAATATTATTTTTTTGATAATTATTAATTTTAATTATTTTATAAATAACAATATATGAGTATAGTTGATGTCAAAAAGTATTGCTTTTTTAAATTTGTAATTAAAAATGTTTGCTCTTATATATAATATATATATATACATAATTATCTACTTGTGAAAACCACAAAAATGATTTGTAAATATGTAACAGGACGATAATATCTTATTATTACTTTTAATATGAATATTAAATTTACAAATAATGCGAGCACGCTCATAACTTTATCATGTACAAATTTATAAAATAAAATATTCACTTGCCACAATATAAATTGCTTCAGAGATTGGTCCTAAAGCTGTAATTATTTCGGGTGTATAAAGAGCACGTTTTTTCCTTTCATAATGAAATACAGTATTACAGATGTACAAACTTCTTGGATAATCAATTTTCCAATTGCCGTTTAAGTAGTAATGTCCAGAAGAATTTCTTATAGCTAAAAAGAAATATTTTTACATTTTATAATATAACATATTTCAGTGCCAGTATGTATATTAAAAAACATCTTACCTAAGTAGTTATTAGATGGCTGAATTTCTCTTACTCTAATATTAGTAGAACCTGCTGGAATTAACAATATATCTGTATAACCTAAAATACAAAAGTATTTATTAACTTTTAGAAATAAAATACATATAAACATGTTACAATATTAGTGAAAATTTTACAATTGAGTGCTAGATTTAAACCATATTAACACATCTATTATTTAAAGTATTTACTCTTATATCAATATTATTTTTTTAAAAAAATGGTTAATAAATAGTAATCAAAATAATAACGTACCATATTGCAGATCATTCATATTCAAAATACCTTGGACAGTATTACAATTCGTTCCATCTCCTCCGCAATTACGACACTGATCTTCTCTTATAGGTGAACCCACGTAATTATCACATCCAACGGGCTAGTATTTAAATATATTTAAATTAATAAAAATTGTATATTTTATAAAAATGATATAAAATAAATATTAAAATATTATACTAATACAGTAATACTGTACACTGAATTCAAGTTAATATTTACTATACATTTTATAAATTACAATTTTATTTAATATGTAAGTATATAATACCAAACATTTTCCATCGATGCAAACATCTAATTTTTCATCGTCACATTTTGTTCCATCAATAACTTTATTTCTATGCCTGTAATAAAATCTTTCACCTTTTGGCATACAATTAAGTTCACATTTGTTTGGAGCTTTGGTATAAGGAATCCATCTATTAAAATAATAAATATTTATATACAGGTATATTGTAAATATACGTGTTGTTTTTTTTTTTTTAACTTACTCGTAAGTTGATCCTTCGAACGGCAAACGATTAAATGCAGAACATTGTTCAAGGCGGAAGTCAAGACTGTTGCTGGGGCATTCCTAGTAAAAAAATTATAATCATTTATATTTTTATTGGCGATTTAATTCCTATAATTTTTATTTTATATTATTATGTCTTAATATCAAAAGTAAATCTGTAATTGGGTTTTGTATGAACATGATCAATTAACACGTCATAGTAAAATTATGTAAACATCAAACATGATATTATTGCTCATAATTCAAAATTCTTTTCTTTTTTTTTACATGCATTAATCAACTATTAAATTTTCTTCTCTGTATTTATGATGTAATGACATTAATACGTACTTGAATATTACACGAATAATATCTTTTCCGCGGGCCTGTACAATATTCAGTACCATCTTGGCTGAAAATAAAAATAAATTATAAATATTCTGTTAATTGAAACCATGATTTTCAAGATATCTATCTACTACTGTGGTTTTATTACCATATAATCGGGAAGATATTAAAATATATAAATTCATTGGCAGTTCAAAGTTTTTGACGAAGCAACAAAAAATATAGATATCCATCACCCGATTTATTTAGATTTTAGATGCAAATTCTATACTTAAAGCCTTCGTATTTCTCATAAACATAAAAATATAACATCACAGAAAATAAACAACACAAACATAAACGTCAAATTAAAAAACTGTTAGGTATTTTATATTCTTATATTATTATTTTATATTTCTTATCATTAACCTCGCCAAAAACGGTTTTATCAAACCTCTACCACAGATTACAATATTATAAACAATTTCTTCATGAGATAATATGTCTCGTACCCTTCGCGCCACCACTGAATATAATAAGTAAAGTATTTTTTTTCTAATCTTCTAAAAATATTAAAAATATCTAATTTTTTGTTTATTTTACGTCCACGAATTACTACAAATGTACGACGAATACGTTCTTATAATCATCGAAAACACTGTGACTAACCCAGTGGTCCAGTGATCATCGGTTAGATTAGGTGTTGTATGGGCCCACTGTGATTTAGAGAATTAGTGAAGACTGAAGATTTAATGTTAGAGAAGACAATGAGACAAATGAAGTAGAGAATTAGAAGTCTTCTCTAGTTTTCTGCTTCGTGACTACTGACTACAATTCTCGTAAAAAGTAGCTGTATGTTTAGTTTAGATCACGATTTAACGTGGTTAAAAATTTAAAACACTAGTTACCATTGATGGTAACCATTATTGATTTATTGATGGTATAATTAATACCATGGTATAAAAAAATTTTAAACAGTTCCCTCAAAATTGTCGATTTAAACGGAGGGAAGATGGTAAAAAGAAACAGTTTGCGAATCGATGAAATTCGTTTACCAACAGAGACAATAGAGCGCACGTCAAGTATCGAAACATTAATTAATTAAAATTAAAAAAAACAGATTGCCACTTTGATCACGATTGATTAATTTTATTATTTATAAAATGTATTTTATACAAATTACTTCAATATTACAACAAAAATATTGTCATGTATAATAAATAATGTACCCCATACAAATCGGTTGCAAACGTAATAAACTTATAAAACCAAATTTTATAACGAGATAATATTTAATAATTATTTATAATATGTAGAAACTATCAAAGTACTTAAAAAGTTTATGAAGCAGAAGCACTTTATATAAGGTAATGCCTACCTAATTAAGTAATTAAAAATAAAATAATTTATTATACTATAGACATAATACTAAATAAATACGTGTAAATAGTTGTATGAAACTTAAATAACAAATTAACACTCATGCAGAAATCACAATGTGAAAAATTGAAATTATAATTTCGGATAAGTTGGACACTAGAGATGGAGCGAGACGTACGACCGAAGAAAAATGACAAAAAAGTGGCGCGTGCAGTTTCGATACCTACGAACCTACGTGATTTTATTTTCGACAACGCGACATGACAACCCGATAAACTAAAGAAGCTCGACAATAATAATATTAATATATTGTTAAAATAATATTAACTGCTCAATTTATAATCTGTTATTCCGTTCCAATAATAATTTATATAGTATACGTTCTAATTTCTAATATACTAATCTAGGTGTTCGATAATTATGAATATTATTAATTTATATTTCCAAACCACAAATATTTTCACATTTTAATATTCTTAATTCTCTACTAATTTATTTTATTGACATATAACTATAAAAGTAACTAAGTAAGTATATAACATACAGGGATGGATAGATAGTTTTTTTGTTACAGGGAAAATATTTTAAAAGGCCACCAAAATAAAAAAAATTGCTCGCATTATTCGTATATTCTTATTTTAAAACAATAACTTGTAAAATTGTTAAAAATCGAGTGGTGCCAAGGGGGGCCACTGAGGCACTGACATTATACAAGATGAGGGCCCACAGGGAAAACCCCTTTTTCCCTATGGGCCTATCCACCCTTGATAACATATTACCGTCTTTATGACAAAATTTATTATAACACGCACGATTTCATAATATACTCGTATACCTATAAATACAAAATATGTCATTCAAACATCAGTTTTATTAAAAAAAATTTCGCACGAAAAATTGTCGGTCAACTGCAATAACTATAAAAATCAGAAGACGTCATTTGAAGGAGTTAGATTTTTAGATTTTTTTTTTTTACTTTTGCTGCAGTTTTGTCTTACTATTTTATAATATGAATAATATTAACCTGCCTCGTTTTAAATAATTTTACACGCGTAAATATTTTATTCCTTTTTTTTATTAAACCTAACCTAAAATCAAAGTTCGTATACATAATAAAATCATAGATCTTCATATACCTTATACTGGTATAAAATCTATGAATAAAATATTATAATAATACCTATAACCTATAACCTATATACAAAATTAGTCCAGACTCCAGACGACCATATGATATAGAAGTTGGTCTTCCTATATAAATGAACAACTAAAAATGACGCTGGGAATTTTAGTATTTTACACGGAACATTAATCAATTTATTTGTATTTTTTCAATATTATTTTTTTATCATTATTATAATACCTGAACGTTAAACATTTTCTGGTTTGAAACGCGACTCCGCCACCACAACTTCTGGAACATTGACTGTCGTCGGTCCATGGACTCCATTCGCCACTTTCTTCACTGTTGTTTTCCAGATATACGTGAAAATCTGGTATGAATCCTGAACTATCAAACGTAGCGTTCCATTGTTGTCTTTTGTGTCGCTCGTGTCGGAGGCGATGATGCTGAGAATGAAAACCATACCGGTAATATTATTTTACAATATTCCTTTTTAAACGAAATAGTTTCAAAATAGAAAAGTTTATTAGAGGTTTCCAAAAGACATAAGTACGTTAAATTAAATTAATTATATTATATATATAATATTATATTATTAACGTATAAAAATTAATAATTAAATTGGGATTTTCACTCGAGGTGACGTCACCGAGTCGGCCGTAAAAACTTGTGCGACCAAACTACCAGAACGAGGGACCGGAAATACGGTGCCATCGTTATTTGATTGTAAAAATAATGTTCATAGTGTGTTTTATTGTGGGGGGGGGGATTTATACGTTTGAGACATTCAACTTTTAATGGTTATTTTCTTTTTCTACGTCTATGAAAAAAACCTCATTGGGGGGTATTTCTCTTTTATGTTACTAATGTTTTTAATTTGAAAGACCAATTTGATACAGAAAAACAATTTATTCTGGAAAATCAAATAAACTTTTTTAGTTAAAAAATACGGTTAAAATTTGCAGAACAGTACTCGTGTGTAGGTATATACTATATATAGAAACGAAAAATAAATTATAAATGCTGTGTATTTATTTAAAAACGTAGGTTTATTGTATAATTATAATTGTTATACCTATTTAGTCTGTATTGATGTTCCATATACCATATACATATGATCTAATAATAATGAATATATAAATATGTTAAATAAAAATAATATTTGTGGTACGGTGCCTGATTAAACTCGACTCCGTAATATCATTATGATATTATAATAGGGTAGTAATATATAATATGCAATATAAATGACTAATGCGGTGTTAAAAATAACACAATAACCACGATACCCCGTTTATACAAGGGTCTATAATATTTTTCGAGATTTTTTAATTATTATCGTAGTCATACAAAAAAAATATATAAAAAACGCAGAAATATTCATAGAAATTTTAACCAAGGTCCGAGATTATGTATAACGAATTACACAAAATAAAAGTAAAAAATAATACACATATAGGTATCGTATATAAACACGATATATTAATTTTAACTATACATGTATATGAAATCACGATTTTAAATCTACATTTTGTTTATATACAAAAAATTATATGTGTAATTTATAATGGTTATAATGTATAAATCCTCAAAAAACGGGGATTCATTCACTGTGAATATACTAATAATGTGTCGACTTGTCTTGTTTTTAATATTAGGGGAGGTTTGTCTCAAATTACGTAAGTATTTAAACACCATCGAAATACCGAGAAAAACGAGAAAGACATGTTGTTAAATATGAAATTTGATACGTTTTTGCCTGTTATATTTAAATAATAATCACAATCGAAATATTTTTTTTATCATTAAACTAGATAAATAAATAATTTTATAATCAATTTTTTTCTAAAATATTTATTCTATAAATTCTATTTATTATATATATATATATATATATATATATATATATAATTTATATTTTAAAGACTCGATACTCGAATGAATATTATCAATTGTACAGTCAGCTTTTAAACATATTTCCTAAATTATCAGTCCATCATTATAGTATATAATTATATTTGTAATTATAATATTGCTCAATTTCTCCAAAGTTCATAAAATGTTAACTATTTTTAAACAATTTAAAATTGAATATATTAGATTAATAATCATTTTCTTGTATTTTATATATTTCGATTCTTTTTAAAAGAAGTCATAAATATACGAAGACAAAAAAGTGTTCGATTTTACAACAATAATTAGTATCTAACAGTTCTATTAAAAAATAATACACATCTGTAGATGTGAGAGTACAGTCGTATCGATTTAATTAAATTAAGTGTGTATTATTATGTATATATTTTTTCAATTGATCAGAATTTATTTTTATTTTAGATTCTGAGCGAAGCGAAGAATGTATTGGTTTTACAATGATGTGTGATTTTTTTTTGTTTTTTTTTTATTCTGAAGACATTTTTACTACCCGAAATAATGCTCCGATTATCACGAATAGGGTATGTTTCCGGTAGCAAAGTGGATCTAGTTGGTACTTTATTTAGGTCATTTTTTGAATTTCTTAAAATTGACCCTAAGCGGTAGAAAAAACTTCGAAAAAATGACGAAAAAGCGGCATTTTTCACGAAAAATGAAATTTTGACAAATTCAATTTCTATATTTCACGATAACTCAGGCAATTTTTAAGATAGCGACCTGAAAATTTTTTTGGGTGTTAACATAGCTATTATATATATATGGTAAAATTTTGGAACCGTTATGTTAATTTTTCTACAAAATATAGGACTTTGAATATTTCGTAAAATTCACGTTTTTACGTATATAATGTTTGATAAAATTGTGAATTTTGGGTATTTTGGTCTGCAAATTTTACTCAAGTATACTTACATATTACTTAACATCATACTAAAATATTAGAAAAATCCATTGTCACAAGTTTTTTTTATAGCTGTTTTAAGTTGATATTTTTAGTAAAACGAAAATTTTAGAATCCATACATATAAATAAATATTCTGAAAACACTTTTACTACCCGAAATAACGCTTCGATTTTCACGAATAGCGAGTTTCAGATGTAAAAGTGGATGTAGATGGTACTTTATTTAGGTCATTTTTCGAATTTCTCAAAATTTACTATAAGCGGTAGAAAAAACTTCGAAAAAATGACGAAAAAACGGCATTTTTCACGAAAAATGAAATTTTGACGAATTCAATTTTTACATTTCACGATAACTCAGGCAATTTTTAAGATAGAGACCTGAAATTTTTTTTGAAGGTTCACATAGCTATTATATATATGTGGTAAAATTTTGGAACCGTTTTTTAAATTTTTCTACAAAATATTGAACATTGAATATTTCGTAAAATTCTCGTTTTTACGTATATAATGTTTGATAAAATTGTCAATTTTTGGTATTAAGGTCTGAAAATTTTATTGAAGTATACTTACATATTAATTAACATCATACTAAAATATTAGAAAAATCCCTAATCTAAATTTTTTTTTATAGCTGTTTTAAGTTGATATTTTTAGTTCAAACGAAAATTATAATCTGACTGAACTTCGCTCAGAATCGTTTTTTCGAATGCAATGGTTTATCATTGCATTCAAATTCTAAGTAAAATTAAACGCTATGATCCGCACACCTGTATCCTGTGCGGCAGGAGTATCAGCTCATCTTTTTTACATTACAAGAAAATGTTTTAACTTTGTATAATTAATCAAAAATTGTATACGAGGTTGAGACGTAATGTATTTGAACGTTATATATTTTTTAATAAACTACGTTAATTTTTGTAGTTTGGCAAATTAATAAAAAAAAAAAGCAAGGGAAGGGATAATCCTGCTGTAAGGATGATATTAGGTGTGCAAATCATAGTGTTTAATTTTAATTAGAATTTGAATGCAATTATAAACCATTATCATTATTATTGCATTCGGAAAAACGATTCTGATCAAAGTTCAGTCAGATAATGTAGGTATTGATTAATATACCTATTTCCGTTTTTTCGTCATTTTTTTGTCGTTATTTCTAACGCATAAGATCAATTTTGAGAAATTCGAAAAATGACCTAAATAAAGTACCAACAACATTTACTTTCCAACCGGAAACATATGCTGTTCGCAGGCGCAGATCTAGAAATATGAAAAGGGAGGGGCTAATTTTTATTTATAAAAATATATAAATTTATTTAACCGGGGCGGAATTTACATGTACCTTTTTTTGACTGGAAATATTTAGGGACCAAATTTACCTTTTTTGGGCGGAATTTACTACCGCCCAATTTTAGTAAATAGACATAAAAAATATAAGCTAAAATATAATATTTTAAATTGAAAATATTTTTCTTTTCTCTTATTTATATATTAATTACGTAATTCAAATATAATAATATAAATTTACGATTTGTTAATATGGAAGACTAAAAACATCAATTTTGTTATTTTTAATTCAAATCAAAAGTTTGTTGTTAACTAATAACTCATAACTATAGGTATCAAATAATTGTTTTTGATAATTTCTACACGCTTTGATTGATAGTAATATTAGCAATAATTATATTTACATATTATATTTTAAATGTATAGATATTTATTAATTAAGTATTTAATATTATTACATTTCCACACAACATATATTACGTCCAAAGGGAGGGGCTAAAGTCCCATAGCCCCCCCTTGGATCCGCGCCTGGCTGTTCGTGAAAATCGGAGTATTATTTCGGGTAGTAAAAGTGTCTTCGGTCATAAAAACAAAAAAAACAAAAAACAAAATACTAAAAATATCAAATTTAAACAGCTATAAAAAAATTGAGACTAAGGAATTTTCTAATATTTTGATATGATGTTAAGTAATATGTAAATTGCCAATTTTATCAAACATTATACTCGTTACATAAAAACGATAATTTTATTTAATATACAAAGTCCTTTATTTTATAGAAAAATTAACGTAACGGTTCCAAAAATTTACCACACATATATAGTATATATGTAAACACCCAAAAAAATTTCCAAGTTTCTAACTTCAAAATTGCCTGAGTATTGTGAAATATTGAAATCGAATTCGTCAAAATTTTAGTTTTCATGAAAAATGCCGTTTTTTCGTCGTTTTTTCTACCGCTTAGGGTCAATTTTGAGAAATTCGAAAAATTACCTAAATAAAGTACCAACTATATCCACTTTACAACCGGAAATATATGCTATTCGTCAAAATCGGAGCCTTATTTCGGGTAGTACCTACAAGCTACAATTGTTTTCAGTTCAGACATAAATAAAAGACACATAAACCAATACGGCAATACATTATTCGCTTCGCTCAGAATCTAAAATAACGTTATATAATGTTTGTACGTTATTTTTTATCTATGAACTATATAATAATACATAAAATCAAAAACACATTTCGATATTTTATTTAAATCTATAGATATGAATTATTAAGATATCATATAAAAATAAAATATTAAATAGGTACATAATCAAACATGAAAAAAGTAATTGATTATTTAAAAAAAATTTGAAGAATTTTTTAGAGATAAATTAAAATAATTTGATAATTATATTTTTAATTGCAATACCTAGTAATTTAAAATTTATCTTACACCTTAAAAAACTTAAAAATCTCTTAAGAAATTCGATAAAAATTATTGATTGTGAAACAGAGTATAATATAGTGTATTATAGTGTATTTAATAAGAATACTTTTTGATAATATTCTAATAATAATAAATAAAAATTAAAAACACACAAATTCATAAAAAAAAAAAATGTTTTTTGTTATGTGAATTAGGATGTTTTTATAATATTTTATTAAAAATTTAAATCACAAAATTGATAACTACCTACTGAATAATCGTATACGTATTTTAACAACAATGTTCTCATCTTAAGTGCGTACCAAGCGATCTCCCCCCCCCCCCCCGTTCCATAAGAAAAATTTAATTTAATGTAATTTTTGGGAATTCATCTCGAAGATTAAACTTTCTTTTATAAATTAGAATATTAAATATAGGTACATATTATATATTAATACTAATTAATTATTATTATATTATTACATTTATATACATAAACTATTTTAGTTTTTTAATTTGTATTGATTTTTATGTTTAATTTTATAATTTTTTTATTACCTACATAATTTCTCACATGTGATAATAAATAATTATTATAAACAAACGTATTATAAAATTACATATAGATATTATTGTAGTTTTTTAATCTTCCATGTAGTGGCTGTAGCTCCTATACAAGAAAAATTATAGTCCTCCCTCCCCCCGTTATCATGAAATGGATCCGCCTTTACCATAATATCATAAGTCTATTGATATATATTCAAAATTCAATATATATTACCTATATCATATTATATTATACTATTCAATATATATTCAATAAATTATGAATAATAGTATAATAATAATACATTATATATTATAAAAATATGTAATATTTTATATGGTATTATGTGTAAAACTGAATAATATAATATAATGACGTGTAAACTTTTTTGTTATAGGTACGTACAACGAACTTGTAATTGATTGGTATCGCATAATAATTGTTTTCAAACATAAAATGGTAGACCGCGGTGATATGTTTATCTACAATTCGATTAAGAAAACTACCTATGTATTATCCTGTTAATACCATATAGAAACGAGTAAGTAAGTAATATAATAATAATCACGGACGGTGGTCAACTAAAGAATTCAAAATGTCTATTGTTTGTACCTATGGTTATTTTTTAAATTATGCGCCATCGTCACGCAGAACTACACTTAACATATTAAATGACTGTACACTGTAGTATAGGAATTATAGGTATATACGATTATGTGTCTTTAATAATAATGTTAAACCGTAGAAGTTTATTGTTGTTTAACATTGGAATTTTAGAATCCAACTATTATAGTCGTATAGATATTTTTAACAACATCCGTCCAATTGTAACGACGAGCACATCGTATAGTATTTCCGACCAAATAAAAAATAATAATTATATTATAAATTTAATATTTATTTATTTGTTAACTTCTAAACTATAGCAATAATTACAGTAATATTACTACTAAGTATTTTATGTAAAATACACAGTAATAACTAATAGTAATAATAATAATAATGAGAATAGCGTTGCTGTAATCTTTTCGATTTACAAAATGAAAACGATGGTTAGAAGGCGTAAAGTACGCTTTAACATAATTTAAGTTATCTTTAACAAATTTGATAATAGGTAAATTTATTCTAAAATAAATTATTATTGCGAACGTATAGATTTATTATGTTATACGTATGTAAAACGGAGACAGGGATGAGACAATAATTCATATAATGTGGGGGTAACGTTTTTTTTTTAGATTAAATACGAAATATTATTAATATAATACGCAATAAATATGTATATTATAATGTAGAAGTATATAATATATAATTTTGATTGTTATTGTGTGTACTCACAAAGTCACAAATAAAACTGATCGCGGTTGTATTATTTTTCTTTTTCTTTTTTTTAACATACAATCCTAGTTCATCGATAATATTTAAAAAATATATTATGTGTTAAGTCTCGGATCTCGGGTCTTATACATATATACAGGTACAGGCGTATATATTATTATATTATAATATATTGTTAAATCTAATCTCGTACACCGCCAGTGCAACATATTTTAAATGGAACATTACCATTTGATTTATCATGTATTACGTATACGTAAAAAAAAAAAAAAAGTATTAAGTAATTTAAAACTATTTCATGCGTGAGATAAAAGTATAAGATTGCTGCTACACTAACGTGGAATAAAATATACCTATATAGCTATACGTAGACACGGAAATCGGAGATGGTCGCCGTTCAGAAAATTGTACGTGTAATACCTATAATACGAGAGTACTCGCTTATAATATACATACAGGTACAAGTTTTATTTTTGAATAATTATTATTATAATTTAATTCGTAACAAAGCAACCAACTGTTTGTGGTTTGTCACATTCCCGCGTCTTTTGTGTTACACAACGAACTCGACTTTAAATCGCCATTAAGGCGCGTGTTGATAAATAGCTTTCGGTGACCATCATATAATAATAATAATAATAATAATAATAATAATAATAATAATAATAATATAATGGCATTATATTTCCGTTTTACTGGACAATAAGCTATGTACATAATATACATACGTACGTACAAGTATATCGTATATGTACAGTCCAAAACTCCAAAATAGCCACGAAAGTGATTTATGACCATACACTATAAGAACTAACACATCCCTTATAGTAAAGTAATAATAATAAAAATAATAATACTATTTATGGGTACACATTATATAATATATATTAATCGCATATTATTATTATTATTTCGAACAGGTGGTGTGAGAAATACCTAATAATATTTCAAACATATTTTTTTTTTTTTTAAATACATCTTGGTACAAAAACAGATTAGATAAAATAATACAAACGTGTATAATATAATTTAAGGACATTTATATTGTATAATATATATAAAACGTACGACTTAAATTATAGATAACATCAAATGATATATCTATAAGGATTAAGATAATATTAGATAATATCTTGTAGTAAGTATATAAGAAAAATTATAATATTTTTTGTTGATCTTAAATTTAATTTTAATATAATAAAATAAAGATATTATGTTCCTTGAATTACTTATTTATTTTATTGTAAAACTTGCACGTTTAAAATAAAATAATAAACTAATCAGTTTATAATATTATTTTTATTACCGATAATAGTAATTATTGTAATTAAAACAATAATTTAAATAATAATTATATAACTGAAAAAAATGAAAATGTGAAAATATTAAAATTCTGTCAGAGTTTATTTCCCACGAAGTGAATGATGTTCATATGTATTATATATGAAACAGAATTTACATTTTATTCTCATGTACATCGAATAAATAAACGGTAATATTGTCTACATTTTTATTATTATTATTATTATTATTATTATTATTATTATTATTATTATTAATTATTATTATAATTAGCTTATAACGTGTTATTTAAAACAAAAATCCGCCGTACAAAATACAAAGCTGCTGTGTAAGGTATTATTTTTATTTTATTTTTTTCTAAACGGACATGCGTATTTTTACGAAACGTCTAGCGTCTAGGTCATCAGTCACTCGGTGGATCGTATATCATAATATAATATTCGTTGACAAGTTCTTTTGTAAATTTTCATCGCCATTCGGTATACGTAAATCCAACAGAGTCACTTTCAAATATATCGATATCGAATATACGCATAACGAGTGCATGTGTGTGTGTACCCATACGTCATACGTGCATAATTATACACCAATATAATAATATTATGTACTAAACAATTCCCGATCCTTATAGACTGCATATTATTTTTATTATTATTTTTATTATTATTATTATTATTATACGACGACCGAATGTCCCTCGTTTGCGTTGCACATTTTAATAAACGCGGCAGGAAGCCGATTAGCGGTGAGATCGTTTGATGTTTCTAAATCGCACAAAATAATAATTGTTGTATTATATATACGCGCGCACATGGCTAGCACGTGTATATGGTCTCGTTGAATGATGGGCTGCGAGATTGGGAATGGGAACGGACAAGTGTAAAGTAACATTTTATTATTTTATATATATTATATTATAAATCTCGCGCGATAAATATAAAACATATTATTTTCAAAATTATGCATTGTATTATAATAATAATAATATATTATGACGTTATTAAATACCGTCATATTTAAATGCGCTAAAACGTCGTTAAATTATGTACAAATATGATTTCAATAATAATAAAATTACACGTAATATAAAAAAAATCACAAATGAAAAAGAAATATTAATTTATCAATTGAATCGTTTCCAAATTCCGATATTATTTAATATTTTATACATATTTCAAAATCAATTTTTTACCCAAACGCCCAGTTTTGATAAAATCATTTAATACGCGGCGCTCTGAATACAATTCGAATAAATACGTCGTGAAAGAATTATTCGTATTTTCGTTCAAAAGCTGAAAATTAAATAAAATCTTTTTGAATTTAACATAAATATATGAAGGTATAATTTCGGTATATATTTAAAGGAACTATTGTGTCACAAACGCCTCACTGCTTGATTGTTTTGATAAATATTATTATGAATCACGACAAATTATAATGAATTACAATTACAATAATATTATATACAACAATAATACTATACCTAATAATTGATTTTTTTTCTCATTTTGTATCAAATTGTTATTAAAATAAAAATATATTATAGTTGAAAATGTAAAATATATTATAATGATTTATTACTCACGTGTCTGGATAAAGTCGCTGTTATATTAAATGATATAAGTAGTATCAATATTGCCAGGTATCTGTAAACAACGAATAAAACAAATAGGTAAAAAAATATTTTTAATAACAATTATTATTTTTTGAATACAAATCAATATACCTAATAAATATTTATTTCTAAATTATTGTATAAAATCAGTTTAAAATAAATTATATAAATATTTCTTTAAAAAAATATTTGAAATAAGTATGATTCCTTAATTATTTAAAGCCACTTAAATATTTTAAAGTATATTAAAAGAACTGTTTTGATTTATCTAAAAATACATCATAAAGTAGGTATATATAAATTAAAACAGAATAAAAATAATAACGAATGTCTGAAATTAAAACCAGATGTATTATTTAGTACCTATATAAGTAGAAACATATTATATTATCGTTTTATATTATTATAGTTATTAATTTATTATATACTTAACTTATTATACTTAAGTATTTCATATTTAAAATATAATCGAGTATATAAAATTATATTATAAAGGAGATACTAGATTATTGAAAATAAGTAATTTATCGAATTTTATTAGGTAATACCATTCGATATTTTTAATTAAATGAAAATATTATTAACTGTATACCTAATAATAAATGTACAAGCATTACATGTAATGTATAGCGTATAAGGTATCATAAATCATGAATAGTATTGGTAGATGATATAAATATATTAGTTATTATTGATAACTATAGTTGACAGCAAAACAAATAAATATATCTTAATTTAAATGGAAGACTAGAAAAAAAGATGTATAGTAGAGCTGCAACAGTTTTAACGATTTAATCAAATATCAAGGGATGCGCATTCCTACCGACCGATTATTATGGACCGGTAGATGAAGGAGACTTTAAAAGAAACCGGCAACATTGACTGAGAAGAGCTGGATAATTGGATTCAATCATACCGTATAATATTGTATGTACACCGTTGTACCTATTATTATTATTATTATTATTATTATTTTTATTATATGTAATATAATCCCTTTTTCTTATAATATATACCCAACTGGTTTCCAAAATAATTGTTTCGAAATATGAAATAAAATCTACCTAATGTAATTTTTCAATAAATTATATATATATTTTTTTAATTTAAACTTATAATTTATGAATTTCGAAGAAGTTGCAAATAATAAAATTATAAAATATAAATGTTCAAAAGTAAGAAAATATTACTATTGAGCGAAAAATTATATTATAATTAATATAATTTTAATTTATTTCAATTATTAAAAATAAGTATACTTGATTTTAGTAATTTTAATTACCTACTATACCTACAATCACTTGTATAGTAATTTCACAATATTTTGTAATTTTGTACTTTATATTGACCATAAATAAATATTTTACGTATATAATATAGGTAATATATTATAGTATAATTGAGAAAAACGATTTTTATGATACTTGTCATTATTATTGGGCAAACACCTCGTCATTCACCACTCACAGAGTTCACCCAGGGAGAAAACAAATTGTTTCAATATATCCCTAATTTATGTATTCGAATGCCAGCGGGGAACTGTCTCCGAAATCCATTTTGCCTTGAGACATTCTATATACCGAACGCGCGCAAGATAAAAAACAGACGATTAATAATAATAATAATAAGTACCTAGGTATATATAATAATTATTGCCCTTCGTGGAACATCAGAACATGTTTACATTATGAACTCGTTTAAAATGTTATTTACAACTAGGACGTTTTTATTGTGACTCGACGATAAAATTGGGTATATTTTCACGCAGGAGGAAGAGAAACGTCCAACAGGAGGTTTTTATATTCGTATTGAATGGATTTTATTTTAATTTAACAAGATACGACGACCTGCTGTTTTCATTATCTCACCTTAAATATTAGTGTTTATCGTTCGTTCATTTTTGTTTTTGTTTTTTTTTTTTGTTAGTTTTTTACACTTAAACGCAAAATAAAATATCTTTATAAAATTATAAGACAACCAAAATATAACGAATATATGGTCGGCGGATATGTTATTGGGGATCTTTCGTAGATATTTAATAATAATAATAATCGAATATATTATAGACCCTCATCTGTTTTTGTTTTCCCCGATGAACACCGACGATAAATATTGTAAAAGTCATTGATAGTTGAAGAGCTTAAAGTGACATGTCTGTATATCGTATGGTATATTCGTGTGTGTGTGTGATGCGCGTACATATATATTATTATGACGGCGTGGGGACCACCCGCGCGGAAGAGACTTGAACGCGACTTCGAATGTAATAATAACTCAAATAATAATATTTCAATGCCGTTTGCGTTATTAATCGTTCTATAGGGTTACCACTGCACTGCCACCGTCAACGTCGTTTCACCTGCACTACGTCATTATTATAACTAAAGTCTGTCAGTGCCAGGACATTTTAATTCTATATACTATTTAATATCAGGAGAAGTAAAATAAACGACTAAAAAACGCTTTTTGTTTTTATCTATGTTTTTTTTTTTTTTTTAATAAATAAAACGTATTTAATTGAATTTTGAATATTTATATACCGCGTTTCGTCAAGTTAATCGTTTAATGTGACTAAACCCACACACCACACACACACAGTCTTGTATGTATCCAATGGCCTATCAATAATTCAATATCGAAATCCGGAAAATAACACGACAAATATATTTTATAATACGCATTTTAAACGCTTCGCTGTAACTAATTTCATCGTAAAACTAATACCTTTAACACTTGAAGATCACGTTCTATTCCCTACCGACTTGATTGTTATAAAATTAGATTACATTTCCCTATTTACGCACAAGGTGTAGGTACATTGTCTTGTAGGACTTTATCTGGAGTTTTTAATTACTATTTATAATACACAATGGGCATGCATTCTTTAATACACAATATCTTCTAATATTATTATTTGTATTCCCCTTTTCCGTCCGGTACGATTTTAGTTTTATTTTTTCATAACGTACGACATTGAAAAAAAAACACGTTTCTGTTTTTACGACTAAACCGTCAATCCCATTATCCCTCTAATCTGATTTTAAATTTAGAATATTATAATTTACACGATATTTCAGGTTTTATTTCCGTAATGCATCCTGAAATGTGGTGGTAGTGAAGTTTTTATATCCACAAAAGTGTCCCGAGGGTTAAGACTATACGTCAGTATATGTCGTCGTCGTTATTAAAAACATTTCTTATAGAAAACATTTTCGAAAATAACTGTCCAAATTAATCAGCTATTATAAATTATATTTCTATTTTAACACATATTAAAAATTTTATATAACGAATTTAATAATACGTGTTATAATAATATATAATATATAATAAATTAATAAATAATAATAATACATTTTATTTTATTTTATTTTTTCATTTAACAATTACCATTTTGTCGTAAATTATTTTTTATTATACAAATTTATATTATACTTTATACCTACCTATCTATAATATTTTTAATTGTTAATTATTTTATGTTTAAATATCGTACAGGTGTCTTAGAGTAACTATGCGTACGTCTACATAAATAACATTTTCAATGGTAAATTAAAAAATGAAAATATAAACTCGTTGCATTAGGTTTATTTTATACGTTTATGTATTATGTAAATAATCAATTTCTACTGTATCATAAATTATTGTTTCATATATTATACAGTTTAAAAAAAATATATATACAGAGAATTACAATATAATTAAAAACAAGTTATAATTTGAATCAGTTAGCAATGATATTAACGATATCAAAACGGTTAGTTTCTCAATAATGTTTTATAATATTATAATTATATTATTTGAATGTAACAATCAAAACGAATTAGAAGATACAAAAAAAATCTTTTATATATATTTTCATCCTCTTTAAAATCAAAATCAAAATTAAATTAGTTTCATTCTTAAACTATCCGAGAAAAAATATCGTAAAATTTATATTATGAAATAGGTATAGGTATCAAACATTTCCCAAAAATACGCGAATGATGAGAGTGATACCATGATATGCACGTAAATTTGTTTACAATTACGTAGGTATATATTATGAAATAAAAAATGAACGTATATGTATTTTCTTTTCTAACTCGATGGTTATATAAATATTATAAAATTGACAATATGTGATCGTTCGAAAATTAAAGTACATTTTAAAGAATATACCTAATACGAAATAAAATTTCAAAAAATAATCCATACCCGAACAAAATTCAAGTATACGAGTAAACAATAACGTGTTATATACATTAACATTATATTTTTTCGCGGTAAAATTATATTTACTTTTATTTACATTTAAACTCGCAGTACGAAATAATAATAATAATAATAATAATAATAATAAAAACAAAAAAATAATAATAATAATAATAATAAAAAAAAAACAAAAAAATAATAATAATACGTAACGAAAAACATAAACGAGTACTAAGCAGGGAGCATTAGTGAACAGACGTGTACGAGACTAATCAAATCATTATAATATCAGACCGAGAGTAACGTGATACCGTTTTATTGGCATACCGCTCATTTTAAAACCGTAAGTGTATAGTTACAAAGGGATTACAACAGGTAAATATTATTCTATGGTGAAAACCTGCTATTAAAGAATGTATTTTTTTTTTTTTTTTTGAATTTATAAATTTGTATGTACGAGTATATAGCTGTGTTGTAATCCCTAAACATAAAATAAGAACACATTATACAATACAATGTGTATCAAAATATTAAATTCAAAGAAAAATCTCGATACCTAATGTTCTTCTAATATATAAAATGTTTTTAACCGAAAAAAAATCATTGCGATTTCCGATATGTTTAGTATATATATTCCTTTTTTTGCGTCGTGAAAACATAATGTAGGTAAATATTATATAATCTATATATAAGATAAGATATTAATCATCTCAACTATAAAATAATATCGTTACGTTATAGTTTTGTCATTTATTATACAGGTATTTTAATATAATATAGCATGATCTAACGAAATATAATATATTTTTATTTCCATTTATACATACGTTTTTTTTTTTTTTATTAAATAAATAAAACGTTGTTTTATGATGAAATTCGGTTTATTTGATGAAAAAAAGACTAATCATCGTGACTGGATTTTTTTTTTCATTCCTCTCGACACGTTTATTTGTATTCATTGGACATTACGATCGAGCTCCTATTGAATTTTTTTTTAAACGAATGGTCACCGAAGTTAAACTCGCGTTAATAGGCCGACAGGGGAAAAACAGTAGTTTTCATCTCTGCGTTTACAATGACATTATAAAGATGTTTAGCTCGTTAGGAACCGTATTTGAGCAATAAAAAATTACTAAAACCGAGGCACAAAGGCGTCGATAATTTCTATTTTAAATAATTAATTAATGTCGATTTCAAATTAAATAACACCTATAATAATACATGTTATCCAATCCGGACAGAACACGTTAAAAATGTATAATATTAAATTTAATTAATTTAGATTAATTTCGTGTTTGGAACTTGTATGTAATATAAACCTAATAATCATATATTCATATTTATTTAACCTCGATAATTACTGTTATAAATCATATATGAAAACGAAGAGAAAAAATAAGTAAAAAAAAAGCAAGGGAAGGGATACTGGTGTGTGTGGAAGGGATACTGGTATAAAAGTAATACTGCCATACTGGTGTGGATGGTATACAGGTGTAAAGAGGATAGTGTTGAATTTAGATTAAAATTTGAATGATAAATCATTACACTCAAAAAACGATTATAAGCGAATAATATACCTGTATATACCGATTAAAATTTTTACATTTTTGAGACTCTACGTTCAATATAAATACGTAATTTATCATACAACCTCTAAATGAGTCACTTAAACACCCAAATCTGACAGTACATCGCTCAGAATAGTTTTTAGCTTATAATGATTTAACATTGCATTCAAATTTTAATCTAAATTCAACACTATCCTCTTTAGATCTGTATCCCATCCACACCAGTATCCCCTAACCTGTATTTTAGACTTAATCAGCTATAAAAAAATCTTAAATGTAATAATTCAAAATTAATTGGAACTGTGTTAAGTAAAATGTATTTAAGCTTCAATAAAATTTAAAAAAATTTTTGTCAATTTTATTTAACATTATTGTAAAATATTATAATATAATAAGAAAAATACATACTCGTATAAATACTTTAAGTATTGATTTTATTGAAATTTCAAATTTAAACACCTATAAAAAGAAATTTAATCTTGAGATTTTCTTAATATGTAGGAAATACGTTAAGGTATAATATCAATATGTTTCAATAAAAATTTCAAAAAATTTCCAAAAATTTTTTTGGTTTTTCTATTAATTTTTATTGTAAAAGTATTGAGAAATAATAATAAGAAGAATTGTATGGATTCTAAGATTTTCATTTAAACTAAAAATATCAACTTTAAACAGCTATAAAAAAAACGACGTTTAGGATTTTTCTATCTAACATTTTGTTATGTTAAGTAACATGTAAGATGTAAGTATACTTCAATAAAAATTTTAGACCTTAATGCCAAAAATTGCCAATTTTATCAAACATTATATACATGAAAACGAGAATTTTACGAAATATTCAAAGTCCGTCCGATATTTTGTAGAAAAATTAACATAACGAATCCAAAATTTTACCACATATGTATAGTAACTATGTGATCACCCCAAAATATTGTAAAGTCTCTAACTTCAAAATTGCCCGAGTTATTGTGAAATATTGAAATCGAATCCATCGAAATTTCAGTTTTCGTGAAAAATGCCGTTTTTCGTCGTTTTTTCTTTCGCATAGGGTTAATTTTGAGAAATTCAAAAAATGACCTAAATAAAGTACTAATTACATCCACTTTCCAATTGGAAGCATATGATATTTGTGAAAATCGGAGCATTATTTTGGGTAGTAAAAGTGTCTTCAGACATATAAAAAAAAGGACACATCATCGCTTTGCTCAGAATCTAAAATACGCACGAAATGAATACCCCAATATTTCTATACTTGTGCAATATTGAGATATGCTTATTTATCATTGATTTTCCAATAGGTATATATTATATTATTTTATAACTTGTATATAATATTACGAATTTACAAAATCAATAATGCTTATGTTATAATAATAATTGATTAGTAAATTTATTCCAGTATGAATTGATGAATAATTTTATATGGCGTGGTCAAATATACCTATATATATATATATATACAATTTATACATATTATAATTTTTATAAATAAACATTATTTGACATATTTTAATAAAACCGGAAAGGGCCACGAACATTCCATCACGCGTAAACATTGTGTCGTTGATTCGTTTTTGAACAGTTTATTAAAAATCTCAGAACCCGGACAACTTAAGCCCACCAGATGTGAAAAGGTTTTAACATAATGCGGCGAAGGGTATATAAAATAGTCCTGTCTCGCAGTTGAATTCTATAACATTATTATGGTCTCGTACATCAGTCATGGTAAATATATATAACATATTATTATAATTCTGATTCGATTCATCGGTAGATATTAAAAATCATTGGATGTATTGTTAAATTTTGAAACCACTTCAGATTTCAAGGAAGGACGCTCTATCCCATAGGTATTACCTATTCGATTTTTTTTCTTTTTTAAACAAAACCGACATTCATATAATATACTATGACAACAATAAAATACAAATGTATGAAGTTGAATACAAATATATATATATATAATATTTTATACACATATCCGATACCTATAAAATAAAATATACACTCGTATTCGATACCACATTATACGACGCAAGCATAAATAATCGAAATAAATTAATATGATACAATATTATTTTCGTACATTTATATAAATTTAATCGTGATATGCCTATATATTATAAATCGTATATGGTTTGTTACGCGATGATTTAAAATTTAAATTTAGACTTGAAAGATTTATTATCAAATTTAAAATGAGAAATGTTATCGTTGTCGTATTTTATTGCGAAAAATAATTATAAGACCATAAAATTACGCGTGTTTTATTTTTATATTATTATTCTTAACAGCTGTTACAACACATTATTATAATATATTGTATAGACTGATTTTGTAAAGAGCTCGCGAAATCTGCCACATTATATTTAAAAAAAACATAATATTATACTAAAATATTTTTATCATATTTTTAGTATATTACCGGAAATTAATGAATACATTTTTAAACTCTTATCTTATCTCTAAATTCTGAGAAAAGCTAGGAATGTGTATTGGTTTTATAATCATAATATGTCTGGTGAATATTTTTTTTTTATAAATGTCAAATGATTATTATACTTTTTTGGGGCAAAAATAATTATATTCAATTAGGGATGTAGGTTCTAATAGAACATTGAATATAGTTGATAATTAAATTGTATTTTTAACGAAATTAATCTTAACTACTTTATGATTTATTATTAATATAGGACGTAGAAAAATTAGTTAACATTTTGAGTACCTGTTAGATGGATATTATATCAATCAAATGTAAGTATATTTATTATTAAAAATTATCAAAATATTATAATAGTCGATTAATTAACATAATAATATTATAATAAGCATAACGAAATCATACTATACATCACACAAAAAGAAAAAATTAATAAAAAAAAAAAAGGAATTTTTTTTATGAGTTAGAAATTTATTAGTTTACTGGAAACTCATACATGTAAAAAAAATATAAACCAACTAAACAAAATGATGCAATAACTTTTACTGTAATACAGAGTGTGTGATACAGTGCTATAATCCACGGTTCTTTCATAAATTAAACTTTAAATTGATTTTTTTTTTCAAATTATTTATTGACTATACGTATTTTAGAATTTGAGTAGAAATATTTGGTAAACGCCTTTGGACAATAAACAGACACGGAATTTATTATTTAATGAAATAATAAAGAACACGATTTCGTAACAGTTAATTTTATAAATAATCAAAGAACGTGTTTATACATCGGTATTCGATTGTTTTTCCAGCGGTCGTTAAAATTGGCAAAGTGTTCGTACCAGATGCCCCCCTTCCTCGTCACCGTCTGTCATCGGACACGATTATTATGTTTACGCTTTATTTATGTGGATTTTTTTCTGCGTAAATTACGCCAAGTTAAGATGATTGATAAAAACACCGGACAACAATATGATTAAGTACCTATAACTATACTAAGCCAAACCGTAGTCACACGCGCGCGTTTATAATATAGAAGTAATAATAACAGTATTGAACGTTGCCGGAGTAATAATTATAATGTGCACTCGGAAATTTTGGACGTTCGCCCGCGGGTAAAATCATCAATTTTATCGATAAGTTTACTATATTATATTATATAAATTATATTTAAAAAATTTAAACTGAGCAAAATTCGTTTCACTCTTTTTTTTTTCCTCCGATACTTCATCAGCATAGTTTTGGCGTTGAAAAAAAAAACAACAGAAAACCGCCCGAGGTATTCGCTCGTGTTATTATTATACGTATAAACCTGTTACTCGAGAAATACATTGTTTTAGAATTTAGATAATAATTATGCTCTGAACGTTTTGCACCCCCCAAAAATAGAAGAAAAAATTTTTTTATATTTTTTTCCCTTTTTTTTTTTTTTTTTTTTTTCTGAATTTTTAAACTGATTGGACGAAGTGCTTTGCAAGTATTCCCGTGTGAATTTAACGCAAAAAAAAAAAATAAAATTTTTGTTTATTATTTATGACTTGATTATTTCTATTAATTAACTGTAGTTAACCTAAAACAATATTAAAACATATTTTTATTTTCAAAAAATAAGAAAAATTTTTATAAAATATTCGTATTGTGTTTTTACCATATTTTAATACCTATGTAATAATATTATATAATACAGTCTCTCTTTAGATTAAAAAAATTAAACAATATTATTTAACTAGTATTTGAGTTTTTTAATCAGTGTAATACAATTTATAATATATAGGTATTATAGAAAAATACCTCTATCTAGAAAAAATTATATTTTTGTCTAAATTAATGTCATTATTAAATTAAACCAAATAATATACAAGTATATACAAAATAATTCTCATTACTTACAATATTTAATTTTTAAATAATAATTTCATTTGAAAATGTTAGTGAGTAATGAAATTAATATTTATCCAATCGGTATATTTTATATTTATATACACTAGACTAAACTAAAAATCGTTTGAAACGTTTTAGTGTATTCACTTATAATATTGAAAGCGGATATTTATTATTATACACGCGTATAATGGTTTTCAGAGAGAGAATTATTTTGAAATAAAACTCCATTTGAGTTCAAGAGCGTCCTAAGTAAACAAAAAATTGCAAACTCTTTAATTTGTAAGCATATTAAATATTGTTCGAGTATATATTATTATAGCCTTGCAAATATGTTAGGACTTCGTAAGAAAATTTAAATAAATACTATTAATTGTGAATGGTGCATCAATAGAATGGCAACAATTTGAAATAAAACCCGGATGCCATTGGTCATACTGCTAATACCAGACACATGAGACATGAATATATTAAATAATAATGAATTTGATGACTGATCATTAGTTCATTAAATATATAAATATACTAGTATGCCTATTGTGTTATATTTTTTTTTATAGAATTTAAAAAAAAAATTATTGAGAAGAACGTGCTTTGTATCGATCTACCTATTTAATAGTTATTATTTTTTATACAAAGTACAAACGATTTACATGCAAATTTCAAAGTAACGGGTTTCCACTGAAATAAAATTTGTTTATGAATACAATAAAATAAATTATTTTAAATTATAAATTTTATTGCCTTATCTAATTAAGTAAATTAACGTGAAACAAGCAACTAAATTAATTTAAAGTTAAATTTGAACATAAAATTAAAATAACAAATTATTTATCATAATACTCATAAAAATATGTACCTATATAAGGTAAAATTAATATAACATTTAATTTTTAAATTAATAGAAATAATGATTATTTGTAATATTATGTTTTATCAAACAAAAGTAACATAATATACGATCATTAATTTTATAATTTTCGCGTTTCTCAATTAAAATAAAATATTGTTGATGTTTGATAGGTGCATTAAAGTCTCCAAGAAATGTAATTATAACCAAGTGATATAATAATTATATAGGTACTGGTATAGACGAAATATTGAATATTTTAATAAATTGTAACATAATATATACTTATATATATTTACAACAATATTATTCTAAAAGTGTAAACTTAACAACACACACGTGCAAAGTTAATATGTTCATTACGATGTTGTTAAATTTGTTAATTATAATTATATTATTTTAAAATAAAATATTTAAGTTTTAAGTTTTTAAAAGAAAAGGAAAGAAAAATTCATGTATATTTCAATAAAACAATAATTAATAATATGATGTATTCAATATATTCTATATCGTAAAATTATCCAGTACTTATATACAGTATATAGTCAAATCTCAAATCGTAGTGTATAATATATATCATTTAAATCCGAAGCACGTGTGTATTTAAAAAAAAAATGTACTGATTTATTCATTTCGGGAGCATTAGATAAATATATCAAATATAACATAGCAGATAATTTTTAATCCTATGATAAAACTATATATACATAACATTATTAATATCGGTGTTATCAACAAATATAAGTCAAATAGAACGTGCGTGGGAAACTATATCGTTACATATAATAATAATAATTTATATACATTTAAACGCTACTATATATTAATCTATACATTACATATTTAACTGTAGAGATGAATTTCACACACACAAAGTGTACAGTTTATATAATGTATTTTATGAACTAACTAAAAGTACGCTTATCTAGTAGTTTTTATTTAACTTTTATTTTCACGATTTTTCAATCTAATAACGTAAGAAAATATTCATTTTGCGACTTGTATACGAACAATCCCGTTTATGGTATTTCGACGTATAGGTATATATAAGAGCATAATAATTATTATACGGATAATTATTATAAATTATCCCTAAATATGGTATAATCGTGTATTTTTCGAATCGAAATTAATATTTAATATCCTATAATCGACAGTGAAAACGCGATGAATTGAATTTCGTGATACGTTTAAATAAAGTCACAAAATTAACATAACGTGTTTTTTTTTCTAGACAGATTATGGAATTTTATAATATGTAACATTATAATAATAAATGATAATGATAAATCGTATATAAAAAAAAAAATTGTAACATATTATGTAGTTAAAAATAAATTACTGAAAAAATCGTGGTTATTATTATTATTTTTTTTATTATTTTATTTTTTTTAACCGAATAATTTAAGATTAACTATATATATATATATACGTTCCCTATATTAAATAACTAAATTTTTCAGATAATGAAAACAATATTAGGTAGGTACGTGTTATTTTACTTTTGTAAAATAGATTTTAAAATATGATTATTTTTTATAGGTAGGTATGTGCTCTTAATTACCTACATAATTGTATATAATGCGTCTACAAAAAAAAAAAAAAAAAGACTCGTACTTCTTGTAAATATGTACCTATATAATGCATTATAATAAAAGACGATTAAAATATATTCAAGTCGTCGTTTAAAAATTAAATGTTTTTTTTTTTTTTTTTTTTTTTTTTTTATATGCCAACGAATAAAAATTTAAGCCATCGTCAGAAAAATAAAATAGTGAACGTGATTATATATATTATATTATAAATTTAATTGGACAATATTTCGTAGCACCCGTTTTTCCTCGTCGTGTGTAAAAATGCGAAACGATAAGATATTTAATTTATTTTATTTATGTATACCTAGTGTAAATTATTATACATAAAAATATTTTCCGTTTTTCGCGTGTGAATTCGCGTCGGGGTTGTAATAATGATAAAATCGTGAGTGAATTTTTTATTTTTTTTTTTTTTTAAATATTATAATAATATATAAATAAATTATAATGCGGCTGGAAAAAAATAAAAAATTCCAATACGAAAAACGGACGATAATAATAATAATAATAATTGAAAAAAAAAATCGTCTTACTTGTCCGGTCTGAGTGCATCCATTTAGAAGGCACGTTAAGACACTGGGCGCGGGTGTCTGCCAGGCGCATGTATATACTTAATATAAATATATAGTGAAGACGGCGATACGCTCACCCTGGCCGGGGTCCTATGTGTATAATAATTATATATATTATCGAGGCAAAAAATGTTTCCCGCGTATTTATATTGTATTGTTGTACTCTATTATATATTATTATTATTATTATTATTATAATAAAATAATAATAATGATAATAATATTACGAACGGACGCGACGTACTCGTATGTATTATATATTATGTAATGTATACTATAGAATTGAAGGAGGACCAGCCGGGGTTCGTCTTGCGACGATGGTTGCAGGATCGTCACTGACGGCGTCTGACTCTCGGCGCGCGGTGATGATATGTCGGAGCAGAAAAAGCGACTGAATTTTCTGTATACCGGGGGGGTTCCCCGGACGGACGGCGCGTCAGTAGTGTCGTGTGTGTGTGTGTGTGTGTGTGCGTGTGCGTGTGTGTGTGCGTGCGATGCCGCGGGTGCTCTGCGTCGATGATTGTGCCGCCGCCGGAGGATGCTGCGCTGCATCCGCGCCGCCCGAGGAGAACCACACGCACGTATACCACCTAATATAAAATTATATTTATCGTATACGAGTGCCGCAGACGGATAAGAGATTTTTAGTTATAATAACACGCGGACGATGGAACGAACGCGAGTGTGCGAGAAGGATAAAAGACGCGCGCGTCCATCGGTACGTACGGCGTGTACACACGCATACAAACGTGGCCGCCCCTTCAGCGGCAGCGTCTCGGCGGCGGAACGTCGTCGTGCGTACGGCATCACGCACGCACACCCAAAGCGCGAGAGGCCTATTAATATAAATAATATACACGCGTACACTATATTAAAATATTATATAATATACATATTATGTGATATGTATATGTGTGTATATAAGTACGTGTTATTACGGTGGTTATTTTTGCCCCCTAAACAAATGATTATCCGTCAAGTCCAAAATTATATGGTTTGGGATTTTGAGAACGCTCATACGGACGGGTTACGATTCGCGAATATTATAAGAGTCGTCGTATTAATCAAAACATATAAAAATTTTAATAATACAATATTATAATAACTTAATATAAGTATTATTAGGAGGTACCTATATAATTTCTGTATTAATAAAGAAATATCAATTTAAATATAAAATATTTTATTATGATACGAGATTGACAAATTATTGTGATATTATAATTTATAATAATATCATCACCCCACTCTGAATAATATTGTTCATCATCATCATGGGCGATGGGGCACGCTGAATCTTTTTTCGGGATGTTAATTATTAAATTTTATCGTCCATCATAAATTAAACGTTTTCTATACATTAGATATTTATAAAAATACTCGTTATCTTAATCGATTGAATATTTTTTATATAGGTATTATAAACGATACAATAATATGATTTGTGATACCTACTTAAAATTAACTATTAAATGAAATTATTATGAGCCGCGTATTTCTTCGAGAATTATTGGTCCGAATTTATTTTTTGTCGCCTCTGAATTTATTTTCTGCGCACGTCTATATGTAGTAGGTACTGTACGAATACCGGTAATCAAGACGTTATTATTATATAGACCAACTAATATTATTATATTATAACAGAAGTATCTTTCATTTTCAGTTTTCGGAAGCGATTCATTGCCACGAATTTCGTAGGTTAAAATTTATCTATTACATTCAATCGGGACCAAATCGTATCTACACGTATTTTCGAGAATTACATGAAAAATATTATTTGCTAGCAATAATTATTATTATTACGTATACCTTATTATCTATTGTGTAATGTATAACCACAACTAAAATCTTAATTTTATAAATATACGTTTTTCTGTAACTTTATTAATTTGTTAAATCATCAGCTATACATATACGTTAAAATAATTATTATAATTTAATATAAATGATTAAATTAAACTAATTTGAACCAATTTATAGTATAGAAATACAAATATAATATTATATACCCACTAAATTTATAATAAATTTTGTATTTCTTATTAATCATTACAGCAAGTAATAAAATTATAGCCACATAAAATATTAACATCTGTATAGTCGTAACTCGTAAGTCGTTTATATATAAAGAAAAATGGTTGTAAATCATATTATACATTTATACATAATATAAAATATATTATTTTACCTACATAATATTATTACGTATTAACTTCACTATGTAGAGAAAAATATTGTTTAATATTTTTGCATCATTCAAATTAAAAAAAAAAAAAAAAAAAAATCCACGCTCACATTATTCAATTTGTCATCACAATAGTGTAAAAAGAGTAAATTATAGCACAATATTTCAAACTTCATATATGTTATATCTATTATTATGAATTATGATATTACTATGTTAGATATTCCGTATATATATATATATAACATTTATTTTAACTATATAACTCTATAACGTGAGAAAATCTGTAAGAACTAACCATTAATAATAAGTAACACATTGATCATTATATTTAAATATTACAATATTCGAAAAAACTATTTGTACCAATAAATTAATGGAATACCTAATAAATTCTCACATTATGATAAACGTGCAAAATACAGATTTTTAAAAAAAACAATATGATTTTTACGAGTAACGTTGTATACCTATACATATAAATATATATATAATTATATAGAGCACAATTTTATCATATTATATTATTATTTATTTACAAAAACCGTATGTTATATTTCGAGTGAATGCACGTGGAATCTATAAGTACGAATACGAGTATATATATAATGTCTACTAGGCAAAAATCAGGGTTCTCACGAGTCACGATAGCATATACATAATCACAGACCTAGAACGGTCTATAGAATACGCTGTTTCTGTGAATTCCACCCTACATTATACGACGCGTAACCTCAAATAAATCACAGATTTTTCGTGTATGATTAATTGCTATATTTTAATGAGTATTGAGTATAACGTGTAAAATATAATGTAATATTCAGGTTATATATATACCATATACGTATATTATTATATAGTAACTAGATACATTACACAAAAACAAAAAAAGGCACATGTATTAATAATTTATAACTAATTAATATTAATTCGACATAATATAATATTGTAAGTTAGCAGCGCACATAAAAATATAGCATATATTATAATTCAAACGTTCGTGTAAATTCATATTATACTTACATTGGTCATTAATTTTTATAAGCTATTTACCTGTAAGGTATATAATAATAATATGGATACAATCAAAGTTATAGCACGAATGGTTTAGATAATTCGGGATTTACCATCGCTCATCGTACGATCAATGCCTCAGGTTATTTTATGTACCACTCGCGAGAGACACGCATAATATTCAACTACAGCAAGTGAAGTCTGTGGGCAATAGTCCGATGTAGATCTAACTACACAAACACCGAACGAGTCTAAACTAATAAAGTGTATATTATATAAAAAAACATACCTGTCATCCGTAATATTATGTTCTATGTATCTTGGGGTAATTTAAATAGATTCCTTCGTGCCCAGTTAAACATTTTTTTTTCGACGATTCTGTTTTCTTTTAAAAAAAAATCATTTATAAAAAATTATAATATGCATAGCATACATGTATATTATTATTATTTATTAGTATTGAATATACATATTATTAAAATATAAATTATATATTGCGATATTTATTCATACTTAAATTTTTGAATTTTAAATTTTTATAATAGCATTTTGTAAATTAAATTTACAAATACTCGTATTAAAATATGATATATAAATATAGATTAATACAATATATAAAAAAAATAATAAAGATATAACAGACTTTAATTTTTATAACTGAAAATGAAATTAAATAAATTCTAAAATCTAATAAAAAATATAAGTATATATTATTATTTATAAAATAACCTTTTTTAAAAGGAAAATAATAAACAATTTATTAAATTTTTACTTTCTAAATAATTTTATAGACTTTACGTATGAACTGTATAATTATTATATTTAAAAATTAAAATAATTTATTAATTTTTTTTTATACGAGTATATTAAAACATAATGTTTCTTAATAATCTAAGTGGACTAATTACCACAAATGAAGTACCAATGCATTTGGTAAAATATTACACCCATAGTTGGTACTATACTATTATTTACCTAAATAATCTTTCATATTTCTCAATAATATTCTTAAACGGTGTGAAAAACGTATAAAAAATGGTGAATAAGTATTAAAATTTCAAAAATTATATTATTTTGATGAACTTAATTTTGATTATTTTGTTTAAAGAACAATTAAATTTGTTAAATTATGACTATTTTAGTTTAAACAAATTCACAAATTTGTATGTAAAAAATATTTTATAAAATTGTATATCAACTATAACTCTAAACTACATAACATAATATATACATTGTAATAATATTTCGAAAATTATAATTTGCTCAAGATCATTTCTTTTCAAATGCAATTATAATTTATCATTTCTCTCAAGTCTTAATTATATTATCCTCATACACTCTACCATTATCCAGTCCACTCCGGTATCCGGTCCGCCTTTTTTTATGCTTATGCATTAATCAATATTACAGCTAAAAATACACAAGACCCCCAAAGATCTAACCGTGCATATATTATATAGCTTAATAATATACTAAAGGATAACCATAAATAAACATGGTCAATAGAATATAGTTATTAAGCAGAATAAAATCGTTAAAAAAAATTACGTCCATTTTAATTTTACACTTTTAACAAATTCGTATTCCATTCATGTTGCGTATGTATATATGTGTGTGTGTGATGTGTCGAACGCGAATGTTGAGTTTGTATAAACTTTCAAACTTTTTTTTTTGTACTGATTCAACTGAAAATTAAATTATAAACAACCTATGATTTTACCTATGATAGGTATATGTATTAGCATTATTGTTGAGTATACGACAATATTATTAATGAAATTCGTATTTATACGAGTATAATAACAATATCTTACTTTTAAAGTATTGGATGCTCTTCCTATATGGCCGCCGCCGCCGGGTGCATCGGAATACACCTGACAGTATTTTGTTATTTATCTTTATATAAACGTTAAACGTATTATATTATTTTAATTAATTGGATATGGCAAAGGGAAAAAACCAATAACCGACTGGGTAAGAAAAATGTAATTACGGTAACAAAATAAAAACGGGGCGGAGATATCCGCTTACATTAAGTTAATAGTACCTAACAGTGGTCATGTTACGTACGTAATTAAAATTATTATCACGTACTTGATTAATTTTTGGAAAAATAAAAGTATCTCACTTGTTGAGAAGATACGATAGGCACACCAAACTACGATTAACTTATAATATAGTCTATTACAATATCGTGTACCTATCATATAAATATAATATGCCAGTTTGTATTATTTAAATGGTCATGCTCTTAATATTATCAAATTGGGTATAAAACTATAATTAATAGTATCAATAATATTATTTTATATTATAGTATTAATATAGTTTAGTACTAAGAGTCTATAAAATGATGTCGTAGTTAAACATAAATATGTTACTTTTATTTTAATTTATCTAATTATTTTAGTATTTTATATATTACAAGAGTTTTTATAATCGATGACCGAGAACACTTATGAATGATAATAAACATAACAATAAATTTAATTTAACGAATATGATTTAATAATTAATACAACTATATTATTATTATGTCTTCAAGTTGTTCGTACCATTCACATGTATAGACTACATCTTGTCAGAAACAACGTGGACTTCAAATCATATTAAATTAATACATTCGACCAAGTACTGGTTGGGAAAATTCCTGCGTCGTCTTTATAAGATCCTTAGAGATGATGACGTTTCGTGCAACCATAAGATAGTTCTGATTAATAATGTTGTATTATTATTACAAATTAAAAATAATAAATCATCGTATGTATTCAAAATAAAATCGATTCTATAAATGTAGATACATAGTTGGTATAAAATTTTATATTAATTCAATACTTATACTAACCTTATAAATTATAATCATATTGCAATCATAATAGAAGTAGAAAGGTAGGAACACTGTGAAATTTATAAAATTGATTAATTTTTTTCCTAATTAATACAGTACTATGATTACCCATTTGACTATTTTATAATACATTTTATATACGAGTAGGTATTGAGTTTAATAACCAATTTTTTTTATTTTTATATATATAATGCTATACAGGCCATTGAGGCCTTTTGCATACTTCCAGCAAGTCTCTCTATCCATTTCGGTCTATCGCGTCATCCAGTCGGTTTGAGTTGTCGACATCGAAAATATCCTTCTTCGCCCTGTCTAACCATCTCTAACGAGGTCTCCACATTGGTCGTTTTTTTATGGGGGGATTTTTTGTTAGGACATTTCTTGTAAAACTTTCGGCTGATGACCGACGTTTTGCTTTCAGAAATATTCTAATATTCGGTTTGTTTTCCAGATCTTTATTTTGTCTTCTTTCATATTCACCATCTTGAAGTCGAACAGGTCTAAGTAAAATATGCTTTATTTGCACTATTTTATTCTTAGTTGGATTTCATTATACAAATTTATAAATTTTTTTAAATTTCCAAATCAACGCATTGAAATTAAAATTATAATCAAATATCAAAAATAATTTCACTTAAAGTTATAATATATAAATACATATAAATACTATTTTTAATATTTTATGTGTAATTAAACAACTATATCATAAAATTTATATTCAATTTTCAGTATAGAATTTTTAATTAACTATGAGATCTTAATTTTAAAATTGTAATAAACATCCACTAAATAAAAATTTAAAATTATAATATGACGTATATATAAATTGCCTACATAAATAAATATATAAAAAAAAAATAAATAAATAAATAAAAAGGTTTCTACACCCCTTAATTTTTAATAAACGTAGCTATTTTAATAATAAAAAAAAAAAAAAAAAATATAAAAGAGAAATATTTCATGTCCATATTCAGGTAAGTTAACCTATAAGATGAAACTATATAAAAAAAAAATTGTAAATATTATAGGCATTAGGTATGCATTATATTTAATTATATTTTAATCAATTACAAATAAATATATATTTTCAACATTATTATTTATTTAAAAATCTTTAAATCTATTTTCTTTTATATTTAATAATAATAAATAGAAAATTACTATTCAGTGATTTTTGTTATCGTTTAGGAAAAGAGATATAAACTAGACGGAAGTGCTAGACGCCTCCATGTTCCGTTGGCCTGTTTTTCATTTAATTCATAAGGTTTCTGTTAATAAATCAAATATTTAATAAAAGCATGAATTATTGCAGCTCTTGCCAAAATTGAATTCTAATAATAATATTGTCATGAAAACAATGTAATAATTGCAATTGTAAACAAAAATCATAGTTATAAAATAGTAAAATACAATTCCAATCTATAAAAAAAAAAAAAATCATATTATAAAAAAAAGCATATTATTATGCCTGCAAATGTCAATTCGTCTTATTATTAAATATTAACTGGATATAATTACCTCTGTATTAACATTAGTTTAATTATAGTTAGAATTATAAATAATTATATTATTTAAATATTAGGCGATTTAATGAAAAACATTTTCCATCGTCGTTGTTTCAAAATTAATTTAATATAATTAGTAAAATTCATTCATTTTAATCATATTTTTGTGTAAAATAACACGCAATGACCGTGTCTCATTGGATTAATATATTACATTATTAATTTTATAGATTTTACAATAAATATTTAAAAGTGAAATGTTTATAAGATTATTACTTATAAATTATAATATTACGTTATTATAATTTAATATCGGTAAAACATAATATTGTATCGTACAAGCATATATTTACAATTTATGTACATTAAATCTAAATAAATAAGTATAATGTATAAAATAAAATAGTTTAAATCCATTCGTTTACAAACTTTTAATGTAAATTAATAAATTTGATTATACAATGCAATACAATATAATATAATATTTGTAAAATACTCATGTCCAATCTGTGAAAATCGTAGTATTTTTTTATTATGTAGTAAACCACGAAATAAAATTAACGAAAATATACTCGTATAATCGTTTTGTTAAAATAATTTTGGTAATTTTATGTAATAATATAATATAGTCTATAAAAATATTATTATAAATTATAATAATCAATTCTAAAAACGGACAATGTCAAAAAATTTAAAATGCTGTGATTAATTCGAATTTTTAATTATATATATATATACAATAATATATATTTATCTATTTATTTACAGTAGATACATCATACATCTTACTACTACATAGTATAATATAAGTATATATTTAAAATCTCAAAATTATTTCTTTTTTTTTGCTTCTATTTATGAATTGATTAATTATTCTAAAAAATATGACACCGCCATAATTTCACATAAAGGCAATAGATATACTAGCGTCTATTATTATTATTTATTATAGCAGTAATGTAGCATTTATTTTGATTAATTATTTTCTATCAATTATCATAGAATTTCACATCTTTCATTCTGGTAAAATCTATGATGTTTTAATTTTATCAAAATTATAAATCAGTATTATAATTAATATACACATATATAGGCACTATAGATACAACTTATTATAATAATAAACACTACAATAACAAATGCTTAAAAATTTAGATAAATAAATAAATATTAAATAATATTTTATTTTATTAACAAAACGTTGAATAACATTCACAACGTTTACACCAATATCTAAATAAATGGAGATTTTGTTAAAATATTATAATAATAATATATATTTAAATTGCAATGTGTTAAGTATATTCAGGAAAAACGGTCTACAAATATTTTTAAACTTTTTAAACCGATACTAAATTTACAACTAAAATTATACACTAAAAAAATAATTCATTAATAATATAAGACAAATTGTTTCATATAAATCAATTAATGATCGATTGAATATTTAAATAATGGGAATTATGACATTTTAACAAATAGGTACATTTTCTTTTCATGAGCAAATATTAATGAGAGTAATTTCGTTTAGCCATCATATATGCATACCTACACATTTTTCATACAATCACAAATTCGCCACAATCGATTCATTTTTTAAACCATTTTTTAGCCTAAGGTTAGATTAACAAATGCTTACTATCTACTCGTACAATGTATATAATACAACATTATATACTAAAACAAAAATCTCACGCAATCATATTAAATACCTACTAGAGTTATTGATTAGAGTTTATTTGTTATATTATGTTTCCTTTTATTTATTTATTATGAATAAATAATTATTTTAAATAGAAATATTTAATAATTAAGTATTAATTTTATTTAAATATTTATAAATTATATGAATTATGAGTACGTATGAACGTATGAACATATGGACGAAGGTATTCGTATATAAAGACATATAATAATAACTGCAGAACTAAATAAAATAATATTTATTTATTTTAAATATAATATACTCGTAATATAATATTTTATATATTATTATGAAATAATAATATTTATTTATACGTATATATTATAATGTGTAAGGTATATAATTATATATTTATATGTACCTACTTATTACTTAACATAGTATTTATTTATTTTATTATTAAATCTGAAGTAAAATCCTTTTAAAAATATGTTATTAATTTATTATATGACATTTTTTTAGTAGATAGCCATCATTAATTTCCCTGATTATTAATAGACTATTATAGTATATGAAACAGAATTGTTTACAATAATTAATAAAATGTTATTAACAATAATTGTTAATAAAGAAAAATTGCATTAAATATTAAAGAAAATAACTTAAATAGGTAGGTACCTATATCAGATTCATCGAACGATTATAATAGAAACAATAAACATGGTAAATACAATTTATATATATATATAGAAAAAAACAAATTACATGATTAAACATAAGTACCTATTTAATATTACTACATATTTCGTATTTATTTATTTTACTAATAACTATAATTACAGTGGAAAGTATGCAATACTATTTATAATATTTATATGTAACTATTGTATTATATTAAATTATAATAATAAAATTAATTTTAATTATGTACAAGTATAATTTATAATAATGTGATTATAAATAGAAAGATAATCTAAATTATATTGAATCAAATAATGATTATTCTATTAGTAAATGTAAACGTCATGTTAAGTTATTAAAAAATATATTTCTCATTTTAAACACAGTCAGAATACAGATTTGAAAATATAATATTAAAAAATAAAATACATTATATTATTAATGAAATATTAACCAGGAAATAGTTTATCACAAATATAACACTACGACCGTTGTTATCGTACACAGCGGATGTGCCCGCAATGAACTATTTTACCGTTGAAAATTTGCATTACAGATTTGTCTTCCGGTTTATAAATATTTTAGTAATAAGATCAATCGACTTACTTAAAATTATTTAAATTTCTAAATGTTTTGGCAGAAATATTGAGGATAAAAGGAACAAAAAGTTGAACGTATATATTATGTAGGTACTTTATAAATACATTTATTTTTTGAAGAAAATATAGGTATACATTATGAAAAATTAAATCTTACTAAGAAACATACAGAGAGATCAAATCATAATTATATTATGAATTGCATAATAATTATTGTCAATTACAGAAAAACAATAAATTTACTAAATTCCAGTGGCATACTCAAGAATTTTTAATGGGAAGGGGGAGATAATTTCTTTTAAAAAAAAGTGAGCCGTGGGAGTTAAATAAGAAAAATAAGTAAATACTTATGTTCCAAAAAAATTCAGTTTATACATTAGAAAAAAAATGTAGATAATATTTTAAATTATCTATTTTCCATTTTATTTGGAAATTAATTTGTCTAAAACAAATAAAATATTACATTATTATTATCTAATAAATAGTCAAAATATAATTATTATTTTTAAAGAGATGCAAACGTGTTAAAATGTACCTATTCAATATTCTATTTATAGTACGAGAAAGTGCTAATGCCCAAAAACCCATATAATCCAACTGCTGTCTCTAGTTCTCTACACTCTCAATATTAAATAAAATTGATATTAAATGTAAAAATATATTCCCATATGATGGCCATATAGATATATATTTAATATTTATAATTGTGTAAATACCTATGTAAATGCAATTTATATGAGAACTGTTAAAAAATATAGACTTATGATAAAAAAAAAAAAAAAAAAAAACATGCTGTCATGTAATAAATACAATGATCACCGCGGTTATTGATATATAATATATTAGTGTTTATATTTCCTAGACCTTACAAATTTGCTGTAAAATTTAAAACAACTAATTATATCACAAAATCTATGATAAAGAAAGAATAATTACCCTTAATAATTATTGGAAAATATGATAATGAACCTACAAATTTATTTATTTAAAAATTTTTTTTATTGATATTTAAAAATGTTCATGAGAGGAATCTATTTCCCATATCCTCTGTGATAACGTTCGTGTTAAATTCTTAGGTATCTTTAGTCTATCTATTGGAGCATTATATATGTATGTACAAATTCAGGCCTTAGCATATACTCGTAATATTATATTGTATTATACTGTTGTATTTTATGGTTTATTTTAACAATAAATGATATGGATGTAAAAGAAAAGATAACCCGCGAGGAATAAATTCCTCTAACTCTACAGGTCTACAGCCCTGTGAGCTGTAATATATATATATATATATATATAAAAGGTAGGTTAAAAATATTTAATATTAGTATTGAAAGTCATAAATTTGTCATCATTATAATAAGCCAAAAACTATACATTTGTGTACATTTAATTATACAACATAATTCAGTCTCTATTGTATGTCATTATGTCATATATGGTCATACGGACATATGGTATATATTAAGTAAGTGCTCTAGTAATATTATCAAATATAAGAGGTAGAAGTCCCCTGTACTAAACTATTAACCATTAAAAAAATAAAATAAATATCAAATGTATAAAAAATTTAAAAAATATATTAAAAAAGAGAGGAAAATAGAATTCGATAATATTATAAATATATTATATATGTGTATATTATATTCTTATTCTATGAAAATTATATCACACTAATTTTTATGAAATTCGCGTATCACTATTAAAAAATAAAAATAATTAATTTATATAAAATTAAGTTAATGGTAAATATAAATCTGTATACTCGTATTTGCATAATTACAATAATTAAGTAGGTAGACAACATATAAATATTTAAAAAAATAATGATCACTGAATAGTTTTTAAAAATAATAAGATATGTTACATTTATACCAAGCAAATAAAATATAAACTAAATCTTATTATTAAATAATTATAAAAATGCCTTAATTTGGTATTTGAATCTACAAAATACTTCATAGTTTAAATGTTAGATATATACCTACCTATATCTAGCTGCAGCAAAATAAAATAAAAAATAATAATAAAAGAACATGGTGAAAATTTTACATGATAAACATTAAATACGAGGATAATAATTATATATTACATTTTAAGCGAAGCGAAGAATATATTGGTTTTACAATGATGTGTGATTTTTGTTTTTGTTTTTTATGTCCGAAGACACTTTTACTACCCGAAATAATACTCCGATTTTCATGAATAGCATGTTTCCGGTTGGAAAGTGGATGCAGTTAGTACTTTATTTAGGTCATTTTTCAAATTTCTTAAAGTTGACCCTATGCGACAGAAAAAGGACAAAAAAATGAAAAAACGGCATTTTTCACGAAAACTGAAATTTCAACGAATTCGATTTCAATATTTTACGATAACTCGGACAATTTTAAATATTATTTTATTATAATACTTATTTTATTTATATTTCATTGTATAACAATGGACTTTTCAAATCAGAATTATAACGTTTAGGTACTTATATCACATTCCATAAATCATAATAACACTTGAAAAATATATAAAACTATTGGATATTATAGGGTAATAAATTTAAAAATCAATAATGTAATTTCGTCAATTTAAATAAAATAGATATATCATACCATTTATAAGTATAATATATAATATTTATTTTCATTTATATATATATATATAAATATTATACCTGTAAAATATATACGTGAGTATGTTATAAAATGAAATATTTGTATGATTGATATGCTACAATATGTAGGTACATTATTGTTGTACAATAATTAAGTAGGTATAATAATAAAAATAATAGGAGGTATTATATATTTAAAAAACATACATCTTTAAAAATTTAAATAAGAATAATATATTATAAATTTAAATTACCATTAAATAAAATGTATAGGTACTGTGTAAAATATTAAGTATACCTATTATTATTTTATTATGTTGTGATTCATCATCCTACCTAGGACTTTTACACCCGGTAATATAAATAAAAGTTTTTTCCCTCTTTCCTAATCAAAATTTTGTACTATAACTATCGATTTATTTTGTGCAATTATACGTACAATTAAAAAATAAATAAATGCCTTGTTATTTACACTAAAAAAATTATAAAAAAAAAAAAAATTCTATATTTATATATAAATTAAATATTTTACTCGGAGGCTCCGTGACCCTCGTAAAATTTTAGCGGCCGGTACGATTGTAGTCGTTAACTCGTTGTACCTCTTAAATGCAGCCTTGTCGTTTCAAAAGAAAATTATTCAAAAATCCGAAAAATTTCATAAATAATATATCAACAAGATAAAATTCTCTTATAAATAATAATTATTAAATAGTAAAAAAAACTCTTACAAAAAATATATAATATATTATAAAACTAATAATATACAAAACAATAATTATTAAAAATATCTAAATATGTAATGACAAAATAAAAATACAATTATTTCTAAAAAGACAATAACAACATGCCAACATTGGTTAAATTTACACTGAATATTGAATACTCATACCTCGAGTAGTATATAATACCCGTTGTAGTTACCTATTGAAAAATATAATAGGTACATGATAAATAAAAAAATAAAAATGAAATAAATTATTTTAATATTACATATTAATGTAACCTATCAATGGGTATATGCGTAACATTGAAACAATTTAAAAATATAAACATAATTGAATCAGAAACATACCTCATTCATGAATAAATGGAGGTATAAATTTTATAGTAACTACGTTATAGTTCTCACGTATCGCAATAAAAGGCGGTGAAAGTAATAAAGTTTATTAATTAATTAAAAATATCCAGTAACGTGCATACATCATTAGAACTAATAAGTAATAAGTCTTCATTCTACTCTCTTACAATGTCCAACTATAATTTAAATAATGTAAAGTTATATAAAAATCAACACAATAATTTAAGAATAACTGAAAAAGTTAGTTGTGTAGTTAGTGAACCATCTTTAAAATTTCTACAACTTGTATCAATTTTTGAAAGCGAAGTATCGGATATAAAATTGAAATGTGAGTTAATTTATATGTAGAATAAAATAACATCAACATAAGTTATAACTTAAATTAACATACTTATAAAAATATCATTTAAAAGTATTATTATTACTTTAATTATTATTTTTTTTAAATCTATTAATTAAAGTAACCTTCCTTACGAATACGTATATTCATTATTTTTAACTAAAATCATAATATTAATATCTAATAGTTCAAATAAGTTATTCGAAATAACATAAAACAACAATAATTATTATTTTTCTACCTTTTAGGGTCAATTTTGAGAAATTTAAAAAATGACCTTATAAAGTACCAACTAGGTACATCCATTTTCCAACCGGAAACATATGCTATTCGTGATAAACGGATATAAAATCGGAGTAGTAAAAGTGTTTTCAGACATAAAAAAAAAAAGAAAAAAAAAGAGACACATCATTGTAAAACCAATGCATTCTTCGCTTCGCTTTGAATCTTAAAAATATTTGATTATTTTGTTGTGATTCATATTACAAAAATATAATCACAATTTACAAGCATTTCGTGTGAATTATAAGAAAAATCCTTTATTTTAACCTCCGGCTAGGTTAAGTCTACGGGGGAGGGGGGATACGACCCCCATATCCCCCCGTAAATCCGTCACTGTATAGTAGTATATCCTAATTTATTGAATAACCTCCCCCCCTTTATAAATTTTTGGCTACGCCATTGTATTTAATAACCATATATTTAACACGATAAAATTAATATAATATTAATATTTACCTACCTAATAAGTAGGTAATAATATATTCTTATGTCCGAATGACGTGTATTTACGATGGTTGGTTTTGGTTGCATTTTAGCTTTGTCGCAGAGACGATTGACGGCTGAGACCGGAACGGTGGTTAAAACGACGGTGTCGGAATCGGACAATACTAAAGCAACGTCAAGCGTGACAGTCGATGACTCTCAACGAAAACAAGAAGTGTCCGTCCTCAGCAGCGGAAGCTCAACGACTCCATCAGGAGTAGCCGTAACGAACTACGTGAACAGAGGATGGTTAGAACGACCCCAGCGAAATTTATTGGTCGTCATACATCCGTGGTGTATGCTTCGCAAGTCGAACGCAGACGCCAGACAATCGGAATTTCCTCCACCCGGGTTTCTGGAACGACTCAAAGCCAAACTATTGGCCCTGCACCGTGAAACAGACGCCGGGCAACAGAGACAGTGTCCCAAAGCAGCGGCGGCGGCGACTGCAAAACGACGTCGTAACAACAATCAAAAGATCAAATGTTGGGTCCAATATACAGCAGCGGTCGCTGCAGCCGCCGCGCTAGGTGGGTCTCGCGTCAAAACAATCGCGGCCACGTCCGTCGCAACGCCTTACCGACAGGATAAATCTCGACAATCTCGTGATGCTGTCGATTTCCTGTCGGTGCGACAACGATACGTCAAGGTCGCGGCGGCATCCGAAAATCCTGTTTCGTATACCCGTTTTGTATAGAAAAAAAAAATATTAACTTTATTACTATATCACATCATGTGATTTATACCTACGCACTTAAAAACGTTTATACGTTAAACGATAAATATATTTTATGCACTAATAAATAAAAATGCTTATATGTACAAAATAAATCATAAAAATTTAATTTGTTCAATATATAAAATTAAAATATGTCAAAAAGTAGTAAGATTGTACAGAATTTGTCATGTTGCTGTGTTAGTATTATAATTATTTTATGTTAAAAAAAAAAACACAGGGTACTCGTATAGACGTATAAGAACTATTTTATTTTAAAAATATTAAGTACCTATAAGAAAAAGACAAAAATACTGTTATATTTACAAATTACAAATTAAGTAGGTACCTACACTACTTTAAAGTAGGGAAATATACGTATATAGTTGCCTTAAGTCATTAGCATAGGTACTTTTCTACAGACCCTAGACAGATTTGTTTCAATTTTGTATTAATAAATAATAACTTATACTTACGTATAACTAAGTTAAATCTTACAGATGTGTAGTTAATGTTAATTATAAGAAAAATTTTACATTTTACATTGTTACCAATATAGGTACATTATTATCAATTAAATAAATGTTTATTATAATATTTTTATATGATTAATTAATCTTAAATATTTACCAACATAGACTTTCTAGAAGTAGACGCACTATTGAAAATACCTTTGGCATTATGGCTTCAAAGTGGCGTATTTTTAGAAAACCAATAATTGCTGGTGAAAAAACAGTTAATGCAATTACAAAAGCTGTCGTTGTATTACATAATTTTATCAAGATATCAGAACAAAATGCTGGTACTTATTAATTTTTTTAATAATTTATGAACCAAAATATATATATTAATTTTATTTATTGTAGGTATTCATTATTATTGTGACCTTAGCGAAATCAATCAGAGATCACAAGAAATGGGAGCTTTAGCACTTGTAAACCAATTAGGTACTAATACTTATCCTGCTAAAGCAAAAATTGTTAGAAATAAATTAAAAGATTGTTTTTTGAATGAAGGTGCAATTCCGTTCCAATATAATTGTATTATTTAAATTTAATTTTGTAGTGCCCGAATGGCCGTCAAATACAGAACAAAATATAGAAAAGATAATACTAATGAATAGCACTGATTTATTAATTATTATTCGTCACTATATTACAAATATACGTATTATATAAGAAATCACAACAGATATATATATATATATTACACATTTAAATTTACTTAAAAAAAAAAGAGTAAAGTCAGTGTTCAGCCACTCTCTGAACCAACTAACTTTATCTCGCGCGAATTTGTCCCGGACACTTACAACGTCGCGACTGATTATAATATCCGGCAACGGTGCCTTACAATAATATAATAGTAGGTATAATATATAAGATATAAAAGCGGATTTCCCGCTACAATTTAAAAAATTCTATTGTAATTAAATTAATTATATCTATATATAAAATAAGAGCTGAGAAATTCGAAAAATTATTTAAATAAATTACCAACTACATCCACATTCCTACCAGTCATATGCTGTTCGAGAAAATCAGACTGTTAACAAATATAATGTCTTCAATTGACATTAAAGTATTAGAATATTTAAACAAAATTATGTAAGTATATATTATATATATATAAAAAATAAAGTAGTACAACAGTTTTCAATAAATTTGATAAATATTATTAGTCTTTCATTTTCTGTCTTCAGTCTTCTATATATTTACAACAGTATTTATCAATTTTGCTTGTAAAGTTAATTTTTTTTTTTGGTAAGTTATCCATTAAAGGATCTAAATATTTTCCAAAATCTTTAATTTCTTCTGGTTCACCTTCGGGTACAGGTATGGGTCTTGATGGACGACGTTCGTTTAAAATTGCATCTTTGAATAAATCATCTGTTGAACCTGAAAGTTTCATGTAATAACCATATTATATTGTAATGAATATAATATTTATATATAATTCTTATTTTTAAAATAAATATATTTATTTATTTACTTTTTGTTCGTTTAGTTCTTTTTTCTTCAGAATTATATTGATCATTAACTATGTCGATACTCTGGCAACTACTGGAACTTTCTGGCCGATTAATTAATTCATCATTATCAATTACGGGCATAAAATTTGAAAATATTGTATTTTGTTGTACTATTGGATCAGACATTGATCTATAACCTGAAAGATAATTCCTTTTTTAGTATTAATAATTTATAATAATTTTAAAACATAGTATTAAAAGATAAAAAGTAATCTTAGGTTTATTCTTAAATGACAATAAAAACAATTAATACTTACTAGGGAATGGAACATTACGATTTACGGGCTTGAAACAATATTGAGGTTGATCTGGAACTAAAATAATTAATTTGAAATTAAAAATTAAAAATTTGTTATTTATATTTGTATACTATAAAAATATATTATGGTCTGTGAAATCATCATCTTAATTTTTAATATATACATATATATGTGTGTGTATAGATGTGATTTTGTATTTCCAAATTCCAATACATATTTTACTTACTTAATGAGCATACATGATTTTGATCATTTAGTTTGATAATTGTTTTGCAATTTTTGCATAGCACACCCTAAAAAAAAAAAAAAAAACATAAATATTATTTAGGTAAGACAATGATAATTGACAAGGTGAGAAAGTTGAAAATACAGGTATGAGCCTTGATTGACGAAGTTTGTTTAAAATTCCATCTTCGAATAAATCATCTTTTGAACCTGAAAGTTTCATGTAATAATCATATTATATTGTAATGAATATAATATTTATATATAATTCTTATTTTTAAAATAAATATAATATTTATTTACTTTATGTTCGTTTAGTTCTTTTTTCTTCAGAATTATCTTCATCATTAACTATGTCGATACTCTGGCAACTACTGGAACTTTCTGGCCGATTTATTAATTCATCGTTATCAATTTCGGACATAAAATTTGAAAATAATGCACTTTTTTGTACTGTTGGATCAGATATTGAACATATAGCTGAAAGATAATTCCTTTTTTAGTATTAATAATTAATAATCATTTTTAAAACATAGTATTAAAAGATAAAAAGTAATCTTAGGTTTATTCTTAAATGACAATAAAAACAATTAATACTTACAGGGGGATGGAACTATAGGTTTTATGGGTTTGAAAAAATATTGAGGTTGATTTGGAATTAAAACAATTTATTTGAAATTAAAAATGTGTTATTTATATTTGTATGCTATAAAAATATATTATGGTCTGTGAAATCTTCATCTTAATTTTTAATATATACATATATATATATATATATGTGTATGTGTGTGTTTATAGATGTGATTTTGTATTTCCAAATTCCAATACATATTTTACTTACTTAATGAGCATACATGATTTTGATCATTTAGTTTGATAATTGTTTTACAATTTTTGCATGGCACACCCTAAAAAAAAAAATCATAAATATTATTTAGGTTAAGACAATGATAATTGACAAGTTAAGAAATTTGACAATATTTAGATTTAAAAAACTATCATGTAATGTCACTGCTGTAAATATATAATGTAATATATAAAGTTATGTTGATACTTACTACTACTTTAGATGAATTCATTTTCATACAAATTACGAATTCTCGAATTATTACAAAAAAGCAAATCAGAAAAATAAATAATAATACTAAATACTTATTTAGTAAATAGAATATAGATACCTATTATTATATTAGATGTCAACAATGTTGTTTTATATATCCCTATTTATTACCTTTTCTATGATATATCATATATCCTGTGGATGTCAATAATGATATTCGTGATAACACATTAACACCTCGATAGCACGATTTTATGGCCGTGTCACGGAACCGTGGGCCGTGTATACGATATACGAAACTTGTTGAACAACGTGGTAACTTGGTTTAACGTGTGGTAAGAACGAATAACCACTATGGTATACCAAGAGGTTACTACCAATACCAACCAATCACAACATAGGATTTTTAGTGGAGACCCGCCTTGATACAACGACCGTGGTTATAATTTTGTGATATTAGTTTGATAACAGATTTTCGTTTTTTGTCCCGACTTCAGAAGTTCATATTTTAGTTTTAGAGTTTTAGATCTGATTTAAGATATATTTTAAGTCGTGGTCCAGGCGCAGAGTCCAGATGTACAATATTGTCTTTAAAGCATCACTAAATGATTATTCCATCTTCTCATAAAGATAAAGAAACATAAAATCTATGTTTTACAAATAACTATTATTTTTGTTCATTATTTGTAATTAACAATGGTGGTCGTTGATAATTCGTCCCGTGATCGATATCGTAACGCTCGTATTCAGGAAGATAATCAATTGTATCAAATTCGTGAAGATGCTGGTCTCGATTTTACTAAAATCAACTTTTGCCCACGGCTGCGTCATTCGTTGAGTCTTCTATCGCAGCATAAAGTTGGTGAGTATATACACAATTTTAATCGAAATAGGTATAATTAACACTATAATACTATATTTTATTGTATTCTTAACAAATTTTTTAAAGGTCCATTGAAGCAACGTGTCTATTTATCAGACTTTCAAAGTTCTGTTATATATTCATTACCAACAGATGGTTCAATTTCAAGTGTACAGTATCCATGTAATGACAGATTTGTACTTGGTATACCATATTTCTGTGAACAACCCTCATTGTCAATGCATAAGTTTATTGTAAGATGGTCAATAATAACACAATGTGACCATCCAGATAAGCCACCAGAAATTATTTTGCTGGGATTGGATGATACATCTTTAATTTCTAGATATGGAGAGAAAAAATCATATCAATCGCAAAGTAAACAACAATTATCACAATATAATCAGTGTCAAACTAATACAATTTATCAAGAACGATTTTGGCAAGAATATGTGGCTAGTGAAATGTTTCAAATACAGTGTTTAACTAAATGGAAAAAAATTGGGAACGAAAATTCATCTTTAATACAATATTGCGTATTAGCAAATCAATTATATGATTGCTATGCTAATTTTCAGGTATGTATTATAATTATTATAATATAATGTATTTTCACATTATTATTTTTATGAATTATTTGTTTTTGTAGATTTACAAACTTAAAATGTCATTAAAATCTGTACCATCGAAATTAAAATCACCGCCTCACTTTATTCAAGCATATACACAATTTAAACAATTATCAAAATTATCCAGGTCAGTCTTAACAGAAATAGATCAAGTTTCTAATATCAGTATTGAACTACTTATTAATGTAAAAAATGGAATCATATCAAATAAACATGTAGATTTTCATTCAACTTCAAATTCTTTAGTACATTTACTTGTTATTATAAGCATAATATCATCTGAAGAAAAAATAACACATTTATCATTAACTGATAATAACGTATTATTACATTTGGCTTCAGTCACTACAACGTTTCTACCAAATGCTAATTCTGAAAATAATAGTCATAAAAATGTAAACTTGCCAGGAAATGTCAAAGATAAGAACAACAAATTTGTATTAAATATTCTAAATTCAGAATTGGAAAATACAACATACCGTGGGGCTAAAATGTTAATGATGTTAGATGAATATTCAAGAGCATCTTTAAATGAATCAATGATTGATTTTGGTAAGTAAATATTTTTTTATTATTTATATTCTATTCACAATAAAAAAAACCTAGTCATGGCCAACTTCTCCGCAAAAATGTGGATTCACTACAAGCATAGGCGCCGGGTTTTCCAATTTTCATGGGTTGCTCAAATCTTAAAATTAATTAATTTATAATCGCAAAAAAAAAAAACAACAAAGAATCACTTATTAAGGGGATTTGAAGTGTCGGTTTTCTTTTTCTATCTATCACAAATAAAAGAAATGGGATTTAGACGTTTTCTACTTCCAACGTTTACGTTCGATCTAGTTATGCGATAAGGGATCTGAAAACGGATTTGAATTCGTTAGAAAGTCTACTTTGGATTGATTTTCCCACTTTTTTCATTTTTTTGTCCTAAATTCTTCAAAAATTTAATATTTATAAATTTTTAAATAAAATTTGGTTAACAATGAGAAGAAAATTTCAAAAAAGTGGTATAGTTAATCTAATAGGCTTTCTAACGAATTCAAATCCGTGTTTAGATCCATTATCGCATAACTAGATCGATCGTAACGTTGGAAGTAGAAAACGTCTAAATCCCTATTTTTTATGTGTGTTAGACAGAGAGAGGAAATTAATGCTTCAAATCCCTTAACTGGTTTATTGACTTTTTTGTAAATTTTAATAACTAAAAAAATAAATAAATAATAATTGTATACAAATAAACAACAATATTATTTAAAAGAAAAGTTTTGAAATTCGAAATAAAGGCCACGTTCCGGTACAGACAGACATTGTTATTTCCAATGCTGTAAGGCACAGTTATACTATAAATAACAAAAATTTAAGTAGATAATATTAACATATTAAATAATGAATATTTATATTTTATTTAATTTCATGGGGTGTACAAGCATAGACTTTAATGAAAATTAGTTCCTGCCTACTATGTTTCGTATTGTAAACAGAGTTATAGTTGAACAATATAATTATTTTAATGATTACTTTATTTTTTTTTCTAATAAATGGTATTTTATTATAGTGACATATGTTCGTGCCGTTCAAAGTTCTGCAATTGAAGCTTATAGCTGCAGTATTGATTATGTTGAAGAAATACCTCCTCCATATGATAATTATCCTGAATTATTTAATAAGCTACATGAAACATTTTGCAGTTCTCAATCAAATGATAATTGTCTAATAGACTATCAAACGTATAATCATAATTCTGTTACTAGTTACTATATACGGTTTTTATTGATCGATACATCAATCGCTGAAAATTCACACTTAAAATATATTCTTACTATTGAGTATAATAAATATGAACATAAGAAAAGTAATATTGCAAATCAAAATGAAGACTGTAATTCAATAAATAAAATTATTGTTAATGGGAATTTAAAATCAGTGTATGATGAACATGATCTAACTTTAAATATAAATTCAATTGATATTACTGAAATTAATAAATTAGTGACTGCTATTAAAATAACTTCTTCAAATGCTATGAAACAATTCCGTTCTAAGATTCCAAGTTTTATATTAAATAAATGTAATAAATAGTAATCATCAATATTTTTAAAATTTATATAAATTAAAAGAAATTTGAATTATAATATAAATGTTAAGTTCTATACTTTGTAGCATATTTATAATATAAATAAATACATATTTTATGTAAGTAAATTATCTATAAGTAACTAATAATAAATTTTAATATTTAACAATATACATTTTTTTCAATTGATCTTGTATTTCAACAGACTAGCATATCTTAAACTATAGTTGCTGGCCACCTAATGATCCACGAGTGTCTGAAGAGATCTACTTTTTATATTTATTATTATTTAGTGTTGTAAATAATAATTTTTAAAGCACTTAATAAATTATTATTTATTATGTTAAGTCATCTCAACTGATATTTGAGTTAATATGGTATATTAATTTAATAAAATGTTGAGTTTAATGCAGTAAGTTTTGTATTATAAAACAGTAGGTAATGTAGAGAAATATTTAGATTTAACTTAATTGATGAGAAGATTTTCTTTTAATTAATACAAGAAATGTATTATGAAATGTACATATGTATTACTAAAATATATTTATACATTACTTATGTAAAACAAAAATGCAATTTCTCTTATAAAATTTAACATAACTATTTTATAAATTCTTTATCTGATAAATTTGCAACTATTTAAAAAATTAAACTAACATTGCGTTTTCATCAGGAAATAATGAATTTACATTACACAAAAGTCAATAATGAAATAATGTATGATTAAATAATGGCACCTAAGTTATTTTCAAATAATAAGATGTTAACATTCCACCACATAATTTGTGCTTAAATGATATATTTTGTCAACCATTCTAATTTTACAATTATACGTCCTAAATCTTTTTTGGAAATTTAGAATTATAATATCAATTGTCCATCACCGAAATTTATTAATTATGAACATATTGGATAAACAACTTTAACGATGTAAAAATATACAATTAATATAATTGACAAGTCGCATAAGTAATTGAAAAAAGAAGAGCTGATGCTTCTGCTGCAGGACAACAGGTGTGCAAATCGTAGGTATTGATTAAAATTTTGACATATTTTATTAAATATTTAAACGCAAAATTATATCACACATATAGTACATAAATGAGCCTCTTAAGTTCAATATAAATGCTCATAAAATCCCTTGTCACCTAAATGCCCATATCTGACAGAACTTCATTCAAAATACTTTTTTCGAATGCAATGGTTTATCGTTGGATTTTTAATATTTTGATATGTTAAGTAACATGTATGTATACTTCAATAAAATTTTCACACTTTAATACCCAAAATTACCAATTTTATCAAAAATTATATACATAAAAACGAGAATTTTATGAAATATTCAGTCCTATATTTTGTAGAAAAATTAACCAAAAATTTACCACACATACATATATAGTACATATGTGAACACCCAAAAAATTTCAAGTCCCTAACGTCAAAATTGCCCGAGTTATCATGAAATATTTAAATCGAATTCCTCAAAATTTCAGTTTTCGTCGTTTTTCTGTCGCAATAGGTCAATTTTGAGAAATTCGAAAAACTACGTAAATAAAGTACCAACAACATCCACTTTCCAACCGGAAATATATACTATTGGTGAAAATCGGAGCATTATTTCAGACAGTAATAGTGTCTTCAGACATAAAAAACAACAAAACAAAGACACACATCATTGTAAAATCAATACATTCTTCGCTTCGCTCAAAATCAGAAAAAAATCGTCAGTCAAAAATTTAAAATATTCGACGAGTTCATCTACGTTTTCAATTTTCTATGGGCATAAATTCAAATTTTTGTCATGGACAAAACGAGTGTCTAATCATGTAATCATAAACCTATAAACTAAGTTTAGTTTATAGGTCTATGCATGTAATTATCATTTGCCTATAGACCTTGTAACACGGTTGTAGATATGGTTTTGAATTTTTGATCCGCTCGTGACGTTCGGGTACGCATTGATAACACGGACGTCCGGGTCTCTAGAGTCTAGACAGTAGACACAGCGATTATAATATTGTTTGATATTTTTGTATTTATGTTTGAATATTAAACATTTTAATTATTCATTATTTATATTATTTAGTTACAATCTAAATTTTAATGTTATAGTTATTAAATTACTAATTTATATGATTAAAAATTGTATTCAAGATGTCCATGGAGAACATTACTAATACTTTTTCTACGTTGACAATATTGGAAGAAGATGGTAAGTTCAATTATAATATTTGTGAAATATAAATTTACTACGATGTCATTTCTACAATAACTATCTTATCTGTTATCTTATTAGTATTTTTTATTTTATATCAATTAAAACATTATTGATGAGGAAAATTTCTTTATCCAACCAATTTCTGAGAATATTGTACATAATTGAAAACAATTTTGGTATCGAAGAAATTTAAATAATTTATTAATTTACTTCATAATTTAAATTCTATCTTAAGAGTGTTATTTGTCATTTTCCCACGGATTGTCAATAAATGTGACACACGTCAAAGGAAATTTCAAGATACCAAAGCAGATATTACTGATGCTCCCAGGGATATGACGATTAGTAGGATTAGTATACTTAATTATTCGTGTACATTGATAATATTATTTTAGTATTTATACTATATAAACTTATATAAATTTGTCAAAAACACGAGTCGTGGGATCACGGCTTTATACAGTGTATATTAAAAAATACTTTATTTGTTAGTTCAAAATAAATTCTAATTCTAATTGGTTAGTTAATTTCAAATTTTCAATTTAGATAAATATATTGAATAATTATAAACTTATAAGTAAAAAAAATAATTTAATGCAATATTTATATTCAGTCCAAATACATAATATAATTATGTTTAAAAATACAAAAATAATTATGAAACTTAAAAACATAAAATTATTATTGTCAGTTAGTAAACAAATAATTCTAATATAATTTATTTCAGAATATCTTTCTCAATTTGTCCAAACTAATGATGAAAATGAATGTAAAAAATTGTATACACAAATTTCTGTTGAAAATCAATTAATCAAATTAAATACAGGTAAATATGTTTTATATTAATATTAAAATTGATTACTTTATTAGAAAATTGTACCTATATTTAATAAAATGTGTTTTAGGATTGCAAAATATTGAACAACTTATTTGTCATCAAATATATGAAAATCATCTACAGTTATTTAAACAAATTACATGGATTGAAAATTTGGAATCCATTATTAATGAAATATCTTCACATATTCAGGTAGGTACAGTCGTTACTAGATAAATTGCCGCAATGGTGTGATTAAGGATAACCAGGGGTTCTATTAATATTTAATAGTGTCAATGTCATTGTGTAGTCATTTATTTTGGGACCGGTCCAATGTGTGATCTACTAATAAACGGCTGGTCTATGTGTGATTAACATGTTATTGTTATGTTTGCTACTTTTAAATTATATAATGAATTATATTTTTTATATATAAATTAAATATAATAAATTTTATTTCTGTATAAATATAATAACGAAATGACACAAATTAATGCAAAATTGAAAATGGTAATTGAATTTTTAAATAATATTTTAAAAATACAATACAGTCGTAAAATCCATATCATATCGATAATTATATTGGTATAGCATTATAGTCTAATAATAAGTATCAAAAATCATACATTCTGCCTATAAAGCTTTATCGTAGATAGGCATTTATTCATTTATTGGTAGATCACACATTGAACCAGTCCCTTTATTTTTATAAATTTATAATAAACCACACGATACACAATGCTAGGCAGCCAAAACCGGTAACGCATACCATGACTAGTTTGGGATACAATATTACAGAAAAGCACACTGTCAATGGGTTAATCTATCTAGCAATGACTGTACATCATTTTATAAATATTTACTTTTATATTTGTCTTTAAAATACATATATTAATATATATAGTATATTATAAGAAAAGTTATTAAATATATATTTAATATATATTGTTTTAGAATCTACAATCATCAATTGAACTTTTAAATTGTAAAGTCACAGATCTGTTTATCAAAGTTCAAATTCAAGTTGTCATATTGAATAGATTACATGCTACCTGTGATTTATTAAGAAAAATTATTAGGACTCAAAATTTAACAATGCATGTATTGAAAAAAGATAATATAACACCTAATTTAATACTTGAAATTAGTAAGTATATATATTATTTAACCCTTAACTACACGCGCCATTTATTTTTCATTAATTGCACGCGTGGTGTATTTAATACACCAATAGTGTTACATAAAAAAATAAAATTTCTACTATTTCATTTTATGATTTAATTATAATAATTATCAGTACATAATATTAACAAACTAGTACAATTTAATATACAGTCAAATGTATGTCAATAGTATATTAATTTTTTTGTGCCTACCTATTACCTAACCTAACCTATTCACTTTCCTGATCTATTATACATTTTTCACATTTTATTGAAGATTTTACATGCTCCATACATTGTTGTTACTATTATAAACGTTGAATGACTACTAAAATATGTTTCTAACAATATTATATACGATAAGGAAAGGTTAGATTATGAAAATACCTGTCATTAATCAATGTACTAAAATAGACCAAGACAAATAAAACTTTGGTGTACAAAATACACCAACGCGTGTAGTTAAGGGTTAAAATAAATTAATATTATTTGTTTAGTTTTATTATTTTTATTTTATTGTTTTATTACATATATTATTTAGTTACATAAAAATATATTTTATTTTTTTCAGAAGAATTAGTTGGAGATAAGGATTTAAAAAAAATAGCATTCCTCAGCAAATACTTGATTAAATTAAGTAATGTTTCTCTATAATTTAAAGAACTATTACCATTAAATATTTATTTTTATTTTATAATAATTAATAGCCTATTAATAAGTGTATTCATATAATTAATACTTATATTTAAATATATATTATTTGTTAATGAAACTTGTGTCTTTATTATATGTTTATTATTTAAATGAAACAGTAATCATCATTTATTTTATATACTCACTACTCAGAAAAACTTATTATTTGGATTTGATAGATTTAAATTTAGTTAATTTAAATTCAAATATTTTGTAATTGTGTTACGTAATAATGCACATTTCGCATCAAAAAAATTAAACACATTTTATATAATTTAGTACTGTTACGAACCGACCTTTCATATCAGAAATTATAATAAATTCACAATCTTTGGGAACCGATACTTTTATGTAAACTAATAATGTATATTAAATATTAAATGTGTTATTGTAAAATATAAATTATATATTTAATAATAATATATAAATAGTAAAAATATGAATTCCAGGAAATAATTATATCTAAGCACAATAATGAGCAAGTTCTACAATCTATAATATATAAATATTAAATATATTATATTATATAAATAATAGTTTGTTTGATCAGAACAATAATTTTACTTTAATTAAAAATGAGTAATTCCTCAGTCTTGTATTGATAGACTTATAGTTTAAATCATCTTAATATTCCTCACTAGACATTTTGTAGTAATTATTTTTAAAATAACAATTTAGAAAGAAATTATTATTAACTCTTAAGCGGAAATAATAAAATAACTAGGAATTATAACATAATGTGTATGTGTATAACATATTATTACACTGAATTGCTGAGGTTTGTGTAAATAAATTTATTTATTCTTAAGAATGTACTATTATAAAAAATTTAATTGAAAACCATTACTATATATAATGTAATGTTACAATTAAATCAGTTAGAATACAATAATTATTTTATGTTTGATAAACAATATAGTATTAACGTACTTATATAAAATAAGTGACTTAAAGTAAATTAATTGATACGAGTATATATCATGTTTTTTTTTTATCAAAAACAATTCATTGATTTTGTAAATCTGATGTAGTTGAATGTGTTATTGGAACCGTATTTGATTTCATTTTCATTGATTTATTAGCTTCCAACCATTCTCCAAATGTTGTTCTATAAAAATGAATTATAATTTATTTAACTTTCTATTAGTACTTTAAAAATGTTTTATTATAGATTACATACTTGCAGTGATTATAGCAACAACTGATAGAACAATATTCATTATCCCATTCTGGATGTGAAATCGTATTATTTTTACATCCTTTTGCAATACAAATTTCTTGTGGTTTTTGATCATCAGGTGTATTTATTACTATACAAATTTTAAATATAAAGTAATTAATATAGTTTAGATTCTGACTTTCTGAGGGTAGCGAAGAATGTATTGGTTTTACAATGAAGTGTGTCTTTTTTTTTTCTTTTAAGTATTAAGACACATACTACTCGAAATAATACTCCGATTATCAAGAATAGCACATGTTTCTGGTAGTTAAGTGGATGTAGTTGGTACTTTATTTAGGTTATTTTTCGAATTTCTCAAAATTGACCCCAAGCAGTAGAAAAAACGACGAAGAAACGGCATTTTTCACAAAAACTGAAATTTCGATTTCAATATCTCACGATAACTCGGGCAATTTTTAATTTTTCATTTTGAAAATGTTTTTGGACGTTCTCATAACTACTATATACAGGGCCGTGCCTAGGGGGGTGCAAGTGGTGTGTATGCACCAGGCGTCTTTATCACGGGGGCGCCAAAATCCCTTCAACAATATATATATATATATAATATTTAAAATTAAAAATTTGAATTTTGCAATTATAAATTAAATAATTTTGGTTTTTCAATGATGTGCGATTTTTTTATTTAATTAAATTATTTAAATATTAGATATTATTATGAATATACTTTATATATTTCATTTTAATTTCCCAAATGTATATCTTTGACATTTGTTGTGTCTGTTTAATATTTATACTTGCTTTAGGAAAAACTAATAAGTTGTAATTTAATAAGTTGCTAGCCAAAAAGGTTTGTTAAAAACAAATTAAAATCAATGTGATATTTATTTAATTTATATAATTAATCATCTCTAAAATTATTTGAATATTAAACATATAATAGTAAATGATTTTTAAAATTTGTATTATGGTTAAAATTATAATGAATAATAGGGAATTTAATATGCATATCGAGATTGCTTATTCTAAATACCTAGTCTATTTTATATTATTTATAATAATAATTTCTTTTTGTCAAATTTTGACCAAATCTTTAGTTATAACTTTTTTCCTAACCAATCAAAATTAACTCATATTTACTTTTTTTTTTTTCGAGTCAGGGTGACAGGTATATATATTTACTGTAAGCTACATAAAAAAAATTAAATATGAATACATATTTCTAATTTTATGGTATAATTATCAAGACCCCTACAAAAGAAATTGCCTAGGGCCCCAAAATATGTTGCGCCGTCACTGAACACAAGTCAAATCTGAAATTTCGCCATAAAAACAGTATATAAAAAAACAAAAACCACTTTCCTTCACTTGTTTATCTGTTAAAACTGAGCCACATATATTAATTAAATCATTTTGAATTGTTTCACTAACAAATATTTACAAATATATTTATTACCAGTGTTTATTCTAAATTATAATTGTTAAAATATCCTAATATTTTAATTATTAATACATTAAATTATTGACCTAAGACGTTAAACTTACAGAGGGCGCGGGATCCCATGCCCCTAAATCTGACACAGAGATATGTACATATTATTATCAATGCTCTGTGATATAATATTGCAGAATAACATTATAATTTAGACATACATAACATTGTAGTTTAGACAAATGATTAACAACTATTCTTGTAATATTGTTCTAAAATTATTTAAATACATTGTCTCACCTGAACTATCTGCCGGTTTATTTATAGGAGATGGTACTGAAACGTCAGATTTATTGTTAACAATGCTAGTGACCGGTTCCTAAATTAAATAAGACAAAATTATTACTAAATTAAAAAATCCAAAGTAATTTTATTACGTTTTATTTAAAAATTAAGTACATACCTCTATATACGGTTTAAAAGACATTTCTATTAGGATAAAAAATGTAATATACAATAATATAGATTAGTTATTAGAAAAAGGTAAATTAAAATTAACTAAATGGTCTATTTTACATGTTAAGAACACGAACACGAATTTCTTGAATAATTATTAAACGATAAAATTATTGACTACTAACTAATAATTACTAAATACTAATAATTAATAAAAATAAATAAAAATATCTACCACAATAGGTAGTAATAAACTAATAATTAATAATACCTAATAAGCATGGCTAAATAAGTATTGAGTATAAACATTTTTTCATTTCAATTTCCAAATGTTTAATCTTAATTATTATTATGAATGATAATACAGTATCAAACAATGAAACATAAACATAAATTCGTGATATGAAATAATCTATTTTGTTGTGGTATCATATTTTAGTAAACAACCACGGTTTAATAACATTCATGATCTAGAAGTATTATTTCATATTTGTTATTACTTTTGTGATGAGTAATCGACCGGTAAATTTAATTATTCAATAATTTAAATACGCAAAATGTTGATTCGTTATTATTTAATTTTCATAAATTATATTACGAATTTGCAGTCATGTAGTAAACAGCATTTTTCTGTTGTGGAAAAAATCACATAAAAAAAATAAATTAATACCCATTCACATTCGTAATATTATTAATATTGTTAATACCTACATTATAATATGGACACTTAAAAAAGAAAACACAAACATTATTGGTACGCTGAAACGTGTCTAATATAACGTAGTGTACCTACAAACTACGACCTACTTACAATACCTAAATAGTGAGTACTCGATGAGATTTAAAATTTATAAAAACATTTAGTTTACTTATTTTGTTATAAATATGTAAAAATAACACTTTTTACTAATATTAATTTTGAATTTTAGTACTTACACGTTATACCACAAAATATATATTATAAAACAACTATACCGCCCACATAGTGTCTCTCTCTATCATAAACGAGTAAAAAATTATTATTTTTTTTTTATTATTGCGTGTTGTCAGTACATTTATTATAATTATGGTGACCACTTTTTCATAGCACTCTTTGTCTCTATTATCTTTCCGATGCATTGTCTTTAACAGTTTCATCAATAATAATGTCAAGTACCCAAATTGTACTTATTTTCAAAACAAAATATTACGGGATAAAATACGTTCATGATTTTTTTTTTAAATAATTTAATTATTCTTTTGCGTTTTGCATTTCAACCATCGAAGTATATTATATTAATACAATGTACGTATATAAATTATAATATTAGAGTGTTAAATTTTTTTAAATTTAAACGTTATGTTTTTATACATATAATAAAATTTCAAATATTAATAAAATTAAAAAGGTACGTAGGACACTAGGAAATATTTATTTATAAAGTAGGTAGTCGTAGTGTATTGTGTATTTGTAAATTTTACATTTCGTACTTGACTTTTTTACCTTAAAATTGTATTTAAATACTTTTCAATAATAATTATACATTAATACACGGATAATACCTAGTTCTTATATTTTCAACTCATAATGTTTCAAAATATTTTTTATTATTAAAATACACATCAAATAACTCTACATTAAGAAGAAGTAATTATAATTACAAATAAGAATATGTAAAGAATAACAGGAGCTACATTTAAATTTTTTTTTTGATTATGTCTAGTCACTAGTCACTATAATAAAATTATCTACCATGTAAGACGTGTGTAATTATCAGTTTATTTTCTTACTGATATAATAATATCACATTAATTACATTATTATCTATCCAAAGAAAAGGTATGACAACACGTGTAGCAGGTTTGTGACCCAATAACCTTGTAGCCTTGATTATGTATTTATTATTTAAATATTTTATAACTATTTAATTTTATTAGTTTACCTCTAGTTGTTAATTTGTAACAAGCGAACGTTGATAAAACCGTTAAGTCGTTAACAATACTCTGAGACATTATACAATACGTACCTACCTATTTGTAATAATAAATATCATATATATTATTACTATAAGACGAATAACATTAGTACTAATATTATTATTTTTTTTTTTATATATGTAATTGAGTGTGATGAAATAATGACAATGTATTTTTCATCATGACGTCTGCACAATGTCACAAAATCATTTCTTTCTTCTTTTTAATCACCATAATTCATAGGTAACATGAAAATTAGGTAGATACTATTCAACTTATTATTTTTAATTATTTATAATTTTAACTATTAATTAGGTACCAGGTACCAGGTAATCAGTGGCGATTTTCAACAATTTTTTGTATGGTCGAAAATTTTAAAAGAATGTAAAATATTTTATATAAATATATATATAATATATATTACCTATTGAATAATATAATATACTTATAAATATAATTAAATTTATTCTTGGTCTGAAGTTCCAGAACCTCTAGATTCCCCGACTCCCCGTTAAACCACTACTGCTTATAATATAATCAGAATATTGTTTATATTATTCACTTGGTTAAATTATGTATTATATTAAAGTTATTACTATACTCAATAATCGCATTCTCATTCTTCAAATTTATTTTTGGAGTTTACAAAGCGTACACACTATTTTTACACGAGTATTTTTTTTTTTAAATTTAGAATTAATATAGGTACCTACTATAAAAAAAATAATAAGATTACCTTGGGAGACGACGCCTTAAGATTTACATAAAAAAAAAGTCAAACAGGTTAACTTTTCACTTATCGCACTTTTTTTTTTCATGGGTCTTATATCTTTTATACTATATACATATTAAAATATAAAATTACGCGGTTACTTTATATATATATATAAAAAAAAAAATGTATTTTTCGTTACAACTATCATCTTTTTTTTTTTTTTTTTTTTTTTTGTACGATAAAATATTAAATATGCAAATAAAATTATGCATACTACTATGATATACGCTACAGAAGAAGGGTTATAAAATTTCATTGTTATTATCCTTTACCACCTGAGAAAAACGAATTTAATTTACCAATAATTTATGTCATCAATTTGTATACGAACATGTTTGAAGTTCATTATGCGTTATTTTGTTAAAAATAAATTACAATTTTCAGTAATATTTTTTATGTTTTTTTGTGTAGGTACCTATATGAAAATAATAAATTACTGGAATTTACTATGGTAAATGGAAATAAGAAGTAGGTACCTACAGAGAAATTCGTATAAAAATACACCTACATACTCAAAAAAAAATCCTACATACGTCATTATACTAATATACTTATAATGCATATTAAAAACTATATTAAATTATATTAGGTATTATTTTTTTTGTATAACTGTGCAATTTTCAATGTATTTTAGTTTATTAATCATATGACAGTATTACACAGTTAATTGTATAAGTAGATAGTAGTGGTAATATGCTTAGGAAGAAAGAGTTTGGTGATTAAATACCCCCTTTTGAATTTTTTTCTTCACAAAATCAAACAATGATTGTTATTATGTTATATTGTTATAGTAATCAGTTGAAATATTATTCAGAAAATATTTAATTACAATCGTAGTTAGTGTACTAACCTTAACAAATGTTAAAAAAACATGATTGCTAGTACTTATATAAATATATTATATAATGCTTGCCAATTATTTTTATATATAGATACGCAATATTCAAGTTATAAATTCAAAGTGTCGTTTGACACAAAATTTGATTTATTTGATTTGCAAAAAAAAAAAACTGATATGGTCCATTTTTTAAGTTTATCTTATAATATAATCTTGGTTTTATTTTACTTTGAACTATACTATCTTGTGTCTTGCGCTGACTGATTAGGATTGGCACTAGTATTTTTGTTACGTATGCATGATTTATAACTTTGAAGAAAGGCCCAAGAATATGTAAAAACAACTGAAAATGTTTACAAAACAATATTTTAAATTCAAATTTTATTTTAATATCATATTATCATTATATTATATTATCGTGTATACACACGTAATTATATAATACACTATACTGTATATGCATAGCATATGTATATAAATTATAATTAATAAATATTTAATTGCATATTATTTTAAATATTACTTTTTTCATTTTTCATGTATATAGTTATATTTTATTTGAAACGTATTTAAATTTAAAATACATTATATTCGTTGAATAAATTACACCATTATTAGGTTTTAAAATAATATCTATAATGATTAATGCAATTATTTAATCGTGAAACTTATTATTCAATATTCTACATTCTTATATATCATAATCTTATTCACATGACCATGTAGGTGGAGAATTTAATACATGGTATAATTTATAATAATTATTATATATGATTTATTTATTTTAAATAAAGTTATTGTATTGATTATGTGAAGTTTTAATTATAAATTTAGTAATGGAGGGAAGTAATTTTTAATGACTATAAAAAGTATAAAATAGACGAGTTAAACTGTATATCTAATATATCTAATATATCTAATATATCTATTTTATAAATATATAGATGCATGTAGGATTTTGGCTATTGGATTTTAGAGCTTTTTGTCATCACTCCTATATTAATTAATATGAAATTGATAATTAAATTAATATGAATTTGTAAATTTGTAGGATGTAATACAATAATTCTATAAATAAGTTAATTATTAAATAATACCCAGCGTAATATTAAATAGTTAAGTTAAATTTTATAAATGAGTACCGTTTTCTCGTTTACTTAAATATAACTTCGTTCAGGATCGTTGACGTTAACTATGACCTTGAGCTTGAGTAGGTATTATATAATATTAGATTATATAAATATAAAATTATACGAGGCAAAAATTTGTTATTGTTATACATATTTTGTTCAAGTTAAAAAGAAATTATAAAAATATCTATATGATATGTTTAATTATCAAGTTATATATATAATTTACTTATAGAAATATTCATTATAAATTATAATATATAACCATTAGTATCTATTGTTGTCTGTTAATGTACTATTTTTATATTTTTAATGTTAATTGATGTTGAAAGAATCAACAATTATAATAATCAGAATTAACAGATTTGGTACCTATTAAGAGTAATAATAAGTAACAATTTAATAATTTATAAACAGAATTTTTTTTATTATAATATACAGGCAGAATAATTATTTAATGTACCTAAATAGAAACAAACGTGTGTGATACAAATATGCAATATCGAAAAGATAGTATAGTTGTATAGTATAGATAGTGGTACCTACTTAGAAAGATAGTATTGTATTATAAATAATATTTGAAAATAATTATAAGTCATCGCGCTTTCAAAAAAGATTCTGGCTTTGTAAGTGAAACTCAGTGAGATATAACATATAAGTACCTACCTACTAATAACTAATAATAAATTGGTTATTAATATTTTGTCATTTTGATACATTTAATAAAGTATAAGCTATAATTAGTATCAAAAATTAAAGAAACATAAGATGTATAATTGAAAAAATCGATGTAAATACTTAATTTATATATAACAATTTTCAAATTTCTATGACATATTTTTATAGTTATCAATTTATTATAAAATAATTAATTACAAGTTTATCATATAATAGTGTTTACAAATTTTACTATTTCCTATCATTTTTTAATATTATTTTTCCTATTATATATATATATATATATATAAAAAAATATTGATTATTTCAACAAAAATACCTAAAAAATAATGAATCAACTATAGATGAAATTTTTTACCGGAAGCCTACTATGAAATGGAATTGTTATTTCTACACAAAAAAATGAATTTAAACTTAAAAAGTTCATATATTTGTAAAACTACATTGGTCTTAAGTTCAGAACGGAGAGACTTCATGTGATTTCTTTGGATTTGAGTCATATCCGTACAGATAGAAAAGTCTTTCAAACGAGTGCAGCTGCGAATTTTTGATTTGACCCGCAGGATAGAATGAACCTCAGAAGGTGAATTGAATTTTACTAGAATAGGACGTGAGCGATATCCAGGATTACCCAATCGTTTGGTATTAGATGCCAAAACTGGACTAGATAATTCATGAAGGATTTCATTTACTTAACTAATTGTTACAGCTTACAGATGAATCTTCAGATAAAGAAACAGTCACATTGAAAAAATAAGATTGTTTTCTTTTAGCATTCTATCACGAGATTCTTTAATTATATCAAAATCAGGTAGTTGAGATGACAAGTTATTAGAATGTTCCAACTAAATAATTCTTTCACGTAATGAATTGATCTCTGACGACATTGTCACATTATCTTTTTTTACTTTAGATAATTCCGATGATAGTTTACCAACAGAATTTTTAAGATCAATAAATAGTGATTCAAGGCTAGATAGTTTATTATATATGTCTTTAATACCAGAGTCGTAATTATTTACCTTATTATTAGTATCCGATAATAGAGACCATATATTATCCAGAGTAATAGTTTTATTATTGAATTTTTGGGGGATTCTCTTTACAGATGTATAAGACTTGGGTTTTTGCGGATTGTTCATAATGTTGCGATAAAATAACTAGTAATAAAGATAAATGACTATAACACGTGCGGATTTTAATTTACTAATAGTAACGCGTAATAAATCAAATAAATTAAACAACAAATAAGAGAGAGGTACGAAACAAAAACGTTGTTATTGTACAACCGTCTGTACTGTACTGTATTTTAATTTGGTTAATTTTATAATTTTTTTTATTATATATGTAATTTTTTATTTAAAGTTATGTGTAAATTTTATTGAAGAAATGGGTTTAATTTTTATTTATTTTATTATTTTAATTTCGTTTAAAATTATATTTCATTCCTATATAAAATAAAATATTAATTAGGTTTATGTAAATTTATCAAATTGTTAATTACCTAATTATAATAAACATTTTACTTTTTATTTTTAAATAAATATAAAAGTAAATATTTTAGTTTTTTTATGATTTATTATTATTTTATAATAAATTTGTAAAAATATATAATAATTTAAAAAATGATTATTTGATTAGTTCAATAATAACTTTTTAAAATGCTGTGTTTTTATTGCTGAGAGGAGAAGGCCCTAGTGTGTCAACTTGTTATACTTAAATAATTGCAGTGGACTCAAATTTTTGATAGAATGTGCTAAGCACAGGACATTTCTATATGTGCGTTATTGATTTTAAACTAGAAATGTGAGTTTGTACATCGGTATAAAATTGTATGATGCAAATTGCAATTAAATTATTATATGCAGTATATAGGCGTATACTAGTACCTATAATATATTCGTGTATTTTAATTTTTAATCAACTTATACAAGTTTTTAGTCGTTTGCCTTTTATTCAATATGTTTAGGGTCTACAAATCTACAAATACATGTTTTGAGCTACTTTTTAAATATAAATTTTTTATATTATGCATTTATCTGTTGTTAGTATTTTTATATATAAATGCATACCTATAATATACAATTTATACAATCTGCCCTTATTTTATTGACTAGGTTTAAAATATCTTATAGAGTTAGAGTACCTGTTTTAAATGATATAAACAAAAAATTTCAAAATAAAATACGATTGAGCACTTTTAAATATCTTATTATTCATTATTAATGAAAATTGTAAGCATTTAATTATTTAATGATTTTAAAACTTATAGAGATTTTAAAAAAAAATTAATTATAATTTAAATTTTATTTAATAATATTTATGTTAAATTTTATAAAATAAATGGATTACCTGTTTGTAAGACAATTTCAAGGGCGTTATAATATTATTTATAAAAATGTAATGTTGATAATTTAATGCTTAATTGAATTGCTTAAAAAAAAAAAAAAAAAAAACTGTTAATGATTATAATTTGAGTGATTAACTGTAAAAAGTGTTTTCTCCGAGGGGAGGGTATTCACGAATTTATTTGTGATAAATAAGTAGTATAACAAATTTTTTAACTGAATGTGCTCTTACGTTTATAATTATAATATATTAATATATTATACATTTATAATAATTATTAATTATATTATATTATTATATAGCTGATGCCTATCCGTACACAGTGTTTATTACATTGTATATAAGTAAATAGAATTATATCACATAAATAAAAAAAAAATATTATTTTTGTATTTTTGTCATACCCAAATAAATTATCAGCAAAATTATTGATGTAATGATTGTAGCTTGTGTGCTGCGAGATTGCATATTCGTTCGTGATAGATTTATTTGATCATACTGAAATTTATCCGATAGTTGGGTGTCATTCGTAAAATAATATTTTCTAATCGATGATATTGTCGTCGAGTTGATGGTGTCCGTGCTATTATTTTGGTCACAATTATTATCATTTTCACATGATATAAATGGTCTTGCATTGTTTACCAACCACATACTTTCCGGACAACGAGCTTCTATACATACATTACTATTAACAAATATAAACTAGCTCACGGTGGTTCGATATTTATAACAATATAATCATATTTTTCCAATGTATTTCAATTATATTAAATAAATACGAGTAATTATTCAATATTATTCAATCATTTTTTTTTTTTTTTTTTTAACTTTAATTTAAGAAAATAATTCTATAATAAACGATAAATCACATATAATGTCCGTCGATATAATAAATGAAAATGAATTAAATATGTAAATTTTTAATAATTCGATGTTTAATAAAATTGAAATGCATGTTGAAAAATAAATACTTGAATAACGAGGGAAATATTGAACACATAATTAATACTATCCAAATACAAATTAGAATTGACCACATTATCTGAGCAATTCTTAGTAATTTAAACGATTCCTAAAAAATATTTAACTCATTAATTCACTTTGAACATAAATACATAATACAGTTAGGTATATAGTAGGTACGTTATATTCTTACATTAAATGCTGCTTCAAATGCTATACACCATGTAATAATTATAAATATGCAAAAAATTAAAACGATAATCCACGCCACTAAAATGATAATGTTATAATATTAATAGACAATTATATTTTTACCGTTTACTATATATAATTATCGCATACAGGTGGTTTCCGAATTCAATGATAATACATTTGTTAATATAGTACAAATTGAGTTAGTCTAAAACAAAAAAAACAAAAAAAATTATAATTAAATCTTAATTGATTAATATTTTTACATTAAATTAAATTATATTTAATATTATTATATTATGTAAGACACATTAGCAGAGTACCATATTTTATAAAAATATAATTATTATATTATTATGTATATTATTTATGTTTGAAATTAACACCTTATCGATTAAAAAAACAAAATTATAATTGTATTATTATATTTTTAAATAATATTTAAAAATTGATGAAATTTTTAAATCATTATAAAAACAAATTTGGAAACGATTAATTATATTTCGTTATGATACAACGTGTGTATTTGTCGAATTATGAATATATTTATTTTATTTTGAATAATGGCAATCTGTACATTATTATTATACATGAGCATGCTTACAATAAACGATGTTGACAAAACAAGAACACCGACTTGCATAGTTAATAATCCCAGAAATGATATCATTTTATATATTCTTATCCTTAGAACTTTAACGATTTAAATACATATCACTCAATAATATTATGATAAATCATATTTGTTTTATATAATTTTATATTTATTTATCATAAATGAAATATGTAAAACAATCAAATGTCATGGAGACGTCAGAGTAGTAAACTAAGGCTAATTCGAGTCTTAATCTTTCAAATATCGCTCTATAATGACGTAGTATAAATATTTTATTATACTATATTGTATATTAGTAAATAATATACTAAATATAATTAATAATAAATAATAATAATTATAACTACCTAGGATTATAGAGTATAGACTATAGAAGTATAAACATAACTGCAGGAGCGTCATTTCAGTTTTTTTGGTGGCTTTGAGGTTTCAAGCAGGCCATATAAAAATATGTACATTATTTTCCTATTTTCTTTCTCCTATATCTCCTATAAATTATGAACAGCATATTATCAACATAAATATTAAAAAACAATGTGAAATCTAAAATACTATAAAGAATTAACTATTTATTGAAGAGAAGACAAATGCAGCAAAAAAGCTAAAAAAAAAAGCACATATAATTTTAATTTATAACTTATGTACATTTTATCATTTTATTCAAAATGCTCTATATAAATAACATTAATTAAACAAGTACCTACATTATTAAACAAGCAAACACAGTAACACACATGAAATAATATAATATAAATTAATAAATAATAAAATAAAATTGATGCAACACGAATTTTAAATTAGCAGATATCGACGATTTTTAAGTTTAGAAAATAAATCCTATACCCCATCTTCAAAATATTGTTCACTTCTTCATTTTCAACATTAAGTACCATGAGATCAGTTAGTCATTCATTGCCCATTGTAGTGCGTAAATATGACATTACATTTATAAGAGAAGAAATAATAATGAGAAATATATATAATATAAACATTTTAATATTTATTTAATTTTATTTAAAATTCTAAATATTTATAATATATTTGAGATACCTACCTATAGTAACTTTACTAATATTATTTTTATCAATAACTATTAACTATTACATTTGTATATTATAAATATAAAACAATTTTAATTCGCCCCTTGGCCAATGTTAAAACCCGCCCCTGAGCATCGACGAGTATATAGTTGTACCGCACCAACACACGTAAATTGCCACCACGCACTGTATAGTGCAGTGTTTCCCAACCTGTTTTATTCTACGCCCCCTTTGTAAATTTTCAAAAATTTCACGCCCCCCCCCCAACAATTAAAATTTTTTGAAAAAGGTTTATTTAGTTTAAAATATAGAAATAAGTAAAAATAATTTTTTTAAATATTTATTTAAGTTACAATGTAGAAAGTATAAAAATGTAGTTTATTTATTATTAATTATTAACACAGATAATGAGTAATTAGCGATGAATGATAATGGACAATTATTAATTTTATAGTTTTTCCACATAAATGAAAAAAAATTAAAAAACAATGTATTTCGTAATGACTACTTGCGCCTCCCCAGCAATGTATTTACGCCCCCCAGGTTAGGAATCACTGGTATAGTGTATACAATAAACATTTGATAAGAAAACTGATAAACCAAAAATAAACAAAAACTTGAAAAAATATGTACTATTATATAGGTATTTTGTTTATATTATATATAAAAACATATTGTTTAAGTTAATTATAACGGCGCATTGGAGTATTGCGGGCCACTTGTTAACATTTTTAAGTTAGTGGTGCCGTTGCACACCCTGACCCCTCCCTTCCAAATGACGACGTGCATAACTGTAGTCTAAGAGTATGGGTTAAGAATTGAGGAGAATGTGGAGGTAAATTTATGTAATGAATATCTATCAAAAACCGTCGCTTGTAATTAAAAAATTAACATTGACATACTTAAAGCTTGTAGTATACTTTAAAAAAAGTCGCTCGCATTTTTTTCTCGATTTATATATTTATTTATATAATTTTTATATTTGTATATAATTAATAATTATAGATTTAGTATAAATTTATATAAAAAAAATAAAATAAAATATTTTGACTAGTTTTTGATTAAATACAAATTTTATAATTTCAATAATTCAGACAACTTTAGATTTTTTATAATAATAATATGTATTTTAATGTTATATGCCTTATATGTATATAGATTTTCAAATTTAAATAATGTTTTGTTAATAGATACTCGTATATCTAAAAAGTATAAAAACCAATATCAAACTATTTTCACGTTTAACAAAATTAAATATCAAAAATCTCTAAAAACAAAAAATGAAATTTAAATATTATTTGACTATGTTATAGTTGTTTATATATCATATTTTAGATAGGTACTAGACAAAATAGAATCAGAAATTTAACATAATAATATATAATACATGAATTATGATTTAAATAAATATATTATCCACAAGTCAATACTTAAACTATAAATAAATGAATTATGATGTATATTAACTATTAATGTAGAATTGAGTATGTCGTACTTATTTTAATCTGATATATAAATTAAAATATTCTTGAATTTATATACACATATAAACAAAAACTATATCAGTTTAATTATATTATATATAATATATACGCCGCAATTAGGTCAGTTTTTACATAAAAGATAAATGGCGCTTATGCAAATAATTTTATTTAAATTACTTTCATTATATTTATGTAGTATCTATACCATAATTTGCTATTATTTTACGATAACAATATTATGTAAATTATATTGGATAAAAAAATGTCGTATGTATTAACACCATATTGGATAAAAAATGTCATATGTATATTAACACCATTAAAAAAAATAAAAATAATTGTTTACGTTATTATTTGATAAAAAATATTTTAATAAACAACACGCACTAATAATATTTCATATAGAATCGTATTCCTATATATATAATATTTTATTATATATTTACATTTTGCCATTGCATTACAAAAATATGTTTTTAAATAATCACGTTTGTTGCCCACAGTATATAATATTATAGTGATCCACTTAGATTGCAACTATTAATTATTTATTTGTATTATTATTATTATTATTATTATTATTATTATTATTATTATTATTA
>JAIUCT010000015.1:3249860-3498693 GCA_021307375.1 Tetraneura akinire
ATTATTATTATTATTATTATTATTATTATTATTATTATTATTATTATCGACTTTGAATACTATATATAGAATGATGTTAGAAATTATTTCACGTATATCTCTTATCGCCTTAAAATTTAGTTCCCGTATACGATGTAATTATATCACTTGACTTTGTGTAAACACTTACCTATTCTATGCCATTTTCGATAACTATATTACACATATTAATCTTTTTATTTTCAGACTTTGATTAATTCATCATTTTTATACGATGAGTTCCATATTTCAATTTTTTTTTATCTGAAGTGTAGCTTGTGCCTTGTCTTAAAATATGCAACGTACGTTTTTTTCTTTTTAAAGAGTACCTACCTACTCTAAATAACATTAAATTATAGAAATATACTTAATAAAATAATATAGTTGTAAATATTATATTATGAAAAATATAACGAATACATTAAATAAACAGGAAAAAAAATACTAGTTTACACGATATATATCTGTCTTCTTTTGTACAATATCTTACTTTTTCTATCTCGTACGTTTACCAAGGTCATTGGCACATTGGCGATTGCGATTGAGTTAGTCGCATTCGGTTGTTCGTCTGATTATTCGTCCGCAATACTAATGTAATAATACGTTAAATACGCATGGAAAATTAAAATTTCTTTCGCGAATAATTACATGTGAATTTTAATAATATTCGTTATTATACATAGTCGTGTTAAAAATCGTTTTATTAAAATGTAATTTTAAAGTTTCAAACATTAATATACAAGAATTCAATTAGTTATAAATTTTTTTTTTTTAAGTGTGTACTCGTATTGGTTACATAATATATTGATTTGCTTAACAAATATTAAAGTTCTGAGTTTCTAACCACCGATAATCAAAGTGAACATTGTTTTAATCGATTATCAATATATTTACTGATTGGTACTTATAATCCATGAATACTATATGTATTCGTTTAAATGGTCAGAAAATCAATTTTCCTGCCTGTGTGGTAACAAATAAATAATTTTTATCCAACTAAATATACCTAAATAATTCGAGGATTTTAAAGAAAATTTGAGTAAGTAAAAATAGATATTAGTACTATAGAGTATAAATAATAAAAAGTAATTATAAAAAGTAAAATAAAAAATATAATTAATATTATTATTTAAATAGGTATATGATTATATGTACTCTTGAGTCTTGATACATATAATATATGATAATTGAGTTATATTTTATTTTTTAAATATAAATCACGTTTTATTAATTTTGATTATAGGTATATTAAATTATTAAAATTTAAAAAGATGTGTGAATTACGACTTTATAACTATAGAAAATAAAACATAAGATAGTATAGTATAAATCTTATATAATTAATCAGAAATTAAATTGCTGTATCATCAAAATGTATACCTATTACTCGTGATTATTATTCAAACAACAATTTTTTTTTTTATTATATTTACATACGTTATACGTATATAGTTATATACTATATGAATAAGAGATAAATGTTTATAACTCATAATATAAGTAATAATAGGGAATTTATAAAGACCAAATTATACATTTAAATGCACTATATTATATAATAATGTAATAAAATTGGATACCCTAAAGTAAAGAATTTTTTTATTGTAAAAATACTTCAATAATTGAAACGATTTTTTAATGTACATTATTTAAATTATTATTCTAGTGACGAACTAATGAGACAGAAACACAATAGATTATTACTACGTATAGGTATGTATAATGTATTAAAATAAACGTAAAAAAAATAAATTGCGATAAATTAGTCACGTATTATCGTATTATAATATTAAATAATTAAAAACGTATAGTTTATTTTTAATGTTATTATTATGTTACTGTTTTTTCTGTTCAGTTTTTTTTTTATTTTTTTTTATTTTAATTTTATATTATAATTAGATATTAATTGCAATAATTTTTAATATAATTTAGTTGTCAACAGTTTTTAATTAAATTCGCAGTGTTTTATTATTTGAACTCATTAAAATAGAATAATAATTTACCTCAAAATTATAATTTTTCTGTTTAACAAAATAATACGAGTTTACGAGTATCGGAGCATTGAGTATAACATTAATATTATGTAGTATTCTTTCTTAGCAAAAAACATTGCATTTTCTTTTCCTGTTTAAAAGCACGTGGTGTGCATGGCATGGTACAATTAAATATTATTATGGTAATCATAAAATTATATGATGATGCATAATCTCACTATTTCATTGACTCTCTCGTAGTTATTATAGTTATTAGGTACCATTGACCATGATTTTACAGGTTTAAGTAATTCTATAGTTTATAATAGGAAAATATAAACATCCGTAGGGTCCTTGAAAACAACTAGGTGCCTATATTACATTTTTCATGTTTCCGGCTTTTTAAACCCACAGCATTACACATTACATTTCAATAAATCATTACTCTTATAAAAACAATAGAAATTATAATATTAATAAAATAATAATTGTCCTTCATTATGTTAATGGCAATAATTTTATTCACAATTCACAATTCATATTAAATAATTGAATATGCCATAATATTAAGTTCATTATTAGTAAAAATAAACAAAAAACGTTTTATAACTAAACGTTTTAACGAATAAAATAATAATTTGTATTTTATTAACTAATGCGGAAATAATTATATATATTATTTAAATTATTATATACAACTATTTTTCAATTTAAATAGGTAGTTTAATGACAGCTGACGAGATACTAATTGGTGATGCCAGTAAAAAAAATTATTCAATTTTTGAATAACAAGAGTGATTCGAGACTTTTTAAGATGGTATCTACTGTTATTTCCTTGGAGAGGAGGTCGTACTCAGAGATCAAAGTACCTAAGCCACATGTATTAAATGAGGTAAGTCAGAGCTCAGAGATATAGTTATAACCAATTAATATTAAATATTTAGTACCTATAGTATAGTTATTAGTTTTGTACTTATTCCAAACACGCTAAACTGGATTTAGTATGAATGATCAAACCTTGGACATTTTCAATGTCTATACAGTAAAACCAGTTTATAAGACTATTTTCTGCCTTTTTTTTTTTTTTTGAAAAAAATTTGTATGACGCATGTACCTACGTATATGGTTTTTTAACGTGTTGGTGTTTTCTACTTTTTTTTTTATTAATGAGCCTTTCTAAAAAGAAATCATGTAACTAAATTATTATCATTATAGGGTGATACATTTTTATATTATAATTTATTTTAATTAAAAAAAAAAATGTTTAAATTATAAATTTATATTATCTTACACTTTTTATGAGTCACTTTTTTATAAAAACAATTATAAATATTTTTTTTTTAGTACCAATTAGTATTTTGAAATTTATTATCTAGTAATATAATATAAGTTTTTTTTTTTTTAAATTATGCATCGTAATTATAAAAAAAACATAGGATACAGTTATGGTATGAATAATAGTCTTGGAAAAATAAAATTGTATTACGTAATACGTAATATTTGAATGCAATGATCAATAATCGCATTCGAATAACGGAATAAACTATTCTGTGCGAAGTATAGTGGCCAGTGTGATATATTAATCATAAATAGTTATTGTACTTAATAAAAAAAAAGTATATTCATACTTAATCAAAATAACAAGTCCAAAATTTTATGTAAAATAACTTTATAAAAACTCAATATAATTTTTAGATTTATTTATCATTAGTTATTAAATTAATCAATTAAAGTTAATCAAATTTATAATTTTCAAAAATTTTACAGATTTTACAATTCATTCATAATTTATCCTAAATCATGTGATAAAACTATTGAGAAATTAAAAAAAGATTCATAATCCAAATCATACCTACCCCATTTATTTTGGTAGGACTATTATTTATATTAAATAGAAACTTAAATTTTGAAGTCAAATTACTTAAAAATATTTTAGATTTAATACAAATTAAATTTTCAGCTTATGTAAATTAACTTACAACAATATAATAAAAATTCATATAATCACATTCAATTCGATATAATGAGTTTAATTAGTATTGTCTAATTATTGGCAATTGCTCAAAAATAAATCTTCATATAAACCTAAAAGATAGGTATAATACCTACACGCGTCATTAAAAAAAATAATAAATTTTTAATTCCGCTTAGAATAATTTAAAATGCAGATTATTGACGTCAGATACTCACAGTGGAGAATACCAGCGCGTGGCCAGGAATTTTCATAGTGGACCTAGGTCCGGTTATGACTATAATCGAATATCTAAAAATAATTTTTTAATTTATATAAATTTAAAATTATTAATAAAAAATATTAATTTCAAATTTATGAAAATATAATCTTATCAAAATTATCAAGTAATTTACTCGTATGCAAATTAGTCATTCTTTCATACAGGTTTATATAATATATTATTATACCTAACGTATTCGTCTAAATTTATCCGTGGGTACAAAGCCGGCGGAAGAGGGAGGCAAACTAGGCATGTGCCTAGGGCCTCGCGCTTTTTAAGGCCTCGCAAATATTTTAGCTTATTAATAATAAGTTATTATAAAAAAATTAACAAAAAAATTCTATACAGTTAAATATGTAGTAATCTAATAAAACTATAAAATATGCCTAGGACCTCGCAAAACCTAACGCCGGCACTGCGTGGGTATTGTATAATTATATTTATTTAATATTGATAATCGGGTTTCAGAAGAAATTGTTCTTTTCTTTTTACTATTTTTAATATCCAACGTTTAGACAATTAGTTAGAATGTTATTGTTCGTAGTACATATGGATAAAATAGATAAATACGTTATAATGTGTTTAATGTCCACGGCCATAAGTCATGATGGTAACAGAATCCATTATAAATCAAATTATTAATATTTAATTCCACTGTATAAATACACGTATATTATTCTATTAGAAATATTTCAAGTTTTAACCAATATAAAACAACATAAATAATATAGAATTAGAGAATAATGAAATAATTATCTTTTATAATATTTAAAATTGTTTTACTGTTTTTGTTTATTAAAAATATATGTGCAACATGCCAACATATAATTAATGTCCTGTTTAGAATAATAGAACTAATTAATAAAACTTGATTATATAGACATTTTTTACCGGATTGATACAAATTTTATGATTATTATTCTTTATTTTTGCATAAATAACTTTTTAGGCAGGTAAATATATTTCCCGGGCCGATTTTTACTCACAATCCGCCACTGGATACTCATAGTTGATTCTTATATAATATTTTTCAATATCATAAACGAAACGTAATTTATTTCTATCCAATATGTAAAATATAGAAAAATTAAAAAAAAACCTAAATAAAATACCAAGTAGATGCAGTTATCTAATTACCTAAATGAATTTATTGTATTATGGACCATTATATTGTCTAATTGTTCAAATATATAGCTCAATGTTCAAACTTTAAAAAAAAGACGAGCTGATATCTGCTGCAGAGATATCAGCGTGCAAATCATAGTGTTTAATTTTAATTAGAATTTGAATGCAATGATAAACCATTGTATTCGAAAAAACAATTCTGAGCGAAGTTCAATTAGATAATGTAGGTATTGATTAAAATTTTGTCATTTAATTAAATATTTAAAACTCAAAATTTTATCACACATTAGGGGTCATATATTGGTACACATACAGTACATACATGAACATCCTATATAAGTCTCTAAGTTCAATATAATTGCTCATAAAATTTCTTGTCACCTAAATGCTAATATCATAAAAAATTTGTCAATTTTATTTATAATTATTGTAAAATATTGAATTATAATAGGAACAATCCATATTAAAATAATATTTCCATATTTAAACTTATCCATATTAAAATAATATTTCCATATTTAAACTTTAAACAACTATATAAAAAAAAAAAAAATGAGTCTTGAGATTTTCCTAATATTTTTATATGATATTAACTAATATGTTATATGTAAGTATATTTCAGTAAAATTTTCAGACCTTAATGCAAAAAATTGTCAATTTTATCAAACATTATATACCTACATAAAAACGAGAATTTTACGAAATATTCAAAGTCCTATAATTTTTAGAAAAATTAACGTACCTAACGGTTCCAAAATTTTACCACATATATAAAATACCTATATGTGTAACCGAATAAAATTATCTGACAGAACTAATGGTTCCAAAATTTTACCATATATTTAGGTATATAGTAGCCTATGTGAACACCCAATTATATTTTCAAGTCTCTAGCTTCAAAATTTCGAGAGTTATCGTCAAATATTGAAATCGAATTTGTCAATATTTCAGTTTTCGTGAAAAATGCAGTTTCTTTAGTTATTTTTTCGTTATTTTTCTACCCCTTAGGGTCAATTTTGAGAAATTCAAAAAATGGCCTAAATAAAATACCAACTACATCCACTTTCCAATTGGAAACATATGCTTTTGAAAATTGGAGCATTATTTTGGGTACCTAGTAAAGGTGTCTTCAGACATAAAAAAAAAAAATACATACATCATTGTAAAACCAATACATTCTTCGCTTCGCTCAGAAACTAAAAAAAAATAGGTACGCACGTCATTGTAAAAATAATAAGTAGGTATATTATTAATATCGTTAGAATTAAAAAATAAATAAATGCAGTCTATTGACGTCAGATACTAATAATTGATTGTTATTTTTTATATAATATTTCTCAATATTATAATTGAAACGTAATTTATTAATCATTAAAAAGTATAATATGCGTATATAATACAAAACAGGATGTTATTTATTTAGACAAGTGGACGCCCAATATATTATGATTAATATATAGATATAAATGGTCAATTAGTTATTGATATTGTCCTCGTATAATTTTCGTATATCTATGATCTATCTATAATAAGATATTAACACACCGGTCTTTAATAGCCTTTATTATATCCTCTTATAAAAATTGTAAATTAAAATAAAACCAATGAAAATTAATCATTAATTGATATCAGAAGTCTAACAGTCGATTATAATAGTAATATATAATTATAATTTGAAATTTCTCAACATTATAATATAAACGTAAATCATAATATTATTATGTTTTTTCGTAAATATATAAAAAATTAAATATTATAATTAATAATACTCTCGTATATTTATTGTTTTCTTTCATAATTAAATAATATTATTACTTAATAATGAATTTATGACATATATATTTTGCGAGTTCCAATGTTGTCTACATTGAACAACTTTAAATACTTCTATAGTTTAGGCAAAACAAACTAGACTAAGCAATACTATCAACAAATATCATGGAAGTTTTTTTTTTTTTAAAAAAAAATATTTTTTATGTGTGTGTACACATGCATATTTATATTATTCATAAATCATAAGTAAAATTATTTATTTACAAGTTTATACTTAAAAAGACTTGTATTTATTATACTGAATAAACAATAATTAATATTATAAATTTTTTATTAATTAGGTAGGTACCTATATTTTTTTTTTTTCATTTTTTTTTTTTTTTGAATATGTATATTTATAATAACCTGTATAATTAATACTACAAGTAAAAGTGTTGACATACCACTTAGCTACCTATAAAATATTTCTTATTATTATTTATAACTTATAAGGACAAATTTAAAAATAAATTATTATTAAAAGAAAAATATTTACAAATTACAATATCATATACATAAATGTTATCAGTTTGTTATTAAACAAAAATAAAAATAATGCGATTAATATAAGCAGTTAAAAATTAAATATATATTACTTTTAATATTTACAACAAATTTGAGACATAAACTATAAACATAGACACATGGTATATATATTATAGTAATGAAATATTAATATATTATAGATTTATATAAATCGTTTATAGATGTTTATATTATATTAGTTAACTAAAGTATAAATAATTAAAATTAGAGTTTCATCGTTTTCGAATATACCTACTTACTTGTTAAATAAGTTTCAAATTACAAAAAAAAAAAATTGTATATCTGTTCTTTACAGTTCAGAAATTAATTTTAGGTGAATTTTTTTTTTTATTACTATGTATAAGTAGTTTGTATAGTTACTAGTTTCCTTATAATATGTAATAAGAAAAATTGTGCAGCTATAATCTTTTCAAAATTAAGAAAATTCATATCAAGTAAATGTAGATATAATTTTATACTATGTTTACGTTGATACGTAATTTTTTATACATTTTTTTTTTTTTTTATAGTAATTTAATAATTACTGCTAATAAGTATAAGGTATTATGTATTATTATAATTGATATAGAATTATAGACGGTATTGTTATAATATTACCTGTATCAAACTTAATTTTAACATTTTAAGTACCTACTCAACATGCATCTATAGTTTTAATAACTTGATTAATTATTTATTTAACAAGTAACATTGTAAATCCCATAAAATATTAGTATATATTATTTAGGTTCAATAACATCATATACTTGTTATTAAAAACTACACTTGACTGTCAAATATTACTATATTAATTTAATGATTTTATTAAAATTAGTAATTAATTACAAGATGGTTTGGGTATTTAAATATCTTACAATTTAAATATTTTTTTATTATTGTATGGGTGCATAGTTTGATTCACTTTAAAGATAAAAAAAAAAAAAAAAAAAAAAACAGCATAGACAAAAAAAATTTATAAAAATTAGTGATGTGTTATATTTTTTTATGATCTTTGTATTACCTGCGCGATTATACTTATACGTAGGTATTCATCATCAATTTATGTTAAATATATATATATATATACATTACATAAACGTCTCGTTATAAATTATAATCCGCGTGCGTAACGATTTCCTGGTTGGTTTGATCAACAATCAAGGTGAACGACTCAATAATAATAAGAATAAGAAAGACTCATATATTTTTCTCGATATTTTCTTTGAATAATTCTGTCTGTTGGACCACGAGTGTATTATTAAAGTGACCACAGTACAAGAAACATTTCAGTCTAATAATAAATACTTTTAATAATCAAAAAATATCACATCGTAAAGGTAAGGAATAATTTTTATTTTTAACTTTTATTTAAATCATTTTTACTCTATAAATTTTTTTAAAAAAAACATCCCAAAAAAGATTTACTATTTTTCAATTTGCTCTTTTTTATTATTTATTTACTTTAACCGAAAAAATATTTAAAAAATTATTATCAATTATTTTATTATAAATTACTAATATTTTTATCGAATTTGATATAAACAAATATAAATGAAAAGTATAATATGTATTCTTATTTCTTATAGAGAGCATAAAATATATATTACTAAAAATCTTACATAGAAAAATAAAAAAATATTCGTTGTTTGTTAACATTGAATCTTTAAGATATAATAATTATAAGAAATATTAATGTTGCATAATTTTAGTAGTATAGAAATACATTTTTATTATTAAAATTAACTTAATAAATATTAATTCTTCGGGTGAATTAAATTTTAATATAATTAAATAAATATATAAATTTACTTTTTAATTATATTTTACCTATTTATAAATAAAAAATAATAAAGTAAATTATTTTTTTTAATAGTTAGAACCAGTTTTCAGGAGTTGCTGCAACATAATATACCTAATTGCAATAATTTATTGTACTAGATCATGTTAAAAACAAATAATAATTAATAAACATTATTCATTATATTAAGTACATATTATATACATATATATGTAATTCTTATTTATTCTTATTTTAATCCAATAATATTATTATATTTATTGCTTATTACAAGTTAAGAAATTTGTTCTCCTCTTTTAATAATATTAAACACTACTTGATAATGTGATGGATTATATTTTGATTGAAGATCTTTATTTTTTGTAATTATATTTTTCTTGCCATATCTTTACATTTTTTAATAAAAAATAAATGAGTAATAAAATCATATTAGTACAATCTAAAGATATTATTAAAGTATTACCTATTCGTTTTTAGTTAATACACAGTTTTAATGTAATTAATAATTATTAAAATTGAAATACAACCATTACTAACTATAGAATTTGTCAGGAATTCATGATTTATTTTTAATTGATATCAACATTAATATGTAATTTCACACTTTACAAACTACATTTTCAATTATCAGTATTACTTATTACTATAATAATTAAATTATAATTTTAATTTTTTAATTATATTTCTTATATTCAAATTTTATATTTTTATCCAAAGAATCGTATAATTGCTTCCTGATTCGTATTCTACTTTTTTAAAATATGCCTTACCAAGGTTTACGTTATTTATTTGTTGTATAATCTTAAAGTTATACGTGCAATTTAAATAATTATAAATTAATAACTAACAAATTACATAGTTAAATTTTGGTACTTCGATAAACTAAAAGCAGTATAGGTACCAAACTTATTAGAAAAACTTAACAGACTTATTATCGAAATATATATATATATATATAAATTGTGGATTTGGACGTTTTTCTAGTCATTATTACTATTAACTCATATTTGATATAAACATTTTATTTTTTGTTAAAATTATATATTACATATTACCTATCTAGCTAATAAGAACGTCAATTAAAATAATGAGAATAATATAGATTTAAATATATGATGACTACAAAATACTAAATATGTATCTAGGTACTATACATGTATTCCCATGCAAATTACGTAATATCTGTTATAAATTATCAAATAATAATATATACAATTGATAAAATATTAAAATAATTCATATAAAATAATATTTTATTTTGCATAATAAAATAATAAATATTATTGATTTATTGTATTATTGACACTATATTTTCATTTTATAACTACGCGTTTATGGTCTATTATACAGAAAGAAAACATAATGTAAACTGTACAAAGTACATTTTAAATTATAACTATTTCATTGTTTCATATCTAAGATGTTTATAATTTAATAAACAGATAAAATGCTGAATTTGTATATAGGTAGGTGCTCATACTACATTTTATTCAATTATTAACGTTATTTTTTTTATAAAGTATCATTGTGTAATATAATAATAATAATATAATAATTATTGTTAACATTATAATTATAGTAAGTGATATTATATTATAATATGTGAGTACGTGACTAATTAAAAAAAGCAAAAAGGATTTCAATTATGGTAAAATTATTTAACTTACAATTTCGGGATACAATAATTAATTTATAAATATAACAATAAGTTATCATTTTATTATATGTAATTAATAACAATTATAATATAATGTCATAAAATAAAACGCATAAATGTATTTGTTTATTATTTTATTACTACGATATTAAACTATAATTAAAATATTATAAATTACAATAAGCAGTTTGTGTTATATAGTTTCAATTTCATTATTTAAATAACTTATTGTTTCCGAATAATACGATTATTCTGGACATATTTATTAATTTATTAATATACATGTAAAGTAGGTACCTATATAAAACACAAAAAATAACAAAATATACTCGTACTAATAAATATTAAATAGAATTTTTGTATAATTATATTAAAATAATACCCTCGATTTTAAACGATAATTAATATGATTAATATTATTATTATTATATTATATGTACCTACCATTAATTAGGTAAACTCGTTGTAATGATAGTTCTATATAATATACTGTGCATAATCATCAAATAATAATAATCAATAATTTAATAGGTATACAAGAGAGACATGTAATATTATCGATATAGTATAATATACTGTATACCTTATCGTACTTACTTCTAAAGTCCAAATAATCTTTTTCGTATTAGTATAATATGTAAGTGCATCAGTACAAGTACATAATATTATAATGTATAAAGAAAATATTAATATAATAAAATAATAAATTTATTTTAACACTTACCAATAACATACCATATGGTATTACACTACACATAAATCTTAATGTTAATGCACAATAATTATTGACTCATGTGTGATACGTATGTCTAGTTTATAGTTTACGTTAAATATAATTAATACAGTTCGATGTTCTATAATAATATAAATTGGAAATTGATTTGTTTTAGAATCAAAAATATAATTATCAATTTATTTTCCAACTACATAATGATTTTGATTTTATTATTCATTACGTTCATAACTTTGGTAAGTGTATACAGTATTTAGGTAGGTACACCTACCTACTAATACCTATTTCCCATATTAATATAATAAAATGTAGATCAATTGATAACTTCATAAAACATTTTGTCTATATATAGGTACACTATAGAAAAAATACATTAAACTCATATTACATACTTAATACAATTTTTAATCGATATTAGATATTTCAATATGATAATTACATAATACATTTATTTTTTTATTATTAATATATTTAAAAAAATTAACTATGTTATATGTTTATAATAAAAATAGTTATGAATTTATTACGTACGTATATTTAAATAAATAGGTAAATTATTTTTTATGAAAGCAACAGTTTTCATTTAAAAATATTATTATATAATATATTATTATACGAGTATATTAATATTATTATATTAAAATATAATTAAAAAAATTGTATTAGAATTTATTATTTTTACATTTATACGTTATACCAGTATATTTATACTTATATGTTATATTATAATAAGAAAAAAAAATTTTGAACATAACCTATTATATGCGTTAAATAAAATAAGATAAATTCGTGTAATATTCGACCTATATTACAGAGCAAAATTTAAACATGAATTATGAACATCATTTTTGAAAGTCACTAATTTAAATGCATTATAAACTAATGAACACAGACTGTAGTGAATATTATTTATATTTAGATGTTATTTTAATTAACTACGAGTACATAATTATTATAACTTATAAAATTTCAATAAATACTTAAGTAAATTATTGAAATACTGTTTCTGGACATTTTTGTGTTAAATTAGAAGTACGGATAGGAATTGATAATAATATAATTTAATTTAGGTATAATATATAAATTGTATAATTTTTTTTTTCATAATATAGGTATAAATTGAAAATTAAATATTAAAAAATTTCTTATTTAAGTATACCTACATACGTATTTTAAAATATATCATATTATATTAAAATTACAAATTCACAATCATTTTAATAATAAAGTATATTAGAATAATAAAAATAACAAATAAGTAGTTTTAAGTGACCGTGACAGATAAGAATCAATCAGAACAATATGGAATTATGGAACCGTCACGATCAGATATTTAAAATAATATTTCATTATGGCTGTCTGTATCGGTCTGCATAATTTTTTACATCGACTAGCAGTTACATTTATATTTCAATTATTTTTGTTTACAAAATTTATGCACAAATAAATTGACTATAGTATATATTATATATATATATTTTTAAAATAAGTAATATTAATTTGTAAAATAAATGTTTTGAAATATTACAAATTTATTGTTGAGCCGTGTCGTAAGTCGTTGAATCAATGTAAATTAAATATCAATTTGACGTGCTGTGATATTATGGCAATAGGCAATGTCATAATATTATGTATGTAAAAAATTAAAATACAATTATATTATGTAGCTACTATATAGTACCTACTATACGTTTGTACATACAAATTAGTTTGTTCTAAGTTATAATACTAACACGTATAATAGGCTTATGTTATATTAGATAGGTACCTACCGAACACAAAAAATTATACCTGTAATTGTAATTATTTTATTTTGTAAGTACCTACCTACCTAATTGATTATATTGCTATACTCTTATTTCAACTGACTTTCTAAAAGTACTTGTATAAGTGATATTTTATTATACATTTCGTTGCCATATGTATATTTTCCATAGAACCTATATGTTAATAGAAATAGGTTATGATGATGGTTATGATGACGAATTTTCATTTCAGTGAAAATATGAAATACAATGAATGATGAACGATGAATGAATAATGATTATTAAAATAATACATTAATAATTTTATTACAATAAAACATTTAGATATTTACATAAAATTATAATAATAATCAACAGTCAATTTCTACTTAAATATTATTCAAATTATTTTTGAATAATTTAAACGTATATAATATATACATTATGTAAATAAATTACAATCAAACTGCGTAATTAAAGAAAATAATTTTTATTACGTTTGTTTCTTTAGAGTTATAAAGATATTGTGTTTTATTAAAATGTGTCATAATAAAAACCATTTATATTAATATTTAAGCTGACTCTAATGGTTAGCGGAAATGAAACGACTAAAAACAAAGGATATGACAGTCCACATTACATAGCGGCTGTCGTCGAATATTATCCAAACTTAGGATCAAATCCTTTGCAATCAATTCAGAACAATCTACCTATTTATGAAGACATTATTCATCATGCTAGTCAATATGTAAGTAAAATATAATATATTATATAGTGTATAATACTTGTATAGTTGTATCTTATATGAAATTCAAACAATTAATAATAATTTTTTGTTTGGTCGTTTGGATATTATCTTTTTAATTATATTTTCTATATAAAAAAAAAAAATATATATTAAGTACTGTTTTAAAATGTCCAAACAAAACATATAGATTTAAGGTACCTAGGTATATGGTATATCGTTTACATTTACATTTACGTTTACTATTTACAAACATAATCTAAATATTTTAATTATAAAAATAGTAATATATTATTGTTTATTAGTATTATTTTTATTAATTAGGTATGCAATTATTATTTATTATTGTAACAATTATTATAATTAGTACAATAATACATTTTTAAATAAGGTTAGCTTTATTATATTTACTTAAAAAATAATTTTATACCCAAACTCTAAATTAAATTGTAAAAATCTAGAGTAATCTAATAAAAGGTTATTTTAACATTTTATTAATAATTAATAATAACCATAATAAACCTACCAAAAAAATTTATTACCTTTAGATATATTAGTCACCTAAACATATCTTGAAGTAAAAAAAAACATTTTTCAAGAATAATAATACAAAATAATTATATTTTATTTAATTTATATTCGAACTATAAATAACTTTAAATTATTAGCCAATTATGAATAGATTGTTTAATTCTACCTAATTACCTACTATCAATATAGTTAATTAATAAATAAATAAATATATACTTTTACTTTTTGTAATAGGATGTTGATATATTAGTTTTTCCTGAAGCTGGTTTAACTGGAATTGTTTTACCTGAAAATAGAAAAGATATTCGTGCCTTTTTAACAGAAATTCCATCTCCGGAAAGTAATACGATTCCATGTTTTACTCAATACTGCAGTATGGTAAATAATATGTAGTATCAGTAACAAAAAAAAAATTTAATTTAATTTAATTTGAAATAAACCTATTAAGTATTAATATCATAACTTCTAATTGTATATATATTTAATATTTATAGGTATTGAATAAACTATCGTGTGCTGCTAGACTTCATCATATGTATATAGTAGTCAATTTACCAGAAATTGAATATTGCAAAACAGAGGATGATCCATTGTGTCCGGATGATTTAGCCTACTATTATAACACAAACGTTGTTTTTGACAGACAAGGAAAAATCGTTGCTAGGTAATAAACAAAATAATTTAAAACATTTTAATACTGTATAGATATATTATTATTGTTATTATTATTATTATTATTATTATTATTATTATTATTATTATTATTATTATTATGTTCTGTATATATAATATTTAAATGTAATAATATTAATTTTAGGTATAGAAAATATAATTTATTTAGAGAATTTGGATTTAATCATACGAGTCCAGCAGAATTATGTACATTCGATACCGATTTTGGAGTACGATTTGGAATGTTTATATGTTTCGATATACTATTTCAAGATCCAGCAGCTCGTTTAGTTCGAGAAAAAGGCGTTAAAGATGTTATATTTTCCACAGCTTGGTTTTCAGAATTGCCTTTGCTTACAGGTTAGATACATTTATATTACCTAGTATATACTATATGCCGAGCTATATACGTAGAGTCGTACAGATTGAGAATGAAACAGTGCTTCTAAAAATTAATAATTATATAAATACCTATTCCGCTAACCTGTAGGTATAAAAGTATAATAAGTAGGTACCTATATTATAAATTTGTTATTTACCCGTTTAAATAATACTATCTATCAGTTTGAACATTATATATAGGTATATATTTATCCAAAGATAACAAGTTTTTATTCTACATTATTATTGTTATGCATGTTATCAGAATATTATGCATTTTAATAATGGTAATAATTGCATACATTATAAAATTTTCAACATTATCGCTATTTTTTTTATTTTTTAAATGCCACAATTTATTGATCGCCATTATACATATTATAATAACATAACATATCCTTATAGGCTATGGCTATCACACTGCACTTTGTTTTAAACATCATATTTAATTATTATAATTATAAATTATCGAAGTATATCATATCGATACTTAATTTTATATTATTTAATATATTCAAGTAGAAAACAAACACGTATATATATTATGATTTAATCTAAATACATAATTGAGTACTTTTACAAAATTGTTAAAATGTTTATAGATTAACAATTATAATATAACTATTAATTATTAATTAATTATTATTTATTATATTATTATGACGTACTCGTGAGTACCTACCTAATATAATATATTTTAGATTTTTAGCAAAGCGAAAAATGTATATGCTTTTCAATGATGTGTCTTTTTTTAGTCCGTATGTAAACACTTTTTTTACTCAAAATGATGCACCGATTTTCACGAATAGCATATGATTCAGATAGTGAGTATTATCTAGATGATACTTTACTTGGGTCATTTTACGAATTTCTTAAAATTGACCCTATGAGACCGAGAAGACTACCAAAAAATGATAAAAATACGGCATTTTTCACGAAAACTGAAATTTTGACGAAAATAATTTCAATACTTTACGATAGCTCAGACAATATTGAACTTAGAGACTTGAAATTTTTTTTTGGATGTTCACATAAGTACTTCCATATACGTGATAAAATTTTCGAACGATTACGTTAATTAATTGACAAAATATAGAACTTTTAATATTTTCTAAAATTCTCATAATCTCTATGTAATGTTTGTTAAAATTGGCAATTATGATTTCCTACTTTCCTAGGTCTGAAAATTTTCCTGAAGTATACTAACATGTTAATTTACATATTACCAAAATATTAAAGAATCACAAGTGTCAATTATTTTTTTTATTTTTTTTTTTTTATAGGTGTTTAAAGTTAAAATTTTAGTAAAATATAAATATTTAAAGTAATTATATGGAGTCTTATTATTATTTATCAGTATTTTACAATAATGTTAAATAAAATTAACAAAAATTTTTTTAAAATATTATTGAAGCTTAAATAGGTGAATGTTATGAAACACAGTTCTAAATTATTGGGAATATTACATTTAGTATTTAGTTTTTTTCTTTTTGTAGTTGTTCAATGCATAAAAACATGAGCTGATGCTGCTGTATAAAGCAGTATTATATAGATCTAAAGAGGAATAGAGAATAGGTAGTGTTAAATTTTGATTGAAATTTGCAACTGTATCCCTTCCCTTGCTTTTTTTATATTTTAAACAACTATAAAAAAAAAAAATCGTAAATGTAATCACTAATAATTAGAACTGAGTTAAGTAAAATGTATTTAATCTTCAATAAAATTTTCAAAATTTGTAAAAAAATTTTGTAAATTTTATTTAATATTATTGTAAAATAATTAAATATAATAAGAATCCATATAAATCCTTTTAATATTGATTTTATTTGACTGAAATTTCACTTTAAACACATATAAAAAAAAAATTGAGTTTTGAGATTATTTCTATTGATATTAAAACGACATTTTGGATTTTTCTAATATTTTGATATGTTAAGTAAATGTAAGTATACTTCAATAAAATTTTCAGACCTTAATGCCCAAAATTTCCAATTTTATCAAACATACATAAAAACGAGAATTTTACGAAATATTCAAAGTCCTATATTTTGTAGAAAAATTAACGTAACGGATCCAAAATTTTACCACATATTTAGGTATATAGTAGCCTATGTGAACACCCTGCAATTAAATTTTCAAGTCTCTAACTTCAAAATTTCCAGAGTTATCGTCAAATATAATGAAATCGAATTTGTCGACATTTGAGTTTTCGTGAAAAATGTACGTGTTTTTTTCATTTTTTTGTCGTTTTTTCTACCGCTTAGGATCAATTTTGAAAAATTCGAAAAATTACTTAAATAAAGTACCAACTACATCCACTTTCCAATCGGAAACATATATGCTTTTCGTGAGGTCGGAGCATTATTTTGGGTAGTAAAAGTGTCTTCAGACAGAAAAAAAAAAAAAAAAAAAAAACACATTATTGTAAAACCAATTCATTTCTCGCTTCGCTCAAAATCTAAGTCGTATGATTATTTAAATATTAAATTAAAATAATAGGTAACTACTACTATGATTATTATGTATACCTACTTACCTACCTACGCATATATGATATAATATATATATATATATAGTTACAGTATTAGTGATATAGGCACGCGTTAAAAGATTCGTTATGAATGTTATTGTAATTATTGTAATTAATAATTTTTAGCCGATTCTGTTCAATCTGGTTGGGCATACACAAACGACGTGAACCTGATCGCGGCTGGTTATAATGCACCAGCAATGAGCGGAGGAGGCAGTGGAATCTATGCCGGTCGAGATGGACCATTAGTTATGTTTATGCCCGATCGACCGGGTACTCAAATAATAGTATCCAGAGTATTGAAAAGAGAATTCCACGATTGCGGAAATGAATCGAAAAAATGCTCAATCGACAGTAACTATTTGACATTTATGTCGGATTATCTAGTCCTACCTTACGGCAAAGAAAAATCCCCACCGAATAGCAATCGACCGAGTGATCTCAGGTCAGTTTAACTAAAATCTAAATTACATAGATATGAGTTAAAATATTTTACATGTTAACTATTATGTACTTAAATACATTTAAAAGTTAATAATATTATAAAACGACATACAACTTAACTTTCTACCTATTGTTCCTTATTTGACTTTCAATTGTTGAGCCGCAATGCTTATTATAATTATTATTATATAAGCAGAGACGCAAAAAATTAATTTGGGACGCATTACAAAAAATGTAATCAAATAAAAATATATACATTTATTTTGGTTTGTTATTTATATTATAATCATTTACTATTTTAATCCGATAGATTTTTCGTGGACAACAGTTTCAAGGATTTCCGTAAGACAGTTATGAGGTCGACGGGATCAGACGCGGACCTACAGAACGACACGCTTACCGCGTCGATGGAATACGAACGAAACGGATTCCATTGTGTGGTGACAGTAAGCTGGCAGAACGAAAACAATAATGATACAACGGAATACAATATGTTCGCGTATTCCGGGATACGGAGCTTCGGAGGTTTTTTGGATGCGCACGTCGAGACGTGTGGCGTGACATCATACAAACCACCCGACGTGGTCAGTAACACCGTCGGCGGAACCGTCGTGTACTACAACCCACCGAAGAACTTGGCAACGATCAGGTCCATATCGATCGTGGCCAGGACGCCGGACGTCGGCACGTTACCGATACCCATCACGATGGACACGCACAGCTATCCGCTAACCACAGATTTCTACACGTTCAGTAAGCGGACGACTGTGTTCAGTAAACAGAAAATGTTAGAAGTGAAAATGGAACTGTCCAAGCCGGTAAACAATCTCATCACATTTGGCATTTACAAGTTACCTGACGGAAACAGGTCCAATAGTGAATAACTTAGGTAATACAGTTAGGATTAGGATACTGTTAGATTATCAATATAGCTCATAACTTTAATAATAAGCAAATCACACACGTTCACATATAATAGAATTTATTTTTTATTTAAACACAGACACGACAAAGCTCAATATCATATAATATAGGAGGTATGTATGAAAACAGTATATTATTTCATCTTCTAAATGCTCAATCCTAGTTTAATTCATTATTGGGTACCTGTTGAATAATATATTAAAGTACATACCTATGTATATGAACAGGTCGTCGTCAAATCGTTTTTATTTTTCATATAATTAATAATTAATATTAAGTATTGCAATAATGAATGATTATCTAATTCTGGATTTATGTAATACTATTTATTTTTCTATTGATATTATATATTTTAAAATAATTACATCCATACCTACTGTATTATACAAAATGGGTAGGTTTTATATTATATAGTACCTTATGCCAAAAGATAAATTTGTGATTTTTAAATATTTATGTTAAAAAATATTTTTAATGAAATCTATTTTAATGCCTGTGGTATAAACTATATATTAAATTTTTTGTGTATCTAATTTTATTCATTAACCCGCCTAATGATAAAACGTTAAGCAAGTACTTTTTATATGTATATGTTCCTGTCTAACATTATACCTAATGTATAGTGTTAGATAAACATATTGTAAAAATGTCATTCTCAAAACATTATAATATATTATATTTAATATTTATTTGTTTTTTTTTTTAATTTTTAAATAAAATTTAGTTGTGATGACTTTAGACTATTAAAATGCATATTTCGTGTAGAAAAAAATGTTTGGCTGTGTATTATTAGTAAATTTTAAAACTTAGCACCTTTGCAGTGTGTTAACTCTTAATATTCATCTAATAAACACTACTATAATCATATATCTAATAGAAAATGTTAAATAGTTCTACTTACATAGTTACATAGCATACTCAGAAATGGATATAGAATTTACTTGAACTTCTTCAATAATTTAATATTATTTCCATTTAGTAATGAATATACTAAAATATAATATACGTACTTGAATATATAATTGATATTGATTAGTGATCTGATTAAAAATTATGATGTTAAAACTTTGGTCTTTAGTTATTTGATGGTAATATTAATATGTTTTCTATTTATTGGAAAAAATAATAAAATGTTAAAAAATTATGAAATGTGCATTTAATATTTAAAAAATTTTTTTTAACAAAATATAAAGTATAAAAAAATATTTGTAAATTTATAAATGTATAAAGCATTATATAATAAAAAAAAAAAATGTGAATTAATAAAATAAGTACTCTTAATATTAACATTATATTATATTTCAAAAATGAATTATTTAAAATCTTTCTTTTGAAGTAAAATCAGTGTCCTGCAATAAGTGTAGTTCTTGAATTTCTTCAAATTTTTCATGGTCACGAATATGTGCATAATTTGCTGATAAGCATATTAAATAATGCACCTATTATAAAAATAATAATTTTGAATAATGTATTTTAATACTTATAAATATAATATTAATAAACTGGATTCTTATTTACAATTGTTTATTGTAATGACTCGGGCAGAGGACTTGTAGCTCTAAAAAAAGGCTAAATATGCAAGCACTTATGCACTTAAAACCTCTAAAATATGCACTTTTTTTATGCTATTAAAATTTTATTATATAGATTAATTATAAAAAATATTTAAAATATGAAACATTACAAATACTAACTAAATTTAATTATACATTTTATTTACTATACTATTAGTCCACGACTAATAACACATGAATAAAAACTTAATCTTAATGAAACTTTTAAAATTTTTTAACTTAATTTTATTGAAATGTATGTATATAAATTACGTGTTATTAATTCATTCTTCTGACCCTAAAAAAATTACCAATATGTTAGAATTTTTTTTAAAAAAACCTACGGACGAAGTAAATAATATTTTCACCTTGAAAATTACATTGAATAACTAAATGTTTTTTCAAATTTTCATTTTACATATTTTTATATTTATTTTTATAAATTGTTCAAAATATTTCCCCAAAAACCATATATAAGTTAAATATATCTCAAAAACCGAAAAATATCTAAATATGCAAAAATATGCACCATAAAATTACAGATTTGGCTTTGTCGTAACATGAAACATTTTTCTATATAGATGGCCTTTTTTTACGGCTGCACAAAACAAATATGCAAATGCTATAAGTCCTCTGCCCTACTAATGACTAATGAATTAATTTAAAGATACTTTTTTCAAAAATTAAATTTTAATAGGTAATTTATATTGTTGAAAAGGAGAATCATTATTGACATTTATGTGGTATTTGATTAATGAGGACGAGGCCACCTAGGTTATGTGATATTACACCTCTGAACTCTTTCCTATGGGATTAAAAATAGTCAAAAGTCTACAAGATATAGCATACGAATAGACTATGATTATTGATATGAATAGACTACGATTGAATAATTGGAAGTCAACATCATTCATGTCATTGTTAAATACCATTCGAAATGCTTAAACGCATCATGGAAAATGTTAACTTCAAAAATGAACCATGTTAAGACGTTACTTGTAGTTACGACCAACATTTGGAAAAAAATATTATATAATTAATATTAAATTTAAACATAAATATCAATAAAATTATCATTTAATTTTTAATTCGTTTTAATTTTTGAAAAAAGTATTTTTAAAGTTTAAATGAATCACTCATAATAAGTATTAAGTAATTAATTAATATTAAGTAATTTTCATTTTTATTAAATTTTAACCACAAGTAAATAAATATTTATTTATTCTTACCAAACTTAACAATATTAAAATTACACTAATTGTGCCAATAATGAACATAAATTCAGATTTTTCAACAAAATCTCTACAAAAGAATTTTATATCACGACTTTCGCAGATCTTCAAGTACTCTATACGAGTTGATTGTGGAAATAAAAAATCTAAAAATATTTATATTTAATATATTAAAATTAGAATGCAATATAATAAATTGTGTTTACGTACAAAACTGTGTTAAATCAATACATTGATGGTGTTCTTGAACTTGAACGCTAGTGCATAAATTCCAAAATATAGTCATAACAAATGTGGCAATTGTTAAAACCACAAATATAAAAATCCAAAAGAATTGAAGTATATAAACAATTCCCATAAACTAAAAAAAAAAAAAAAAAATACACAAGTGTGTTAGTAATATTATTTGACATATACAAAACTGTAAAATTAAAATATAATTATTTACAGTTGCACAAGAAATACGACCACCAACTCTCCTATGCCATGCATTATAAACATAATGACGTGTTGCACCGGTTGCTAAAAATCCAATAAATATAATCATTAATGTTAAAGCACCCATGCCAGTGGCGATTAATACTAAAATCGTTTTAACAGTTTCAAGCCTGTAAAATATATTATAAAGATATAACCATTATAATATAATAAATGAATAATATTTATATATTAAATACCAGCCAATATATAAATGAAATACTTGATCTAACATAATAGCTCCAAGTGTTGCCCCCCTATACATCGTCGAACAAAATACTCCAATTCCAGTACAAGATAATAATGCAGAAATCAAAGTAGCATAAGGTATACGTGTGGTACATGATGCAGTATCTGTAGCTAAAAATAAAAATAATACATATTACATTATATTATACGTATTACATGAAAAAATATATAATGTTAATAAAGATATAAATACATTTATTTATTACATTACCATTTCTAATTTTGTAACTGGAATGTAATGAATTCTCTGAATACCGTCCTAGTGGTTCTCTGGATGGATTATAATGTGAACTTTGTAATGGAATTTCCATTTCAGGTCTTTGAAAACTGTATTTACTCATAGTTTATAATTCTTAAACAAAAATACAAATAAGTACATTAATTGTAAGACATTGATGACTATTTATTTAAAAATCTATTAATTGTCATAGAAAAATATATAAATTTTACATTAATAAGTCGAGAAAAGTAATGCAGGTAGGTAGGCATACAATTAAAATATTCGATTAATTTGTATATATTATATGTTTATATAGAAAATATAAACATTGTATTACTAAAAAGTGTAATATTAAGATTAAAGAAAAGTAATGAATTTACAATAATGTACAAAATGTACAATAATTGTGTACATTTAATAAGAAATACTATTACAGTCACACCACGAATCAAAATACAGCCGTATCTTTACCGATTAATTACAAATTGAAAGTCAATAGTAGAAAGTCACTAGGTATATAATGTTAAATTTAACAATTACAATTGATGTTCCTGTAACATAATTTATAATAATGAATAATACGATTTTACTTACATTTATAATACGAGATATGTCATGTCTTCTGTGAAACAAAGGTTAAATCGAGTAATCTGTAGTTCAGAATGTAGTTATAATTATTTTTGACTCAATTAAAAAAAATTAACTGAAAATATTAAATAACGATTATGATTCATCAAATATAAATATTTAAATTGAAAGTTAAAACGTTTGTTGACTAAATAAATTATCAATTATCTATTTAGTATTTACTATTTGGTACTTATCTAAAAAACAAAAAGAAATAAATAAAAAATATTATGGGTGCGTCTATAACTTTTATCTACAATATACATTATGATACATTGATAATCTATGGTCTAAAACAAAAACAAATGGACAATCACTTCTTTCATAAACACGGATTCACAATCACGACTAGAGAGCCTGTGAGAACATTGACGAAATACTTTGTAATGCTACGATAGATGGTGCTCAACAAAAGATTACATTAGAGTACCCACCACAGATATATAAAATGATATAAAACCAAAGAAGTTTTAAATTGTCTTTGTTTACTACGAAAAACTCTTTGAAAACAACACTACATCAAGCATGCGCGTTCAAAATATTAATTTGCTATTGTGCTTATTTAGTGGCATTTGCATGTGTTTTGTCGGAAAAAATTTAATTTAATTTATCTATTATTGGTATTTAACTTTGTAAAAATGGATGATTTATACACTGTAGGAAGACAACTTTTAATTCGTATGCCTGGAGATGTATTGTAAGTAATTTTATAGAAATTAAACTACTTATGTACCCACTTTGCCTAAATCGATTTCAGTTTCTAGTGTTCTACTCGTTGCTAAGTATTAAATGTATTATATATTCTTATTGGACCAATTTTCACATAATTAGGTATTTGCTAATAGTGTATAATTATACTTTACATAAAATGCATACCTATATAAGTAATTTACATTATGATTAATTAAATTAAAAAATGACACGTTATGATTTGATACGTTTTATTGTCCATAACGTATTTAAAATTAATTAAACCTTGTCACTATAAGTTATTTTTGTAGACTATTAAATATGTGTATTATAATGTCCGTCTGAAACAATAGTGGTTCATGCTAGGAAGTAGATGAGTTCCACTTATATTGAATAAAAGAAAATTATAATATTAGGTTTAATATTGTATAACTAATAATAATATAAAATAAAATATGGATGAAGAATTATTATATTTATTTATAATTTAATTATATAGAAAATAATATTATATTGGGAAATTTGTTTGTTACCCAATCAATCATATAAAATTGGGCACACAAGAACTGTGCCCGCTAGTTCTTTTCTTATGGAAAAACCTGAAAATAATCAGTTATCTATTGTTTAAAATAATTAACATTGTCATCTGTACTGAGCCATAGTATAATTATTTTAAGTAAATATATTTTTTTTTATTTAACACTTAAAAATAAAACATAGGTTATATTATTTTATTATACAATTTTTGTATGATTAATTAGGTATATATTATTAAACAGTAAATTAAGGTTAAATTTATAATTATCAAGAATTATTGGTGGTACCTAATTTATAGGAAAATATTTATGCTTCATATTAATTAACCCTTACGAGTCGACACTGATTTGAAATACCTATGTCATTTTGTGTCTTTATTTTATGGAATCATAAAATAAAAAGTGTAAAAAATGTTTTAATTTATTTAAAAATAACATGTTTACCTAATAAATTTAAAATCAATATAAAATTATCTTAAAATTGACTACTATTGTAGTATGCTGTCAATAAATTAATTCAACTTTGTTATAATATAAATTATTTTTGGCATTCATGTAGCACGTGATCTAAAAATTAAAAATGAGTGATTTATATACAAAAACAGTTCATATTTATTCATATTTATTTTAAATATTATAAAGTTATTATTGTATTATTTATAGGTACATATTACCTACCTATAAATTTAATGTTATCAATTATTAATTAATATTAAATAATAAATAGGTACGTTTTGTCTAATATCTGTTTAATTATTAATGTAACTATTAATTTTATAAAATTAAATAATATAATAATTAATCATAGCAATTCAATGAATTGGTAAATACCCATCCATAAATATGTCTATATTAAAATATACCAAACATAAAAAATGTAAATGTATAGGTCACCAACTATATTTACCATAATACAGTAGATTACCTGCTACTCAATGTAAAATGGTTGGTAAGTATATTTTGATAATTTGATTTCACTTGGCATACCACTCGGCAGACCATAATTGCATGGTGTTAACAATATTATTCTGATATCCTGGTATAAAGCTATCATAAGGCATTGAATACATATAACCTATTATGAAATAATAAATATAAATACTATTATTTATAACCGTCGCATCCTTGGTTATCAATCCATTTTTACCTGTTGTGGTGTCAAGCACCTTGCCAATGAAATAAATAGGTAGCATTCGGGTTGAGTCTTTTTCACGGGTTTTCAAATCGAAGTCAATCTGGTTCTTTAACCTGTAATGGTTATTTGTTTAATAGAAAACAATATATTAAATTAATATACGTTTGAAATGTAATACCTGTTCCCATTGATTTTTTTTGAGCAAATATACTATATTCATTTATTAGACAATAACCGTAAGCTGTAAATCCTAGAGTAGCCATGGAATCTCAGAAACAAGTGGCTAAACGTCCCAAACCTGCGTCATATTCTAATTCTTCATTGTTTAATTCCATCATATAACGCTTTATCGACACTGTTCCAAATTCCCAAATTTATGATAGTGTTTTGAAGAGAATTGCCAACTGAGAACTCAAAAGACAAATAAAAAACCTGTTAAAAAAAGTTATATTTGATTTAAATTTAATTGATCCTATAATAAATAATGTGATTATGTGTATGAAAAATTTTAAAAAAAGCCAATACTGCTCTGTAAAAAATATAGCCATAAAGGTGTAAAGAGAATAGTGTTGAATTATGATTAAAATTTTAATGCAATGATAAATCATCACATTCGAAAAATGATTCTGAGCAAAGTTCAGTCAAATATAGGTTTTAAGTAAAATTTTTATATTTTTATTAAACATTTAAAACACATAGATACTTATTTACATTTAGATTTCAACGTAAAAGTCCCAAAATTTTATCACATAAATTAAGTACATATATGAACACCCTATACAATTCTCAAGTCTCTGATTAGTTATTTTTTTTTATTAACAAAAATGGGTAAATTTATCAAGTTTTGTCATCAAAATTACTTCAATTTAGAATTGTTTAGGTTATAAAATAATAAGATAACTTTTAAAATAACCTCAGGTCCTCAGTTGAAGTAGAAAAATTGCTTTTAATGTATAAAAATACTTAAAAATATATTGGCACCAAATAAATTAAGTTTTAATGAAATTAATACCTAATGTATATAGTTATAAGTATATGGTAGAATTTTAATTTTTTAATCCTATAAAATAATTTTGTTTTATGTATTTTCGAAATTAAATTTAATTGGTAGGTACCTAAATTATTATTATTATTTTTTTTTTTTTTGACAATTGTAAATGATACACTAACAATTTATTTTGCTGCAAAATTTGAGCCCTATTTGTAATGAATTACCTAGATATATACCTAATCATAGTTACCTACATAATATAAATTTTAATTATATACCTTTAGGTACATTTTTTAACATGCTCACCTATATAGTTTATATTATATTTTATATCATTTCTTTTTAATATACTCACTTTCCTACTTTTATTCCCAACAATTAATTGTTAAAAGCAATTTAAAATGGCAAGATAATATTTATTTTTTAATGGTAAACCAATTTAAATAAATAACTAAATACCTTCGTTTTCTTAATAAAATATTAAACATGATAGGTACCTATATTTTTTTTTTATATTAAATATTTATAAAATTGAATGTAAAAATATAGATGGGTATTAATTATGAAAAGTAAAATATATTTTTCCTTTAGGATAGTAGCAATTGTAGAAGAAGAGGAGAACGATGCAATATTTGTAAAATATATCCAACGATATAAAGAAAAAATTCCTTCAAATGAATGGATCAGTAAAGACAGTCATCGTATTAGAAGTATATTAGATGTATTAGAGACTCCAGAAGAGAATTTACCTGACTTAAAATTGAAAAAGTAAAAATAAATTATTTTTTCTTTTTTTTTTATTAAATTGTTTTAATTGTTTTAATTTACTGTTAAAGTAATCTAAAAAACATGTTTTATATATTTTCATACCTAATTAGGCCAAATAAAAATACATCTGATATTAAATCAGTCACTACTGTTACCCCAATTTCAACTAAAAAAACATTACCAACCTCTGCAAAAGAATTTAAAAAACCTGTAACAAGTATACGATCTTCCAGTGTCTTTAAAGTTAGATTTAAAAAAGATGATTTTTTGACAAAAAAAGCGCAAGGTGAGTTTTATTTTTATATATTTTGTTTTTTACTTCATTTTTATTAAGATACATTATCTATATATATATATATATAATAAATAGTTTTTAATGGATTAGGTATGTATTTATTAAAAATTAACATAGTTTTGAAGACTAACTTTATTTTAAATTATATGAATTTATTTTCAAATAATATTTTATAGAATTAAATGATTATATGTTTTACAAATTGATAGAATATTTTAGATTTGTTTCATTCTAAATCTAAAATCATTTAAAGATATATGCATAGATAAGGTTAACACAAAGTAGAATAAAATAAAAAAAAAATTCCAATAACTTTCATTATCTTATCAGTTAAAATGATAAAGTAAAAGTAATTAAGATATCTATTAAATACAATAATACAAATAAAAAAAAACTATCAACATTTCCCCACTTATTTGTTTTAGTAATCTTTAAACATAAATAGATATCAATTTTTACTATATAGTATATTATATATTATAATATAAATAATATGTATGCTACATAATACTATATTTTAAAAACAAATTTTTTTATCACAATATCAATTATTATTGTTAACATTATCCTTTAATTTATTACTGTTGAGTTAGTTTCATTCTTATTTTATTAAATATATTTATTTTACTACTGATGTTAAGTTCATTTCACTATCATTTTATGGATAAAACGTCACCAAAGACAATTTGATATTGTGCTAGTCAAAATAATTTTAAATAATTCGAAACAGTTATTCTAGTAATTGCCATTGCTTTAAATAAAAGTAAACAATTGTCATTTAAATGTACCTACTTATTAAACTATGCTTACAATTTTCTAAATGAAAAATACATAATTAATTTTGGTAATTTTAATGATGAGGAAATTAATTTTTTCTTTTTATGAAACAAATATATATATTTGAATTAATTTTAATTTTCTTTTAAATTAATTTTATATATTCAATTATATATTAACAAAAGTATTGTTGGTAAGTATTTTTTCAGTACCCATGTACATATTGTATATAATTATAATTTATAGTACATATGTTTTATTGCATAATGTAGATTTTTATAAAATCTAATTTTAAACATTTTATATATATGACCTAAATACATGTGTCTATTCTATTTGATATAATTTTGTATTATTTTTTCCCATTTTAATTGATTTAACTACATAATATAAATTATAAAGTATTTTAATATTATACTTACTACTCCATTATTCTAATCTGAATAAATTTACTAGTATTAAAATATAAATGTTACATGTTTATTTATTATTTTAATTATAATTGTAATATTTTACTCATAGGTAATAAAAATAAAGAACAAAAAATAATGAAAGACAATAAGAAATTATCTGATCGTGATGCAAAAAAATGTCAATTAATTAACGCTTCTGTAAGTAATTGTTTTGTTGATTTTTTAAAAAATATTACAACATTAAAAAAAAAAGATCTTTACTAAAAATCTTAATTTTTTTGTAAATAATAAAAATTAATTATTTAAGTTGAAATAATAATTTGTTTAATTTTTACATGTATATAAATAATATAGTACATACTTATATAATATATATATATATATACAGTGGAACCTCTATAAATATAAGTATATATAAGTATAGAAAATTTTAGGTTTTTAAATTACCAAGGTTTCAGAAAAAAAATTTACTTATATGATAAATTAATTATTTTTTTTATTAGGTACATTATGTAAATTTCAATAGGTCTTATTATTAATTTAAAATGATAATTAAAAAATCAAGCGCTGATCTGGTGTCGGTGTGGATTGGATACAGGTGTGGAGGAAATATTGTTTTATTTTAATTAAAATTTGAATGCAATGATAAATCATGTTAATCGAAAAACTGTTTTTGATTGAAGTCCAATCATATATAGGTATTGATTAAAATTTTTGCATATTTTAACACTACTTATTTAAATTTTGATAACAATGTAACAGTTTCAAAATTGTATTACCTATATAATGTATATATATATATATATATATATTATGTAATAATAAAATATAATTTTTAAGTATAAATTTAATATTTCCTGAATTATCATAAAATATTTAATAACTAATTCATCTATAAAATAAAATCCCAAAATGGTCCCCTAAATGCCCATATTAGATAGAACTTCGCTCACAATCATTTTTCAAATGCAATGATTTATTATTGCTTTATCATTGCATTCAAATTTTAATAATTTTCCTCACCTGAATAAATTCTTTTCTTTCTCCAGTTTTATAATTAAAAAAAAAAAATGGTAATGATCTACACAATATTTTAGAATGAAGGTAAGAAATATATAGTTAATGTTCATTAAAAGCTACAAACCTTAAAACCCTAAACCTAACCCAAAATTACCAATTTTATTAAAGAATTTAAAAATAAAATGTTGTATAAATATAGTTTGTTGCTTTTACTAAAAATATTTTTAAACTGATAAAAAATATTTTGGAACTCAAGTATTCATTAAGAATCCGTGTATGTTTAAATATAATTTTCAAACTTTTGATCCTAAAATTGTCAATTTTATTAAACATTATTAAGAAAATATTGAGAAATAATAAGAATTAACTTTAAACATCCATAAAAAAATTTAGACTGGAGAATTTTTAAAATATTTTAAAACTAAATCAAGCTATAAAATTTTCAGACTAAATTCATAAATTGTCAATTTTATCAAACATAGAGATAATAATAAGAATTTTATGAAATTTTTAGTTTTATATTTTAACAAAAAATTGACATAAACAAAATTTTGTCATATATAATATAAAGTACCTATGTGAACACCTAATACAATTTTCAACATTGCTTAAACATTGCTTGAGTTATCATAAAATATTAAAATTGATATCAAAATTTCAATATTGCCAAATTTTTCTGTAGTTTTTCTTATGACACAAATTCAATTTTAAAAATGATGTATACTATTTTTCACGGGAGAATGGTAGTGCGACTCAATGAAAACTAGTTATTCTTTCACATCCCCACGCCGCACCTCGCCCAGGACATCCACCACTAACTGGTCATGTGTAATTACGCTAACTGCCGTCGACGACGAGAGCGGTAGCGAGTGATTATGTGTCTGTGTATACGTAGCGGATGCCTATATACATTATTTGCAAATAAAATTAAAATTAAAAATATATATTTTTATATTTATTTTATTTGTTAAAACAAAATAGGCAATATAATATTAAGTCACACGTCTTACACTGTATCTGACGGATAACGGCTTTTACATTTGGTATAATTCTGAATAATAGGATCATTAATATAAGCAAGCTGTGTAGCCAGCGGTAGTAATTAACATTGTTCCCCGTCGTAATACATCGGCAATAGTCGAGCGCACAAGTCACATCGAGGGGTCCAGCAGCGATCCGTAGCTCAGTTCACATGCGCAAAATACTACCTTTCTCTCGTGAAAAATAGTATAGATGACCAATTACATTCACTTTCTTAACCTAACTGGAGTTATATGCTATTTGTGAAAATCAAAACATTATTTCTGGTTGAATAAATACAGACATAAAAACTAAATATATCTAAAATATAGTTAGGAAGTACAATTTTATTATGAATAATTTTTAAACCAAATTATAATTTATAGTCATTATTTCGAGCACAAAATGTTATTTATAGTATTTTCTTCAAGTAATCAAAGTTTTAGTAAAGGGGAGGCATTTATTTCGACTTAAGGAGTTTCTTCTGTATATATATATATATATATATATATATATATATATATATATATATGTTTTAATTTTATCTTTGAAATAATTCATCCATTACCATTCTTGATATTATTTTATTGTTTATTATATAATTACGATAAATAAAATAAATATATGAAATTGTGGATACTTTGCATATACTCTTATATTAAACGGATTTTTTTAATGTAGTTATTCATAACTTATTTACTATTATCATTATGTTATATTTTAGAATAATGAAAAACCTTCTACTATTGAATTAAAAGAACCAAATGATGTAGAGAAATTAGAATTGGAATCTGGAACAAGTAATAAAAATCATTTTTAATACATAAATATTTCTATAACTTTGACTTAAAATTATTTAGGTATAGAAAATTTAAATTCTTCAAAAAATCAGGATGAAACAATATTATTGAAATCTGAAAACTTTGAAGAATTGTTGGAAGATATTGAAGCAGAAGCAGAAATTTGTTCACCAACAAAATTTGTTCCATCTGATAATAAAAAGCAAAAGAAAAAAAGTAACGACAATTTATTTATTATATGAAAAAAAAGATAATTTAAACCTAAAATATTTTTTTTTTAAGGAAAAAGATTTTTTTTGGGAGTACGAAGGCGATCTGATAAAAAAAGATTGTATAAACGAAAAAAGGATGATAAAATAAATAAATTGGTGATTAATTTAAAATCATCAAAAGTTAAGTAAGTTATTTTATTAATTCAAAAATAATTAATAAAAATTTTTAAATTTATTATTTAAATATATTAATTACTTTTTACTTTTTTAGTAAACAAGAAAATACATTACTTGAAAAATTAAGTAATACAGAAAAGGCAGCAGAATCAACATCTAAAAGAATAAAGCTTTCTTTGCCTGATAACAATATAGTAGAAAATTCAGCTCAATTGATAAATAATTCTTTACTACAAAAAAGTATATTATCTTTATTTAATAATTTTCTACATTTAAATTTCAAATATGCTTTTATTTTATAATATATAAATGTCTAACTTAAAATTATAATTTACACACCGAAAAAGAATTGAAATTAGTATGAATTTTGAATAAAAAAATGATTTATTGGGTTGATTTAAAATAAGGATTTGAAATCTATGAAAAATTATATTATTGAAAAAATGATTTCCAAAGTTCAGTCAAATATACTGATAATAAAAATTGGAATACATAATCACTGTTATATTAACAGAAAGTTTAGCATGACATTGTAATAGTGTCCTTTAATAAGATATGTTATTTAGACTTAAAAATTGAAATAACGACAAAATGTTATCACATATGTAAAATATCTATGTGATTACTCAATAAAATGTCCAATGTTTTTTAACTTCATTATATATATATATATATATATTCGTATGACTTTATTAACATTAACAAAACAAAATAAACTATGAAAATTATAAATTATAAATTATGAGATTAATCGGGGTCTGAATAAATAATAATAACAATACTATATAAATACCCAAATAAATAAATGAAAAACTGGATTTAACATTAGATATTTAGGTAATACTGGTACAATACAATAACATACTAATCTAGATGGGTAACATAGGTCTATAAATAGGGCGGTTATATATTAATACTTCATAATATAACTTCAATAACTTCATTGATTATCATAAAATAAATAAAATTGCAGTTTTAATGGTTTTTAGAAGTTTTTCTACCTCAAGAGAAAACTATTAGCAAAATTAAATAAATAGCCTTTATAAAATTATCAACCAAATGTAAATTTTAATATGTTTTACCATAAAAATAGTTATACATTAAAAATATATAAACTATTTATTATCATAAAATAATTAATTTTGAACACATGTAAAAAAAGTAATACCCATTTATTTAAATTATAGTTTACATATTTATGAAAAAGGATTTTATAAAACATATAATTTTTATATTTTAGTTGATGACATGAAAACTGGTTCCTGTCCAACTCAACCCTAGTAGTCATTTTGCCTTATTGGTTTCTAAAATGTATTGCCATGTTTTTTGATTTTTAAATTTCAGTAACCACTAACCATTCATATATTTGGTTAGTTTAGGTGCATCAACAGCACATCATTTTAACAACCAACGGTTGAGAACCTACAGGTATCAGATTTCATGTCACCAACTATAGTGCATTTAAAATCAAAGATTATATGTTAATTATATTATATTATTAATAATTTTATTATATTGTTTATACAACAATATAATAAAAAATTATTATATCTTTCATATTATTAAATAAAATAGTACTGTCAATTAATGTCATTATATAATTTATAACTAGTTTAAGTAATTGATATTTATACTTCTATTAAATTTTTAATTCAAAATTACAAACTTTATTAAATAATGAGAAAATAACTACAATTTTGTAAACATTTTTAAAGTTCTATAAATTAATTTAAAATCAAAGTAACATTCCCAAAATATTACCATTTATATACTATATAATGTAAATACTCAATAAAATATTGAAATCCTTTTGTTCATTATTTCTTTAGTTATAAAATTAGTAAAATCAAGATCATACAAATTATTCCATTTTAGCTGTTTTTCAATTTATATCTCAACCTGTGTTATATTAAAATCATTTAAAACTGTATTATATGTAATATTGTTATATTTCATTTTTTAGTCAGAATGGATGCTACTGATGAGCAAGGTTTCCGGTGCCCAAAACAAACATGTAGAAAACTTTTTCGTAGAGAAAATCTTTTAATGGTAAATTTCTTTGTGTGTGTATGGTATATATTATATGATAAAAAAATTGAATTATAATATTCTTTTAGATGCATATTAAACATTATCACTCTGAATACACAGATTTATTAGTATCCACTCCAAATGTAACAGATCTTGCAACTGCAAGAATTGAGGGTGAAAATGTTGATGAATTATCTCCTTATTATCTTAATAAAATATCTCAAATTGAAGCAAAAAAAAATTGGAGCAATACTTCTTATAACTCACCAACATCAAGCGCTGTTTCTACAATTCCATTTACTAAGTAAGTATCTACTTATGATATGATATTAAAAGTTAGTATATTTATACATGCTACTGTTAATTTGATATACATATTTGTATTATATTACAGTAGAGCTCGTTAATCCTGTCAAATAATTTTTTTAAATTTTGTTTATATATTAAATATATTATATATACATATGTGTATGTATGTATGTGTGTGTGTGTGTGTATAATATATATATTATGCACCTACATTTATATACAAATGGTTTATCAATCATTATGTATTTAATATTTATAGTATAACTGTGCCTTACGATATTGGAAATAACAATATCCATACTGTCACGTGGCCTTTCTTTCGTGATATACCCGCATAATTCATTAAATATTATTTTTTGATAAATATATAATTTAAATTCAAAAAATACATATTTATATTTAATTTATTTTCTATAAATAAATTGTTCATTTTTTTATAAATTATTTATTCGCAAATACCTAGCCCACTATAACATCATTTACAGATATTTTAAGCATCTGTTTTATCCGGATTTTTGATAATCAGGATAGGGTCCAGTCCCAAGTCCAGATCAGTGAGACTTCACTGTATTTATTTTTATAATTTATTATACATTATGACTAAAATGTCTGGTTGATACAATAAATTATTTAAGATTTTCTAAAGTTTATTATATGGTCAATCTGATGAATATAATAAACTTTTCATATTTGTATAAAATTAATATTAGATTCTGAGAGAAGCGAAGAATGTATTGGTTTATAATGATGTGTGATTTTTTTTTTTTTTTATGTCTGAAGACACTTGCTACCCACAATAATGCTCCGATTATCACGAATAACATATGTTTTTGGTAGGAAAGTGGATGTAGTTGGTACTTTATTTTTAAATTGACCTTAAGTGGTAGAAAAAATGACGAAAAAACGACAAACTGAAATTTCGACAAATTTGATTTTAATATAACTCTGGCAATTTTTAAGTTAGAGATTTGAAATTTCTTTTGGGTGTTCTCATAGCTAGGTACTATATATATGTGATAAACTTTTTAGTCTCAATTTTTTTTGCTGTTAATTGATTTTGATATTTGATTTTTTTTTAGAAGATAATGCAATTAATAATATAATAATAAATATATATATATAAATGATTTATATACTTATAAACCATGTAGTTAATAGAGGAATAATATATTTTATTAATAAACTTAAAATTATTTTAAATGTAAACAATGTTCTTTTTTTCTAAATATGATTTTTTGCCTTCATAATATATAAATTGTTTCTTAGTAAAAATGCCTTTCAAAAAAGTATGACTGGAAGAAAAATAAAGTTCAGTATAATTTAACTTTTGACTATTTTTTAATTATTAAAACCCAAATCACAAATTTAATACACATTTTATTGTGTCTACGTTTTTGATATGGTCATGTGTGAGCGCTTGGTGAGCGCCAAGAATAACAACACAATTATTGAATTACATTATAGTTTATGTATGCAATAAAAATTGTATTAATTTTGTGACCTGGGTTTTAATAAATAATTAGTATATAATAATCACTAAATGTTATTTATCTTTAATTTATTTAAAATCATTTTCAATACTTTGTAGAAATTAATTACAAAAACAAAATTGTATAGATATATATATATATATTTATATAATAATTAATAATATAACCAATTAAAATTTATTTATATTTATTTTATATTTAGGTTTATTATATTATGTAAAATAACTAGTTAAAATGGTAACATATTTATAATTTTTTTAATTAATCAGGCATTATAGTTATTATATAAAATAATTGGTTAATATACATTTTAACCATTTTATCACATTAATGGTATCATATAATATTACAATTATTCGTTTAGACCAGATTCTGATAGTAATTCTTCTATCCAATCAGAAAATTATAATACAACTTTTACATCTGTTGACAAAACAAATAATATTTCTCAAGCTTATGATTCAAAGTAATATAACTTTTAATATTAATTTATTGTTTGTAAAAAATAAGTAATTTTTGGCTTTTTAGAGATTCTGGTTTTTGCGGTTACATACAATCAACCATTCCAATATCAGAAACTTCAGTTAACGAAAATTCTGAAACAAAAGAACCCATTAATAAAATAACATTAGTTGGCGATACTAAAAATGACATAACAGGTATAAAATTAATCACCATCATTTATATTGGTTAACTTAAATTATTTTATTTTATTTTATTTTATTTTATTTTATTTTATTTGTCTTATAGACACTTCTAATCCATTGAATCGTCATTTTAAAATTAAAAAAAAAAATGATGTTAAAATTTTACCTAAAGAAGAGGTTATAAATTGTTCATGTTATTCAAATGAAGAAGAAGGTTTTATGATACAAGTAATATATTTTATATTTCTGATTATTTATAAAATACAATTTAAATTGATGGTTTATGACTAAAGTTAGATAATAGGTAATTATTAATAACATAATTTATTTTATTCTAGTGTGATGTATGTTTATGCTGGCAACATGGTTATTGTAACAATATTAACTCTGAAGATCAAGTACCTGATAATTATATTTGTACCAGTTGTTTGAATCCTTCAAAGAAGAGACAATCAAAGCAATATGACTATTTACAAGATTGGATTAAAGAAGGAACTGTACCCAGGTTAGAGATAAATATTTATTATATTTATGTAAAAAATATAAAATACAAGTATGTATTCATGTGTGTTAAATCCAGTGTTTTACAACATAAAGATGAACGTCGAAGAAAAGATGAAAACATTTTAAAACAATCTCATCAACTAACAGCTGAAGTGATTGAACATGCTAATTTTCTACAGAGTTTATTAGTTAAAACTGAAATTTATGGGTATAATATATTTATATTTAATTTAATTAAACAGTAAGAATTATTATTTTGTGCATTTATTGTAATAGTAAATATTTTAGATTCTGAGAGAAGCGAAGAATGTATTGGTTTTACAATGATGTGTGATTTTTTTTTGTTTTTTGTTTTTGTTTTTTTTTTTTTTATTCTGTAAACATTTTTACTACCCGAAATAATGCTCCGATTATCACGAATAGGGTATGTTTCCGGTAGCAAAGTGGATCTAATTGGTACTTTATTTAGGTCATTTTTCGAATTTCTCAAAATTGACCCTAAGCGGTAGAAAAAACTTCAAAAAAATGACGAAAAAAACGGCATTTTTCACGAAAAATGAAATTTTGACGAATTCGATTTCTATATTTCTCGATAACTCGGGCAATTTTTAAGATAGAGACTTGAAAAATTTTTTGGGTGTTCACATTGCTGTTATATATATATGTGGTAAAATTTTGGAACCGTTATGTTAATTTTTCTACAAAATATTGGACTTTGAATATTTCGTAAAATTCTCGCTTTTACGTATATAATGTTTGATAAAATTGGCAATTTTTGGTATTAGGGTCTGAAAATTTTACTGAAGTATACTTACATATTACTTAACATCATACTAAAATATTAGAAAAATCCCTAATCTCAATTTTTTTTTATAGCTGTTTTAAGATATTTTTAGTTCAAACGAAAATTATAATCTGAGTGAACTTCGCTCAAAATCATTTTTTCGAATGCAATGGTTTATCATTGCATTCAAATTCTAATTAAAATAAAACGCTATGATTCGCACACCTGTATCCTGTCCGGCAGGAGTATCAGCTCATCTTTTTTTCCTTTTTATAGGAAAACACCAGATCACCCAAAACTCTATTTGTGGTCTGAAAATGGTTCAAAAAGGAATGAAGAACCACCAACAGACAAGCTCGAAGAATGTAAATTTTATTTAACTAATAGATGTACTAATATATATACTATATACTATATAATATATAATATATATATATACTATATTATTCACATATATTTTAAATAACATTCAAATATGCTTTATAGTACTTTCTGGACCAGTGCCTGAGAAACCAATTAACACAACTGAATGTCGAAAAAATTTACTAAGTGAAATTGAAGATGGTTTTAATAACTTAGAAGCCAGAATCAATTTGTTTGAAGCAAAAACTAATGGTACATAATAATTATTATTTTTTATTTATTATGATATATGAAAGTTGTATTCTTATCACAAATATATATTTTTTTTTTTTAGGGCTTGAGGATCAAGTAAATGGCTGTGTAGACAATGAAGCTGCATTAAGTACTGTTACTATGTTGCTGCAAGATATGAAATCTATCCGCCATCATTTATCATTTGAAAACAAACACAAAAAATCAGAGGAAATTTAAAAAATTATTCTATCTTAGTGAAATATTAATATAATTGGTATAATATATGTTTAAACATAAGAATCTATTTTAAGTTGTGTTCTGAATTTGAATTAACACAATTTCATAAGTTAAAATGGCTCCAGCAACCTAAAAGTGTAATTTGTAATTAATAATTAATAAATTATTTTATTTATTAAAATGGTTACTTATTCTTAAAATAAAGTTTCGTGTTATTAAAAACATTTTGAGTCCTGTTAAAGCAACATAATCTGATGTGACTTCTTGTAAAAATCTTTGGGTCTTTAAACACAATAAGTACATTTATTATTATTTTTATTATAATATAAATTTATTTCTACATTTTTTAAAAGAAACATAATATATATTCTATAATTTACATAGAAAACCAATAAAATTTTGTTTTCCTACATTACAGTAATTACCTGTATTAGCGGTTCCCAAATTTTTTGCCCAGTGCCCATGGTTAACATTGTCACTCTTCATAAAATTTATAATTTTATTTTTTGAATTAAAAGTAATCTTAATCAAAAAAATTGTAATAATTATTTTTAGATAACAGTAATCTTCACAGCATCCCTGTAAACATTTTAGCCCCACCCCCCAGTGTGTTTTTTAAGCCCCCTTCGTCAAAATAAATGTGATTCTATATAAATGTTTTATATTTTCAATTACAATGTAATTTAGTTTTTGATTTGAAAACTGTGGATTAATTATACCATATTATATTTATAATTAATTTTTTTATTGTACCTACCTATAATTATTTTATTATTTGAAATTTTTTTATACATTATACAATATTATCATTAACTAATAATTACCTAATAATTGGCTTTAGCCCCCCTTGTATTGTAACTCTAAATACGCACATGCCTGTAAAGCTTCAAGGTACAACATGACACTGTGATGTACATGTTGGGAACTGCTGATCTATATATATTATATAATATAATATATACTAGGACACTAGGTAATAGTATTGATTATAGAATAGACATAAGTAGATTCCATAATCAATGGTAGTAATAGATTCAAATTTATTGATCTGAATTTCAAAATAAAACTTAAAATTAATATGAAATTATCTTATAAATATAAATATCATATTTATGGTTTTTATTTTTTGTGTATAGAGGAATCTTCAATAATGAAAATAAAAAAAAAAAATTTTTAAATAAAAATAATAATTTACCCAGAAAAAAGCTAAGGAGAGAGCAACTACCCCTACTTGCCCCCCTGAGGATGATCTATGCAGTAACCCATGAACCTAACCCAACTTTAATTCCTAATTTACACAACACTAAATAACCCTGATGAAAAAATGACACCTGGTTCACTAACATCGAGCCACATTATTTTTTGTGAAATGTTAAATGTACTAAAGTCATAGGTGCAATTGGGGGGGGGGGATTTGAGGGGGCTAAGCCCCTCAAAATCTGCCATAGCCCCCAAAAATGTTTGCAAAATATGACAATTTAATTCTAATATTTTATAATTAAATATTTTCGTGATGTAATTCTATAACATATCTATGTAATTTTTATTTTTGTTAAGGGAATTAGAAGCGTCGATTTTCATTCTCTGTCCAACACACATAAAATATAGGGAATTAGACGTTTTCTACTTCCAACGTTACGATAGATCTAGTTATGTGATAAGGGATCTGAAAACGGATTTGAATTCGGTAGAAAATCTACTTTAGATCAATATCCCCACTTTTTTCATTTTTTTGTCCTAAATTCTTCAAAAATTGAATATTTATACATTTTTAAATAAAATTTGTTTCAACAACAATAAGAAGAAAATTTCATTGTGGCTAACACACGTTAGACAGAGAAAGAAAGTCGACACTTCGGATCTCCTTAATAATTTAAATAAGTTTTTGTTTTATTAATATTTAATAAATAAAATGAACTAATAAAATATATATAATTAATTACATTTTGTCTGATAAATAATTTATGCACTTTTTTACTCGCTGATAATATTTTAATATAAAAATGTAATATGTATTCACTATTATTCATTATATATTTAATTATGTATATGTATATATATGTAAAAATACATACATGATATGAATAAAAAAAATATTGTTTTTATATTGTGATATAAATGATATTGAATTAGAAGTTTTCTTAAAATTTAATTCAGCCCCCCCAAAATTTTCACCCTAATTGCGCCTATGACTAAAGTGTATTAGGATATAAGTCAGAAGCGTGTCTTGGGTGTTCAACCCCCCCCCCCCGAAATTCTACCGAATTTAGAAAAATTGTAATAATATTTTTGTACAATTACAACAATTTAAGTTTAATATTTAATAATTCCCAACATTATTTATAAAATTCATTTTCTATCTATTTAGTAGTATTGGTAAGATTAACTACGAACCGTGATGGTGATCGTGAACATAAATGGAAATGTAGGTATAACACATTATATCGACATAATAGCACAGATTATTATTAATAAAAACATCAATTTATTATGTAATTTATCTTTTGACACATTTTATAACTTTACAATAAATATTTTATGATTTTACTTTTTAACTTTTTAAGCGCATATTTGAATATTTATCAATATTTATAACCGTGGTGTTTTTTTATCAATAAATGTATAATACAAATCACGGTCTTAGAATAATACAATATTATGATACAAATATTATTCGATTGATAACAATGAAATGCCGCAACTGATAAACTTTTTTTTTGCTAATCTGTAAATTATTATATTGTAATACCTGATGGAGTGATGCTAATAAATTGTAATTTAATTTAACCTAATAATATAACGTTATAGGTGGTTCACCGGTGCATAGGTCATTTATTTTTTACATATATATATATATATATTTACTATTATTATGATTATTTTTTAACAAACGTTCGGTGAGATGGTTTATGACGTTTATACTAAAAGTGCAGTGGAATTAAAATTCGGATAAAAATGATTTCTGACGACGATATAACGTATGTGGGATTATTGATATTGTCTTTTTTTTTTAGTTTTATATTCAGAAAAGTTAAACATAAAAACGTTAAACAATGGATGGCTACTGTTTACGGAACGCTTATTGTTCTGATGGTTTCTGGTTTACATATAATACATCCCATAATTTGCACAGTAGTCAACGCTATTTTGATTCGTGTTGATAAAAGGTAGAATTTGATTTATATTTATTGTTTTATTTATTTATTTATTATTATTATTATTGTTATTATAATTATTACGTTAATTAAATAAATGTGAAATGTTTATTGCAGAACATGTGTGTCCGTACACGTTTAAAACTACCTAAGAGAATTTTTAATAGAAATTTTCAATTTGTTATTTTAGGCGATGTCATATATTAAGTTTTCTGTTTACATTTGGATATTTAATATTCTTTAGAATGATTCAATATTTTGAAATATCATTTCCCTCTGGCCACACAAACTTGATACAAATGATGCTTACATTAAAGGTATGTATGTAAATCAATTACAGTATTCATACATTTATAAATACAATACTAGTTAGGTATATATATATATATATATATGTTACATACAAAGTTTGAATTTTTACACCAATTTTAGTACATTTCCCGAAGTGTAAAAAAAAAAAATTAGTTTACATCGAAGTTTACATAATATATATTTTAAATGAAATATCAGAGGTATAAAACTATAAATGTATAATATACTAAATTTACGAGTTTATAAATTAAAAATCATTGGTTTACATATATATATTATTATTATTAATTTTGAAAATTATATTTAAAAGTAAATCATTTTAAAAAAAAAATGTATTATTTATTTTGACAGGGCATCAAATTGTGCATCTAGAATTGCATAATATTTTATCCCTGTCCTTCATATAGCGATTTTTTTCGAATGTGCAACTCTAAGTAAAATATTAATTTTAATATGTAATTTTTGGAATTCTGTTAGGAAATTTTCGATAACAATAAATTACAGAATGGACTAATATTGATTATTGCAGCAAAATGACCCAAATGATTATTGATTTTTATTTTATTAACTTGACTATTTAACTATTTTAACTATACTTTTATTTAATACATTTGTATTTTACAATTATTATTATCTTTTTTACCATAACTATATTATTATTTTAACTATTAATTGATGTATAATAGTATATTATACATTTATACCTCTGATATTTCATTTACAATAATATATACATATATAATATTATATATTATATTTTTTTTGTACTTATTTATTTTTGGAATACCTATTATAATATATTAGTTATTTTAAAGTATCTACTTTATACAACAAAAATAATATACACTTCGCAATTTGTACAACAAATATGTACACTTTGGAAAATGTTCAAAAATCGTACAAATTGCGAAGTGTACAAATTCGGACTTTGTATGTAACATATATATATATATATATATAATGTATCAATGATATTTGTAATAATTTATAATAATATGTTTAAATTTTATCTGTCAGTAAACAATATTTAGATTTAAGACTTTTATTTTTATTAATTAATGAAATATGATGTGATAAATTAATTATTTGTCTTAATAGCTAATTGGTCTTTCATTTGAAGTTCATGATAGTTATCTTATTAAATTACAAAAAAATGACTCAAAACATAATTCAGAAAATAATTTTAAAATGATTCATCAACCCAGTGTTATAGATGTTTTTCATTATACCTTTTGTTATATAGGTATTTTAACAGGTAATTAATCTATTTAAATAAATAAAAGCCCAAATCCACAAAAATTTACTTTTATTTTAAGCATTGTATATAATATACATCTTTTTTAAAAAATTACATTATTTTAAAATTTAATGTAGGACCCTATTTTAAATATCGTACATATTGGGATTTAATTAATCATAATTACTGGGAAAGGACGTCATACAAAAATTTAGTAATAAAAAAATTACGCTTAATTCCGATATTAATTTTTTTTTATTCCGGAACATCATGGTTATTTCCATTAAGTGTAAGTACTAAATATAATATTTAAATAATTGTATTATACTTTTCAATATTCCATTATAATTATTATAATATGACATATAATTGTTGATATTTATAAAAAATGATTTGTATGGAATAATATTGTAAATTTATATTTTTTAGTATCAAATTGACTGTTTTATGAAATTTATTTTAGGAATTCAATAATGACTCATTTTATACGTCATATACATTTTATTATAGAATATGGTACATGTATACTTCATTTTTTATATTTCGGACGAGATTATATTTGGGTTTTATTTTTTCTGAAATAATTTGTATAGCATCTGGTTTAGGTGCATATCCTATTCAATGTCATCCAAAACCTGGATATGGTCCTACAAAAAATTTTGAAATCTTAGAGAAAGAGTATGTATAAAATTATGTTTTTTATAATGTAAAAAAATTATGTTAAATGATATATTTGTAAAATGTTTAGAAATTCATTAGCAGAAGAGGATTATAATTATTATTGTGTTGAAAGTATAGACATTATAAAAGTTGAAACTAATTCGACGGTTCGCAGTTCAACAAGACTTTGGAATAGAACTGTACAATTTTGGATATCAGAATATGTCTATAAACGATTACCTATTAAAAAATATAGGTAGTAGCATCTTCATTTCATAACAATTTATAATATAAATTGAATTACAACTTTTTTATTTGTTTAGAACATTTGGTTCATTTAGTATTTCTGCTTTATGGCATGGTATATATATTGGTTATTATATCAGTTTATGTTCAGTGCCAATTTATTTAATTGTCGAAGATATGTATGATAAACAATATCGGAATTATGCAGATTCTACTGGAGTAAGTTTTTATTTTTATATTGAAATTTGTTATATATTTTTAGTCTTATCTAAAATACATTTTAAACATTTATTCTATGTTAATTATTAATATACGAGGGGCAATAAAAAAGTAAGTTGCATTTTTCCATATTTTTTGTTGAAGCTTTGAGATAACACTCTACACATTATACTTTCAACGTATTAATTCTTAAATTGATAGTTAGTTGTTAAGTTTATCAGTAAGAAGTTGACAATCATGGCTACTGCTACTATTACGTTGTTCAAAATTGAAATTCGTGCAGTTATTAGATTTTTATGGTTAAAAAATTATAAATCAGTACAAATATATGGGGAGATGTGTGAAGTTTATGGTGATAAAACAATTTCAAGATATGCAGTTGAAAAGTGATGCAATATGTTTAAAAATGGCCCAACGGATATCAACGATGATTACTGTGCTGTGGATGGTATTTAGGAATTAATACGTTGTAAGTATAATGTGTAAAGTGTTACCCCAAAGTTTCAACAAAAAATATTCACCAGGACAAAAAATATGGCAAAATGCAACTTATTTTTTGATTGCCCCTCATACAAAATTATAAAGTGCCTATTTATCTTTATAGCATAAAATTATTTAAAAAATATATTTTAATATCACCAAAATAATATCATTTAATGTTTAATAATATTCATTAGTAAATCGTATCGCATATTAGAGAAATAATTATATTTGTTTATATAGAAACGTATTTTGTGGACATTATTTTTATATATCATGAAGATGTTTCAATTTTCATTTTGGGGATGTTTATTTCAACTTCTTCACGTTGAACTGATAATTAAGTATTGTCAATCAATATATTTTTTTCCATATATCATAATTGTTATTATGCATGTTGTTACTCGATTTAATAATTTAAGAAATAGTTGACCTAGTCATAATAAAAATTGTTATGTCTTTTTGATAAAAATTCTCCATACATTTTTATTAAACAATAAGTTATTTATAAGACATTGTATCGTATTTTATACGGTGCTCCCATAACTCCGGTCATACCACTAAAAAAGCTTAGTTACCACACTTCCTTTCAAATGTGCTTCCCTATTATACATATTATTAATTTATATTAAATAAAAATGATTCGATTGCATAAATTACTGTTTATTGGCACAACCATTCTAGTAATGCTACCATAAAATAAAAATATAATTTTACAATTTTTTTATGTGTGTATAGTTATGGAAATGGAAGCATTGTATGAAATATGCCTAAGTCATATAACTTATTATTATTATTTGTATAAAATTTAATTTCAAGATAAATGTAATATTAATATAATTTATAAAATGAACTATATATTAATTGTAGTATTGTGTTCTGCATTTTTAATAAATTAACAATTCAATAATATTAATATTAATTAATAACATAAATTAGTTTAACAATATTAAAATTTTCAAGCAATTTACAATATTATTTATTATTAAATGATATAATTTTTTTCTTTTAATAACTGTGTTCTTAGTATGTAAATTTAAGATAACTCAAAAGCTTTCTTTGAATGACAAGGATTATTTATGAATTTATGATTAATTATTAATTAAATTATAATTTCTTGTCTTTTCAAAATTTTATTATTTTTGTGACTATATAATATGTTATGTTATGTATTTCTAATTTAAAAATTATAAGTATTTAAGAATTTCTGATAAATAGTAATTTTTTTAAAAAAAAATGTTTGATTTTTTATACATAAATACATATATATTTTGTTATTGATTTTTATTTTATAATCACTATATAAAATGCAACAAACAATATGGTTTTGTGATAATTGAATATAACTGTACTTTATTTACTGGTTATTGAGCTGCTCAATTCTAGTATTGTGTAGTAGACAGTAGTGTTAGTTCTTTTTTTATATAATAATAAGTTAATCATTTTAAATTATGCAATTTCAATTTTCTTTTCTTATTACTTATTTTGCAAATTAAAAATTGGCTTAGCATATTTAAAGTTCATGTGAACTATTTATTGTGAAACACATATTAAAACATACTCAATAAATCTGTGTTATTATTTATAAAATAGTAATTGAAAATAAACATTTTTTTTATAATATATATTATTAATATTTTTTTATATCATTTAATTAATCAATCTTTAATCACCTAGTATGATATTTTGATGGTAATTTGTAAATAAAAAAATTAATTGTCATATTTAAAAAGATGATCTGATACTCCTGCTGCAGGGATATAGATGTGCAAATCATAGTATTTAATTAGAATTTGAATGCAATGATAAACCATTCCATTCGAAAAAAACGATTCTGAGTGAAGTTCAGGCAGATAGTGTAGGTATTGATTAATATATTTCCGTTTTTTCTAACGCATAGGATCAATTTTGAGAAATTAGAAAAATGACCTAAATAAAGTACCAAGAACATCCACTTTAATGCCAGAAGCATATGCTAATTCGTGATAATCGGAATAATGTTCAGGTAGTAAAAGTTTCTTCATACTTAAAAACCAAAATATAAAAATATCAACTTTAAATAGCTATAAAAAAAAAAGAGCCTTGGGATTTTTCTAATATTTTGAATTAATGTTAAGTATTATATAAATATACTTCAGTAAAATTTTCAGATTTTAATGCTAAAAATTTATTGTAAAACCAACACATCTTCGCTTAACTTAAAACTTACTAAATACTAAATAGGTATAAATCACAAAATTTATTTTCCCGCTTTTTTAAAAATTTCAACGATAATCCGAAAGTTGATAACACGGTCCTTATCATTTTATAGATGTACCGTATCTGCAGATTCTTAAGCCCATATATATATGCCTATATTGAATATATTTTATTAACGTTATGTATTTAAAATTTTTCAAAACGCAACTAATTCAATCCACTACGTCGCGATTTAAATTGTATTAGTAATATTTGTATATTATTCGTATTACATTTTTACATTCATTAAACCGCTACGAGCGTTAGTAGAAGAATAATATCTCGAGGACGATTTTGTGCCTATATGGTCACTGTAGAAATTGTCAATGTTTTGTTGAAATGTTGACACAATAATACAATATTATTATATTAATAATGTATTCATTAGTGTGCATGTCTGATGTCATTCGTTTATTAATGTATAATTCTTGTCTATGAATACGATGTTAAATCGTAATGATTACTACAAAACATATGCGCACGACGTAACAACGATAACCATCTGTCCAACTATAACAGTAAACGCATTGACGTTCATTCAATAGAAATAAATAATTAAGGTCTATATTTATAAACTCGTCGGGTTTGTTGTTGGTTGTGTTTTGGTGCGTCACGCGTTTCTTTTGTGTTTATGAAATTCATTTTATTTTTCCTAAATCTATGTGTCATTCGGTTTGTGCATTCTTGTGACGAATATCGTAATGTTGACGTGATCATAACAGTATTATGTTGTCAGGAAAGATTTTTTTTTTTTAACAAAGAGTATCAAATGACAGCAAAAAAATGTATTAAAGATAATCAGTTGAAAAAAAACTCTTACTAAGTATTATTCTTTGTTTTATTATCATTATTATTTTTTTTTCTATTTCGCTGTATAGTGTATTAGTGTTGATGTAAACCATAATTTAGGTATGTGTATCCAGTGACACTTTTTTCCCGAAGTGTCGTGTCGCTTGTTTTCCCCAGTTAAATTAATTTTGTCGTGCTATTCTTGTTCGGTAAATACGTATTGCTATTAGATATTTTCAAAACTAAAAAACCATGTATTCAAAATTATTTTTAATATCGTGTTTAACACTGTTAATCTGGCCGAGTTGCGGTTTTGATTTGGAAGATGCCGATGACATTTTCGAACTGACTACAAAAGTAATGCATTATGTGTCCAGTACATGGGAGATTGCTGATAAAGTAGAAGAACGTGTTGGAAACGAAAATGGACCTCTTATATGGTTCACTAAAAAAAAGGAACGTTTGATATTAAGTAATTTTGAAAAAATAACTCAACTTGTACACAAAACACTAAAAGAAACCAGTGACGTAAGTTCTATAATGTTAAGAAGTTTAAAAAAATTAGAATCCATGCCCAATACTGTATTGAATGGAATTCAAATTAACGAACTCTTGGAATCAGTCAGATCAATTGAAAATGATTTTAAGACCATGGAAGGTATGTAATATATAGGAGTACCTACCTAATATTGTAAATACTATTTTTTAATTAAAATGTTTAAGTTTATTAGGTAGATAACAACTTACTAATTATATTTTTTCTGATAAAATAAATAATTTTATCTATTACCTATTTATTATAAATTGTAAAAGTTACAACTACCTAGAATTATTTCTTTATAATATCAGTGATACGATTATAAGAGGGAAATAGTCTCCCAACTCCAAACATAGTCTTTCAATTATTTCTTCTTATTTTTTAAAGAGTTAAACCAATCAATATTCACCCCAATTTGTTCTATAATAAATTTAAGTAGGTACCATAATATAAATATATTTCAGTTTTTTTACTTAATATAAAGTCACAACTGCTTAGGAATTGATACTGGGGAAGTAAGTTAAAATTATCAATTTAATAAAATAATATTATATTATTTAGAGTATAAGTATGGTGGTAGTGATAATGGTCTAAATCAAACATATACGTCTTATACATTAGAAACATTTTCACATTCAATGTTATCATATTCTGCGGGTAGTCCCCGTAAGCAAATGGCTAAAATTCACTCATATATTGTACCAGAATGGGATGGATTTGATTTTCATACGCATGGTGGTATATTCAACATTTTAAAGAATACTATGGTAAGTAATAACTGATACTTTTTTTTATACATAAAAAATTAATTATTTATCATCGATGTACAAAATAATATATTTTTATATATATATTCAAATTGTCTACTAGAGCAAATTAATGTTAATAGATATATATTTGAACATAAATTACATGAAATGTTTATAGTTTTTTATTATGTGTAAAAATGCTTATCTTATCTTATCTAATTACGGTATATACTATGTACAGTATCTTATTTTAATTCTAATTATTCATTTTAAATATCAATAAATTATTAATAATTAACATGTTTGAATAATAAAATTTCTAATCCATGATAATTTTTTTAATTTAATGTATTTATTATATAATTACATTAATTTTATTTATTTAAAAAAAACAATTAATCATAAATTTGACATTTTAAATTATAAAATTAAGTATTATTTCTTTATTATTTTGTAGTAGACATATCTTATAATAACTGCATAATTATTATAATATAATATAATTATTGTGAATTCAAATGTTTATTTATGCATAAAATAAAAGACTATTAAATATAAACATATAAATGTTCTTATTGCAATATTAGTCCCACAATAATGAAAAAAAAATCTTAGTATTGTATCATGTATATTATAAATAATATATATTTTTGGTATAACTATCCAAATTTCTGAAGTTTTTTTTTTGAATAAATAACATTTTAAAATGTGTTTATTTTATAATAGCAAATCCTAAGGCAATTTTTAGATTTTGAGCGAAGCGAAGAATGTATTGGTTTAACAATGTGTGATTTTTTGTTTTTTTGTTTTTATGTCTGAAGACACTTACTAGTTTACTACCCGAAATAATGCTCCGATTTGCAGGAATAGCCTATGTTTATACGGTTAGAAAGTGGATGTAGTTGGTACTTTATTTAAGTCATTTTTCGAATTTCTCAAAATTTACTAAGCGGTAGAAAAAATGATGAAAAAATGGCATTTTTCACGAAAACTGAAATATCGACGAATTCTATTTCAATATTATACGATAACTCGGGCAATTTTGAAGTTGGAGACTTGAAAATTTTATTGGATGTTCACATAGGTACTATATATGTGTGATAAAATTTTTGAACCGTTTGGTTAATTTTTCTACAAAATATAGGATATAGAATATTTCGTGAAAATCTCGTTTTTATGTATGTAATGTTTGATAAATTTGGCAATTTTTGGCAATAAGGTCTGAACATTTTTCTGAAGTATGTTTAGTGTCTGCATATTACTTAACATCATATCAAAATACTACAAAAATTCCTAGTCCCAATTTTTTTGATATTTTAGATTCTGAGGAAAGCGAAGAATGTATTGGTTTTACCCCAGGTTTTACAATGATGTGTGATTATTTTTTGTTTTTTTTTTTTTTTTTTCTGTAGACACTTTTACTACCCGAAATAATGCTCCGATATTCACGAATAGCATATGTTTCCGGTAGGAAAGTCGAAAATGGTTGTAGTTGGTACTTTATTTAGGCCATTTTTCGAATTTCTCAAAATTTGACCGTAAACGGTAGAAAAAATGACGAAAAAACTGCATTTTTCACGAAAACTGAAATTTCGACGAATTCGATTTAAATATGTCACGATAAATCAGGCAATTTTGAAGATAGAGACTTGAAAAAAATTTTGGGTGTTCATATAGCTACTATGTGAAATTTTGGAACCGTTACGTTCATTTTTTTTACTAAATATAGGACTTTGAATATTTCGTAAAATTCTCGTTTTTATGTATATAATGTATGTTAAAATTGGCAATTTTTGGTATTAAGGTCTGAAAATTTTACTGAAGTATACTTACATATTACTTAACATCACACTAAAATATTAGAAAAATCCCTAATCTCAATTTTTTTTTATAGTTGTTTTAAGTTGATAATATTAGTTTAAACGAAAACCTTAGAATTTATATTGAATAGGTATTCTTCTTATTATTTCTCAATACTTTCACAATAAAAATTAATAGAAAAACCAATAAATTTGGAAAATTTTTCAAAATTTTATTGAAGCATACTGATATATATCTTAACATATTTCCGAAATATTAAGAAATTCTCACGACTCAATTTTCTAAGCGGTAAAAAAAACTACGAAAAAATGACTAAAAAACGGCATTTTTCACGAAAACTGAAATTTCGACGAATTCAATTTAAATTTTTCACGTTAACTCAGGCAATTTTGAAGATAGAGACTTGAAAAAAATTTTGGATGTTCATATAGCTATTATGTGAAATTTTGGAACCGTTACGTTCATTTTTTTTTTACTAAATATAGGACTTTGAATATTTCGTAAAATTCTCGTTTTTATGTATATAATGTTTGATAAAATTGTCATTTTTTGCTATTAAAGTCTGACAATTTTACTGAAGTATACTTACATATTACTTAATATCATATCAAAATATTAGAATAATCTCTAGTCTCAATTTTTTTTTTATAGCTGTTTTAAGTTGAAATTTCAGTAAAATCGATATTTAAATTATTTATATGGATTTTTCTTATTATATTACAATATTTTCAATAATGTTAAATAAAATTGACAAATATTTTTTAAAAATTTTGAAAATATGATTTAAGCTGAAATACATTTTACTTAACTCAGTTCCTATTAATTGTGAATTATTACATTTACGGTTATTTTTTATAGCTGTTTAATGTATCATAAAGAAGAGCTGATACTCCTGCCACATGGGATACAGGTGTGCAAATCATAGTGTTTAATTTTAATTAAAATTTGAATGCAATGATAAATCATTGCTTTTGGAAAAACTATTTTGAGCAAAGTTCTGTCAGATATAGTCATTAAGGTGACAAGGGATTTTATGAGCATTTATATAAAACTTAGAGACTTGAAAATTATATAGGGTGTTCATTTATGTACTATATGTGTGATAAAATTTTGCGTTTTAAATATTTAATAAAAAAAAAATGTCAATATTTTAAAAAATAACCTACATTATAATCTGACTGAATTTCGCTCAGAATCGTTTTTTCGAATGCAATGGTTTATCATTGCATTCAAATTCTAACTAAAATTAAACACTTTTATTTGCACACCTATATCCCATGCGGCAGAAGTATCAGCTCTTATTTCTTTATTTTACATAATATGGTTTTAGATTTATATTAATTAATTTTTTTACATTCATATCTTTACTTAATTTTGGTTTTTCATTAAAAATTAATGTAAGAATAATTCTTGACTCAAAACCTTTTTAATTCATTTTACTTAATAATGGATACATATTTTGTATTTATTATTTTTAGGATGGATTTGATATGTTGTGTGATCAGAAACAATCTTTACAACAGTTGATTTTTAATATGTACTCAACATTGCATTTGACTCAATTAAAAGGATTCTCTGTTATGCAATTTTCATGGATGATATTACAAACATATCAAAAAGGTAAAATTTTTATTTTTTCTATTTGTAAAATATTAAACCAAAATTGTACTTTTAATTATTATTATATTTTTAGGAAATTTTTCTTTTGAACGTACTAAACATATTGAACAATTTGAAAAACAAATTAACGATCAACTTCAGTCATTAAAACATACAATGATTTCTGCAAGTAATATGTATTGGAGATGTGATCCCATAAATCATATTAAAGACAAAACATATTTAGAAGTTACTCAACTATTGCAGGTAATTATTTCAATTCACTTACTGTATAGTGCATATATATATATATAATATTTATTATTAATAGGGTTATATAGAAAATGAAGCTGATATGAATTATGAGCATAATTGTATGAATGATTGTGGATTCTATGAAGTAGCTGAGCATAAATCATGTTTTAATGATCAATTTTGTGCTAAACAACGTACTTGTGATGGACGTATCTTAGGATGTCGGTTTTTTGATTCTGATATGTCTGTTTGTCAATCTGTATGTTAACTTTGAAAAATTATATTAAAATAATGAATATTAATATTATAAAAATAATTTCAGCCATTTGGTAGCAATAGACGTTATGATTATATATCATACGAAAATGGTAAAACATTAGGAGATTCTTCTAAATCTTGTAAAGGAACACTCAGCAAAGTTGATAGCTGGTGGGTTTATCTGGTTTGGCATTGCTCATATTGTTTTTGTTTGTGTGATTCAAATGATCAATCATCAGATCGTCATTTTAGTTTAAGACCTTCATTATCTAATATTGATGAAAACAAGTAAGATATTATTATAAATCATTTAATAAATAAATATACTATTATTTACATTAATTATATTTTCTTAAGAGTTGTAACTGGATTACGGTTTATTAAAATGAAACATATGTTTCATTTACAAGCTCAAGAAGGTGTACTTCACCCCAGAGGTTTGATAAGTGAATCTTCCAGACAATGGGTAGATTTACCTGGACCCGAATTTGGGTTTAAGAATAAAACATTAAAAAATGGTATAGATTATCATACATTATCATATACTGATCGGGCTATTGATATTGACAATATATTAGCTCCTGCAAATATGGTCATTACAGGTAAAATATTTAATATAATGTGTCAGTGTGTATTATAATAAAATATATCTTACAAATTATTGTAGGTGTGAAATTCAGAAAACTGGGATCTCACTTAAATATTGAAGTTCGTGTTACCCCTTTTGATTTTATAACTGGTAAACTCATTGATGCTACAACTAAAAGTTATTGGATTGGAAATGATAACACAGAGTTGTCTCATTCACAGAGGTGTGTTAATTTATTAATATAATATATTAATATATAATATATAATATATTAATATATTTCAGTTATTTTTTGTGAATGATGTTTGTACTTGTAAATTAATTTAATCTGATCATATATCCACAGAGTTGAAATTGATATTAATAATTCAGACTTGCCAACAAAATCAAAAACAGCTTCAGTGCCAGATATGTCATCAAACAAATTTGTCTTATTCACCCATTCATCTATTGAGAGTGATGTTGCTCAAACCACATTACCATTTATTGACAAACAGATAGTTACACCATACCCAGGAGTACCACTGTCTGGTGTAGGAATTTTTTATAAAGGTAATGAACGGTTTGCGGGTTTCATAGGTGTTAGTGTTTTTACTTATGACTTTAGTAATGATATAAATTCTAAGTTATTTCCAGCACATTAGTGTACATACTATACTTATTTTATTTTATCATAATATATATAAAAATATCGTGTATAAAATTCTATATTTTTTATTTCTTATTTTTTTTATTTTTTATTAGATATTTTTAGAATAAATTATTTAATTATTAATTATCACTTATATATTAAAATTTAAAAAAATAATATTTGTTTTTTAGTTTTTATTGAATTGTATTTTTTATAAATGGAAATAAAATAAAATGTTTAATAAAAAAAACTAGTCAACATATATAGTTTTTTAATTTTTAATTAATAAATAATATTTCAGACATCTTATATTCCTGTTGAGTTGAACCATATATTTATTTTATTGTGTCATTTGTAGTTACTAATACCAAAAATACATATTGGTTGAAAGATATGGTTAATTTTGTCACTGCAGTGGTAAATATTTTTCGTATTGTTTTATTTTTATTTTAGACCTAATGAATTTAACCGTCATTTTTTAAATACTTCAATAATTATTTTTATATCTTTCCTTGATGCTAATTGCTAATAAATTACTCCTATCATATTGTACTATAAAATTTACTATTTTTATATGTGACAACTACAGCATTTCAAATCAAATATAAATAAATTATTAATAATTATTTTATTGTCTAGTTTAATTTGAATCATTACTAATAATAAATAAATAGCAATTCATATCAAATATTTGGTATACCTAATGCTTTATTATTACAGATTGCTAATACTCGTATGTCGTATTATATTATTACTTTATTAAATTTAGTTTTAATTTTTCAAGTAAATTAAATAATATATTAAAATTGGTAGAACTTATTAAATTAAATATGCTAGTTAGTAATAATTTTTTTTTCTCATAATTACATATAGAAATGAACCAAAATATATTAAAAAAAAAAAAATAAAACTAATATTTAATACGTAAATATGTAATAATTCAATGATTGATGGGTTAAAATATTAATGTGACAGTAAAGTGACATTGTTGGAACTCTTAAGGAACTAACGTAAGCATTGCACTTGACGAACGATTGTTCGCGCAAACATAAAATTTAGTAAATCATATTTATCATTACGACCTCAAATTGATCAAAACCAACGAGTAAATTATTTTAAATTAAAATAACGTCTAGTCAAAAAAATAAATATATAAAATTTGATATTCAAACTGGTAAGCACGCGTATGTATAAAAAAACAATTTTCATCAAAATTGTCTACGTATTTTTATAGAGTTTTATCCGAAAAACAATAAAATAAACCATTTTAATAATATAATTACCATATTATATTTCCTATAAAGTACAATGAAAAAGTTGTGAACGATCAGATCAATTACAATTATTATTTTTACATACATTATATGATGTGTTCGAATATAATTAGGTCGACGGACTGTGCAATATGCAATTGCTGTTGATAGCGATATGCATTGTAACGATTGGTCGCCTCGGGTCGACAATCGCCCTGCACAATACTATATCGTACCAACTGACCGCAACTGCGTTGTCTGCGTACGTGAATAAAACGTTTGGACCGTCGCAGCGGTGTCTAAAAATCGCTTTCGACGACTCTGTAGAATCGTCCGCTATCGCAGCCATGTTTCACGACAGCGATTGCGGCGCGACTTGTCGGACGATCGATTTGGACGACACCGGTGATGGGCCGATTTTTTGCCCGGCTTATGTAGTCGTCGGACGTCAGCAAAAGGCCGTCGAGCGTTTCATGGAGAATTTCCGTTACAGCGCCGCCGAAAGAATGTTGGTGATAATCGTACAACACCGGAAGTACATTAAGCCATTTATCAAGGTAAGCTTCTCTCCGGTACGTAGGTATAATATTACAACATACCTTCATTCCTACATGAAATCAACAGGAAAGAGTTGTTATTTATCCTTCCCTCTCCTTAACAATTCTTCAAATCGCCAATATAAAAAATATTATATAAAAAATTATATATATATATATATATATATAACCAAAATCAACTTATTAAAATAGTAGGTTAATACTACTACTTGTTTTATTAATAATAGGTTTATTTTTCCTGAAAAAAAAAAAAATAAAGAATTATATCAAACTTTTGGTTTTGGTTTTTAATAAAACAGCTATAAATAATAAACTCGTTCGAATATGGTCCAAAAATACGACTACGCGTTCTATAATTAAAAATTAATAAATATGATGCTCCGTGTATAGTATAACACAAGAGTCAAGCCTTAACTTTATAAGTTATAAATTTTTAAGATGTTTTGTGTTTGGGCATTTAAAAATTAAATTAATATTTATAGAGTTAAATACACATCCCATTACCAGTGATCATCTAACAATTTTAAAATTATATTTTACAAAAAATTAAAATGTAATATTTTTCCTCAAAGCAAATTGGTCTTATATTAATTTGTATTTTATCAGTCAAAATTAAGATGATTATGGTAATCTGTTGCAATTAATACCTTTACCTACCTATAGTACTATTATACAGTATTACAGTAATATAAAATTAAATATCATTAAAAAATAAAAAAAATAAAATTATTTAAATTATAATTTATAAATACAAGTAGGTATATTACTTTTATGAAATAAGATTATTATTTGATAAAATAGTCGCACATTTTGGACAATTTAATTGATAGAATAATTTTTAAATAGTTGAATATGGTATCGTCATAGTTCACTAACCATTTGCTGATACCATTATTCAACGTTTAATTGGTGATCAAATTTTTTTTTTTTAGAAAAATCAAGACTATAAATTATTAAATTGGCCATATGAAAAATATTTGATATTAATTTAATATTTAAAGAAAATATTTTATTTTAATTATTCAAATAAAAAAAAAGATGAGCTGATACTCCTGCCGCACAGGATACAGGTGTGCGGATCATAGCGTTTAATTTTACTTAGAATTTGAATGCAATGATAAACCATTGCATTCGAAAAAACGATTCTGAGCGAAGTTCAGTCAGATTATAATTTTCGTTTGAACTAAAAATATCAATTTAAAACAGCTATAAAAAAAAATTGAGATTAAGGATTTTTCTAATATTTTAGTATGATGTTAAGTAATATGTAAGTATACTTCAGTAAAATTTTCAGACCCTAATACCAAAAATTACCAATTTTATCAAACATTATATACGTAAAAACGATAAATTTACGAAATATTCGAAGTCCTATATTTAGTAAAAAAATTTAAAAAACGGTTCCCAAATTTTACCACATATATATAATAGCTATGTGAACACCCAAAAAAATTTTCAAGTCTCTAACTTAAAAATTGCCCGAGTTATCGTGAAATATAGAAATTGAATTCGTCAAAATTTCATTTTTCGTGAAAAATGCCGTTTTTTCGTCATTTTTTCGAAGTTTTTTCTACCGCTTATAGTCAATTTTGAGAAATTCGAAAAATGACCTAAATAAAGTACCATCTACATCCACTTTTACATCTGAAACTCTCTATTCGTGAAAATCGAAGCATTATTTCGGGTAGTAAAAGTGTTTTCAGAATATTTATTTATATGTATGGATTCTAAAATTTTCGTTTTCCTAAAAATATCAACTTAAAACGGCTATAAAAAAAAATTTTGACAATGGATTTTTCTAATATTTTAGTATGATGTTAAGTAATATGTAAGTATACTTCAGTAAAATTTTCAGACTAAAATATCCAAAATTGACAATTTTATCACACATTATATACGTAAAAACGTGAATTTTACGAAATATTCAAAGTCCTATATTTTGGAGAAAAATTAATGTAACGGTTCCAAAATTGTACCACATATATATAGTAGCTATGTGAACATCCAAAAAAAAATTTCAGGTCTCTATCTTAAAAATTGCCTGAGTTATCGTGAAATATAGAAATCGAATTCGTCGAAATTTCATTTTTCGCGAAAAATGCAGTTTTTTCGTCATTTTTTCGCCGTTTTTTCTACCGCATAGCGTCAATTTTGAGAAATTCAAAAAATGACCTAAGTAAAGTACCAACTACGTCCACTTTGCTACCGGAAACATACCCTATTCGTGAAAATCGGAGCATTATTTCGGGTAGTATTTTTGTACACAGACATAAAAAAAAAAAAAAAACAAAAAATAATCACACATCATTGTAAAACCAATACATTCTTCGCTTCGCTCAGAATCTAAAAAAGAATAATTATATTTATTTTCGAATAAAATATTATAATAATTTTAATATTGAAAAATATAAGTTATTTATTCATAAATAAATGTAAAAATAAAAATCAGAATTATAAAATATTTAATGGATTAAAATCTATATTAATAATAATTAATGACAAATACTGCAGCTGGACACTATAATATAACACGACTATACGAGTATATTATTATTGTGTTTATAAAATGACATTTGTATGTTTTATATAAACACAATATGTAAAAATAATAATATTTGTTGTAAAATCAGTGTTTACATATTAAATATTATACACAATATAAAGTTACACATGTCGCATACCTATTGCATTAAAATAAATTATGTTTACTCTTTACTTTTTACTTATGGTTATTTTATTTTATGATTATATTCATTTTATTATTACTTATTTTTAATATTGTTTTAACTTATAATAAATTATTTAAATATATTATATTAGGTATTTCGATCAATATTATGAATATTTAATAAATATTTGTTCCTTTGTTAAGTCAATATTATTTATATTCAGTAATATATAAACATATAATATATATATGTATTATAATAGGTATATATACTTCCCATCTTACTTATAATTTACGTATTATTTTTAGTATTCGCCCAAATATTTTAATTACAAAGATATTGTATTAATAAGTGTATATGCACAAAAAGAAACTGTTTTTCAAATGAATATATACTATCAAAAATTCGTTCCAATTTCCAAACAACAAGATCAATGGTTTAAACATGTAAGTGTAAAAATAAGTGTTAATATTATTTATAATTTATGAATTAAAAATAAAAATAAATATTTAAAAGGTAATAGATAATATTAATTGATTGGAGCTTTCATGGATTGAAATAATATTATTGCTATTTTATAGCATTATACATAAAAACAAAATTTTAGGAATATTCAAAGTTCTATATTTTGTATAAAAATTAACGTAACGGTTCCAAAATTTTACCATATATATATTATATATAATACCTATGTCAACACCCAAAATATTTTCAAGTCTCTAACTTTAAAATTGCCTGAGTTATCATGAAATATTGAAATCGTATTCGTCGAAATTTCAGTTTTCGCAAAAAATGTTTTTTCATCATTTTTTGGTCATTTTTCCTGTCGCATAGGGTGAATTTTGAGAAATTCGAAAAATGACCTAAATAATGTACTAACTACATCCATTTTCCAACCGGAAACATATGAGATATGACATTTGTGTTAATCGGAGTAGACAAAAAGAGACAAAGAGTGTTTACATTTTACATATATACATAAAAAAGATACATCATTGTAAAACTAATACATTTCTTCGCTTTGCTCAAAATCGAAAATATATTTGATCTTAATATTTTAATAATATTGTGATATAAATATATAATACATATCTAATAAGTCATTTGTAATGAATTCATTTAATATTATATTTTAGGACTTGGAAGGAAAACGAAAATTAAAAAACTTTTATAAAACACGTATTAAATTATTGGCGTATAACAATTCATTTTTTAGTAGTGTGGTGAAAAATAGTCAAACAGGAAAATTAAGTAAATTAGCAATATATTCAATTGTTTTTAAATTTTAAAATTACTTATAGGTATATCATTAATTAATATAATATAATATTTTTTTTATTATAGATAGGTATGTATTATTTAAATTATAATATTTTTAAACACAACGTTTACTTCAAACGTGTAGATTTACTACCTACATTAAAATTAATAATATTTATTATTTATAATTAAATAGGTTTATCCAATGGAGTTGAATGTAGTATATTCAAAGAAATTGCTTTAATGCTGAATATTACGTGGGATGTATACACGTCTGAGGATACAGATAAATGGGGAACGGTGTGGTCAAACCAAACAGTTACTGGCGGTGCATTAAAATGGCTATCTGATAAACGGGCCGACGTGTCATTTTGTTCACTTTGGATTGAAAACAAAAAATTACAATTTGTCGATATGTCTAGATTTTGGACATTAGTGTGTTTAAAATTTTTGGTACCTAAACCCCGGCCATTGCGAGAAAAATGGGATTTATTGTTTAAACCGTTTCCATTAAACGTATGGTTTTTGGTTTTATTCACTGCGATGTTGACGATAATTACAGCATGGTTATTAGCAATTGTACAAAAAAAAATGGGCTACAAAAGAATAAACGGTTAATACCTAGTTATTATTTATAATTTAATTAAGTACCTTTATTGATTAAATTTAAAACGTATATAAAAAATCATTTTCGAATTCTTTGTATACCTATATTTATTGGTGAATGGTGATGCAATTAGAATAATGACTAATGAGATAAACGTACCTATAATTATATATTATTGTACTTATTGTATATTATAATACATTAATACCTATATTATATTTCATGTAATTATATTACGAATATTATTACTATTAGGTATATATTTTATATTATGCTACAATTAATATTCGATTTATATATTGTGTTTTATAATTACTTCTTTTTTTTTTTTATTTTTAGTCTTTACTTCATTATCATCAACTATTTTTTTGATTGTTGGCATGATGTTTGCTAATAATCCATCTACTCATCAAATAGGACCTATTAGACATTTGATAAATTGGTGGTGTCTGTTTGTTTTTATCATTTCGACATCATTTTCCAGTATACTGTTTTCATATATCACATCATCTGAATATATCGATGTTGTTTTACAAGTTGACGATATGTTAAAAGCTAATTATTACTGGGGACTTATGTACCCACCACCTTTTGATTTCATACTTCAAATGCAGGTAAGATATTTGACATATTTGTAAATTTTTGGTTTTTCAAGATTTAAACAAAATAAAAAATTTAATTAAATGTTAAATTAAATATTATATTTTATATTATAATATTAAATATATACATATTAGTATATTACATAATGAATTAATAATGAATATGTTGAATAAGCAACATGGTTTTTTCTTATAAAAAAAATTATACAAGCATATCGCATATGTATATTTAATATTATGTTTATACGAGTATACTATTTATTATGAATAATTACCATTTATTTATAAATAAATATCGATGGTAGTTGCATTCCAGACAATTCCATCGTTTTATTCAACAATCAATATCATACATTCATACGTATTTCATATACAATTCGATATCCAACTATTTTATTGTTTTGTGTCGACAATATTTTGCTAACAACCTACGTTACTGTATTACGGTACATCAACAATAAAATTTGTTTAGTTGCAAGTGTGAGTTTAAAAACTTCTTACATTTACATAAATGTTTATTCATTTTTATAGCTAAATCTGTAAAATCGTTTGATTTAAGATGAAATAGTACATCTGTAGTCAAATAATGTCTTATACAGTTATACCTAAATTTTTATAAAAGGATTGGAATTTAAAACCAGTAAAATATTATGTGTCTGCAGTTATTGATTTTTAGAATGTCAAATACAATAACTATACGTATATAAAAAATTTATTTAATATGATAATTTTTTCTGTTGTTGGATTTACTGGAAAGACTTCTAATCATTTAATCTTTATGTCAGCATTAATTATTTATTATAAAAAAAAAAAAATGCTTATTTTAAATTGATTATATTATGAACTCTTGTTTATATACATTCTTTGTGGGTTGTGGCCATTAACACAGGCACAGGGATAAGAAAGATTTTGTTTGACGTTTAGAAATACATACTCATAATAATTTTGGTAATATTTCAATTTCTTTATACATTTCTGGATATTGGTCACTAAAAATATGATCTTAATTAACTTTTATTACTAAAAATACTCATAAAACACGAATGAGTTATATCGTTTTGAAATTTTATCGGAGTAATTATACGCGATAATATCATAATTGACAACATTATTTTATTATTATTATTTTTTTTTTTTTTTTTTATTAGAAAATATTACAATCTGTATACTTTATACAATAAGTAAATTTTTTGGGCAATATGATACAACACATGAAAATCGTGCAAGAAGAAAGAGTCCATTGACACCACTTCAAAGTTTTATTATTTATACCCGTAATCGCGTACATAGTACATTTATATATATAGGGATAAACTAAGACAAACCATTGTTTTCTTAATACCTGACACATTATTATCAATTATCATATATTTTAAAAATTGTAAATTGGAATTTATTTCCGTAATAAAGATATTATTATTATTTATCGGTCTCATAATATTCATATATAATATATATATTATTAATATTATTATATTATATTAATATAATATTAAATGTATTTATGAATAATAATATTATGCAATTAACAACTGCAGGTTAGCAGGTATAATACAAGATAATATAAATTTTATATAGGTATGTGAATAATTTGTATGAAAAATTATTTATAATATATTATTGTGTTTGCGTTGACAGAATCCGGTCCATCAGGCGTTCAGCAAGAGATTTGTGCCGGAGCGCAACGAGAACGATCGGATCAAACGGCTGAAACGCGGTAAGTATGCTATGTTGACTAAGTGTTTGTACGAAAAGCACTTTATGGAATCGGAGGAAGTGCCGGCAGCAATGTTGAATGATTTGCGGACAACACGAACATGTTTGAATCAATTCTACATCGGGATCGGGTTCGCCAAACGTTCGCCGTACTTGAAATCGGCTAATTTGGTCATCAGACGAATTTTCGAGAGCGGGCTCATCGATTATTGGTTAAGTAGAGTAACCGAGGCTCGAATGTCGCCGGCCACGTTCAAACAGGTGTACGAGATCAAACCACGCAAGAGTACCGGTCCCCCGTCCGCGCTAAGTTACAGACAGTATAAAGTCGTTATGGTGGTCTGGATGGCAGGGTGCATATTGTCCACGATCGTATTTGTTGCCGAACGTCATTATGGCTCCCGCAGGGCCGGCGGAAGCTATGGGTGACCTGGGCGACTGCCCAGGGCGCCACATCCTACGCGGGCGGTAAAATGTAAAATTTTTTTTTTTTTAAATTTATAAATTTATTTTAATTTTTCATATCATCTAGATTATTAATATTTTATTTTAAAAGTCCAATTATAATTATTATTATTTTAGATTCTGAGCGAAACGAAGAATGTACCTATTCTTTTTAAAATGACGATTTTTTTCTTTGTTTTTGTTTTTATGTCTGAAGACATTTTTACTACCCGAAATAATGCTCCGATTTTCACGAATATCAAATGTTTCCGGCTACAAAGTTGATGTAATTTGTACTTTATGAAGGTCATTTTTTGAATTTCTGAAAATTGACCCCATGCGACTAAAAAATGACGAAAAAGCGACATTTTTCACACTAAAATTTCGACGAAATCAGCTAAATGATAGATGATTAAAATATTAACTATAATGATAATATAATTATTATTGAAACTTATAACAACAACAACCATAATAATAATATTATTGAAACTAATAGCAACTATCTATAAACAAAAATTTTCATCGTAAATCTTATAATACTTGTTTGAGCACCTCCTGGGGTTGGGCCCATCACTTCTTAACTTAACCTAATAATTAATTCTGCCCATAGGCCTAAAATATCTCTGTAAATTTCGATTGAACTTCGCTCAGAATCGTTTTGCAATGGTTTATCATTATTCATTGCATTCAAATTCTAATTAAAATTTGACATTAAGATTTGCACACCTGTATCCTTGCAGCAGATGTATCAGCTCTTTTTTATTTTTTTTTTGTTATAATTTTTTTTATGTTAATTAAAAATAGATTAGGGCCGATTCCGATTTAGTGAAATAAAAACTGTTTACTTGTGGAACGTGACACGTCCCAACTATTATCAATTACATTATTTTGTTTTACTTATTATTTAAAATAATACCCTATCCTCAGGTAGGAGGTATGTACCCCTCCCCAAAATCAATCCGTAAGGGGCGCCAAATTGTGGATTCGCCCAGGGCGCATATACGTCGATTACGTCGGGTCGTAAAATAAATAAATACAGTCGATTACGGCACCAAACGTGTTATCACAAATTATATAAAATATCTTATATTAATCTATATTAAATTAATAAATATCTATATTAATAGTATATTATAATTTGTTGTGAATTTAAAAAAAGAAATATAATTATATTTTTTTAGATTTTGAAATTCTTTTTTCTGGCTTTTTTGTCAGAAAATTTATTTATTACTTTATCCAGATTTAATTCAGAAGTCCGTTCTCTTTCGATATTTAAGATCAATATATAATTTAGTCTTTCTGATACATGGTATTTCTTAAATAATTTTTTACCAGTTTTAATTTTGAAAATGACCATTCAGCCGATAATAATAATAATAATAATAATAATAATAATAATAATAATATACACTTAGTTTAAAAAAATAAAGACAAATATTATTGTACTATATCTTAAAATAATACATTTTATTTGGATTTACAGAATGATCATCAAAATAAATAAATTAAAATAAAATAAAATAAATAAGTCTATATTAAATTATGACTGTCATAAAATTGACATATTTCCCTGAATGGCTGAATATGAAACACGACGTTTGGTGTCGTAATCGACTATATTTATAACGACCCATATACGTCTAACGCCGGCCCTGGCTCCCGTCGCAATGACTCGACAATTCGACAATTCGTCAATGCAATCACGATGGGGTGACAATCGATAATAATAAATATTTATTATAAATTTATATTAGTCACATATGTACCATATTTTGGTTACACCATACAACGGTCGAAATGTATTAAAATAACTGGAGGGATGTTCAGATATTATATATTTAATCAAAATTTTTATAATACAAGTCACCCATTGTAAACTTTCTAGCTTCTGTCTTCCCCTTTACCTCTGATAAATACTTTCCCAAGTATAATTTCTGTTTATCTGTATTGTATACCTATTACAGTCCTACAGATATATATACACTTTTATATATATATTATAGATATAAAGCAAAATTTTAATATTAAATTATAAGTATAACAAAATTTATATTTTGTATTATAGTTTATGTAATACTATATAGTCTATCTAACAAAAAAAAAAAAAATTCGAAATCCGTCCAGTGTAGACCGCGTAAATAGTAATCGTGTAATCGCGTTTTAGCGTTATTAACATAGGAAGAATAAAATCGTTTCCGTTCCGAAAACGTGGTGTTTATTTTTATACATTTATAATAAACAACCCCATCCCCATACCGGGCGGCTGATAACGGAAACGCACACCACGACTGGTTTAGTAGGTATATAATTATTAATTACTGAAAAGCGCTGTCGCCGCGACAATCTTTCTGGCAACGATTGTAGAACCATAGATGATAAATCTAATATTTTAATACCCGTGGGCCGTGGCCTGTGGGATTAATTTTCATAGAATATTAGAATATTTTTAGATTTTACACTATGAAGTATTAACTTCTTTTTCATTTAAGTTTAATTTATAGCTAATAATTAAGATACGATTTCAAATACTTATATATATTATATTGTTTATATTGTATAAGAAATGTAAAAAATTAATCGTCTCATGCGTCCCACACACAAAAAAATAGTAGAGGTACGGTAAAATTTCTGAAATATTAGTTGAGGTACTCAGTTCCCTTGCGTCCCCCCAATTCGAGCACTGTTAATATATCAATGGCGCAACTAAATGGTGGCTAAAAGAGCCATGTGGATACCTCCTACTCTAAAATTAAAAAAGATGAGCTGATATTCCTGCCGCACAGGATACAGGTGTGCGAATCATAGCGTTTAATTTTAATTAGAATTTGAATGCAATGATAAACCATTGCATTCGTAAAAACGATTCTGAGCGAAGTTCAGTCAGATTAGGTATAATAATTTTCGTTTGAACTAAAAATATCAACTTAAAACAGCTATAAAAAAAAATTGAGATTAGGAATTTTTCTAATATTTTAGTATGATGTTATGTAATATGTAAGTATACTTCAGTAAAATTTTCAGACCCTAATACCAAAAATTGCCAATTTTATCAAACATTATATACGTAAAAACGAGAATTTTACGAAATATTCAAAGTCCAATATTTTGTAGAAAAATTAATGTAACGGTTCCAAAATTTTACTACATATATATAATAGCTATGTGAGCACCCAAAAAAATTTTCAAGTCTCTATCTTAAAAATTGCCCGAGTTATCGAGAAATATAGAAATTGAATTCGTCAAAATTTCATTTTTCGTGAAAAATGCCGTTTTTTCGTCATTTTTTCGAAGTTTTTTCTACCGCTTATAGTCAATTTTGAAAAATTCGAAAAATGACCTAAATAAAGTACCATCTACATCCACTTTTACATCTGAAACTCGCTATTCGTGAAAATCTAAGCATTATTTCGGGTAGTAAAAGTGTTTTCAGAATATTTATTTATACATATGGATTCTAAGATTTTCGTTTTACTAAAAATATCAACTTAAAACAGCTATAAAAAAAAAATTGTGACTTGGGATTTTTATAATATTTTAGTATGATGTTAACTAATATGTAAGTATATTTCAGTAAAATTTTCAGACCTAAATACCCAAAATTGCCAATTTTATCAAACATTATATACGTAAAAACGAGAAATTTACGAAATATTCAAAGTCCAATATTTTGTAGAAAAATTAACATAACGGTTCCAAAATTATACCACATATATATAGTAGCTATGTGAATAAAAAAAATTTCAAGTCTCTATCTTAAAAATTGCCCGAGTTATCGAGAAATATAGAAATCGAATTCGTCAAAATTTCATTTTTCGTGAAAAATGCCGTTTTTTCGTCATTTTTTTTGAAGTTTTTTCTACCGCTTAGGGTCAATTTTGAGAAATTCGAAAAATGACCTAAATAAAGTACCAACTAGATCCACTTTGCTACCGGAAACATACCCTATTCGTGATAATCGGAGCATTATTTCGGGTAGTAAAAATGTTTACAGAATAAAAAAAAAAACAAAAAAACAAAAAAACAAAAAAAAATCACACATCATTGTAAAACCAATACATTCCTCGCTTCGCTCAGAATCTAAAATATTAAATTTTATAGATTATATACATAAGCTATAAACATATTTTTTAAATATAAATCCCTTTAAAATTTCAATTTTAGTTGCAGCTATGGAATATGATTATTAATTAGGTACTTATATTATTATATTAACCGTATTGGTATATGTGTAGGTTTATAATATAATAATTTATGTTTTTTAAATGCAACTCATTGTGACCCTGAATATTAAATAAAAAAAGAAATAAATACATTTATAAAATATTTACCTATTGGAATATTGGATTGTAATTTATAACCAAACAAAACAAATTCCAATTCGTATAGGCATTATACTATTGTAATTCGTAAGTAATATTATACGATAAATTAATGAAATGATATTAAAATTTACAAATATTTATTTGAAAATACATTATAATAATATATATATATATATAATTTAAACAAAATATGCATTTATTTATATATTACATTATGCTATATAGCATTAAAGTCGTAGTGTCATATTCTACCTCCTACAGTCCTACCTAAACCTATATAAATATTATAAACGTAATTAATTCTTAATTTTTCATTGGGCAGTATGCATGCCATACGAATATACGATCATTTATAAAATAATTTATAAAAACAATATTAAAATTTAATTTAATCATTAAGTACGACAAAATAATAAAATATGTTTTATTTAGGTAACATATGATTATGATATATGAATTAATTATGGTATTGTGAATTTTTTTTTTTTTTTGTGTTCTCTTTTCATATAAGTAGTTTAAAAAACAAATTTATTATCCTATTACTATTGTGTTTTGATCAGTGTTAATTGTGAATAAATGCACGCAAAAATATTTCGACTAGGTATATAACTTTATTAACTTAAATGTGACTCATTGCATGATTCGTAACACAATTCGTTCTACGCGGTTTTCGCTTATAATATATATTATATAATTGATAATAAACCTACTTACTATTGTCCATATTTTGTCCATACTTATTCATAATAATATAATTTTAAATTTAATTTAGGCGGTAATAATGAATAACGATGAGATGAGACACAAACTAAAAACAAAATAATAAATATCCATCTTTGACGTATGCGCCAAAGCCTTTGATATAATACCTACACATCTAATATTATTCATTACCTACAATACTATTTGGTAATATTTGACCTATTTACGTTTATATTATAATTTTATAGGTATTTTATAAAAAAAAAAAAAAAAACATTATTATAGCATATAGGTAAGGTCGTGACGTTGTGGTCATAGTAAAATGAAATATTTATTATTATTTTATTTCGTTTTACTGTGGTCGTGGTCAGTGGTCACGATTTAAGATACTTTAAATCACAGTCGTAGCCTCGTAGCTCGTAGTCAATTGTCACTTTGTCAGTGGGACAGTGGCCATGGTAATATCTTTCTTATCAATCCATTGCAATGATAATAAAATAATATTCAGTATTCTGTTAATACTCTTAATTTTTCGAAGGTAAATTTAGTTTTTTAATAATTTTTTTTTTGTTTCGTAATTATTGTTTTATATTATTTACACATTATTTAAAAGTTTAAATTAAATATTAATTTATATTTTTTGTATTCATTCCCGTGTCAATCGTTGACACGACACAAAACAGAAGCGTTTTGGATATTAAACACAATACGTTATCATCTGTCTGCCTACATAATTATTAAAACATTCCTATGCTAATGTGCATTGCTCCTTATTTAGACTGATCAATTTGAAGGCCTGAAGTTTTCCATCTATTTGCGATTAAATAAATTAATCATTGTGTAATAATTATTAATGTTATTATTGGCCTAATGCTATTAATTGTTGCTCATCTATTGTTTACACCAAAAGAACACAATGTCTAACGTAAGTTTTCACTTAAATACTTTATATATAAATAACATTTATGATTTTGTTTGTTATAAATGAAACAAAACATATAAAGTATGAGTTGTATTAGTGTGTTAAAATAACAGCATGTTTTTATTTAAATTTGACATTCCAAATATTTAAAATGTATACAAATTGTTTTTTAAATCAATATCTATCTATTCTATATCATTGTTTATTTAATTGTAATCATTATTATTTTTAATCGCTTATTATAATAAGTAGATAGGTACTATTTTCTATAAATTTTGTTTATAAATATTTAATATACAAATTATATTCATTAGTGATTAGGTATATAATTTATATTTCAAAAATCATATATTCATATTACTTACCTAATGTTTTTAAAATTACTGTAACATATTGACTATGGTTTCTTTTCTTTTTATTATGCATAGAAATAATTGATGGTATTTCAAATTATACAAGACATTTTTAAGAATAATATCAGTTATACTCTTATAAAAGGCTGATAATGAAAATTTAAAAATAATGGAAAATGTATTACCATTGGATCAAAAATCCACTACAGTATTTCAACAGAATGACGAAAATGATAAAGTAATTAATATATTATAAAATAATTCTACCATTTTATTATAAATAATTATTATTTTTAGATAAAACTTGAAAGAGTAATTGGTTTAACCGTGTCTACAAACTCATCAATAGATGTTGATAAAACATCTGGAATTATTGCTTATCCAGCAGGGTATATATTATTATATTTAATTACGTTGTACAAAATTTAAAAAAATAATTTTAATAGGAAAAGTAAATACATATTTTAATTTTTTATATTTTCAAACTTGTATTAGGTGTACAATAGTTTTCCATAATCCAACATTAGGCACAGAAACACATTTATCAAATATTTGTAGAAAATCAATTACATGCTTAAAATTTTCATCTGATGGTCGTTATCTTGCTACTGGTGAATCTGGACATCAATCTTATGTACGCGTTTGGGATATGACAGATTTTACACAAAAAGCTGAATTTTCGGGACATAAATATGGGATATATTGTGTGGTATACTATATTTTTATTTTTAAAATTTTTAAAAATATTAATTTTTATTATTATTATTTTTATACAGGATTTTTCTCCAAATCAGAAATATTTAGTATCAATAGGATCAGAGCATGATATGATTATTAACGTTTGGAAGTGGAAAATTAATTTAAAATATGCATCAAATAAAATTTCTTCAAAGATCAAAGCTATTGCATTTTTTTTCAATGGTAATTTTATAACAGTTGGAAATAGACATGTCAAGTTTTGGTATTTACAAACTTCCAGATCAGTTTCAGTAAGTATTATAAATATCTTTTAAGCATAATATATAAATATATAAATTAAATTATGTTATAATTAAAATATTTAACAATTTTAATAATTGGTAAAATTTTTATTTACTAAAATTATTATTATAATATTTTATTCTAAGATTAAAATGTATATAATATAATTATTTTAGAATAAAGAACCAATACCATTAATTGGCCGATCAGCAATTTTAGGAGAATTAAGAAATAATGATTTTATTGATATTTGCTGTGGAAGTGGAGCTTTTAAAGATAATTCATATGCAATTACAAAATCTGGATTACTATGTGAATTTAATAATCGTAGATTATTAGCCAAATGGATTGAACTAAAAGTTAATATTATTTTGTATTCATTAAAGTAAATTGTCTTATTTTTCATTTAGTTGTTTACATGAACACTATTTAATATTAATTTTTAGACTACAAGTGCAAATTGTATGGTTATTGGAAAAAAATTTATATTCATTGGATGTTCAGAAGGAATTGTAAGATGTTTTATTGCAGGAACTTTGCAATTTGTCACTAATTTACCAAGAACTCATTATTTGGGTATTGATATAGCTAATATACAAGACATTAGGTACTTTATATACTATAATATATTTAATTATTGATTTTATTTTTTTAATATTTATCTTTTTCAGTCATATGAATATAAATATTCCTGCAGATTCAAAATTTCCAGATCCCATTGCACTTGCTTATGATGAACTCAATATGAATTTAACTTGTGTATATAATGATCACAGTTTATATATATGGGACATAAAAAATATTAACAAAGTTTGTATTACAAACTACTTTTTAAATTCTGATTCATATAAACATTATTTATCTTTTAGATAGGGAAGTTGAAGTCATTTTTATTTCATTCAGCATGTATTTGGGGTGTTGAATTATACCCTTCATTAAATAATGATTTTAAAATGCCAAAAAATTCATTTATAACTTGTTCTAGTGATTGTACTATTCGCATTTGGAATTTGCATAATATTAACTTTGATGAACAATATATTTACCAAAATAATATATACAGTAATGTAAATATAAATAATAATTAATTTTAACAAAAATTATAATTTAATCATTTACAAGATTATCTCTAATGTTTTAGGAACTTCTTAAAATAATTTATATAGATCCTGAATTAAATTTTATAAAGAATACCGAGTTAAATTTAGTTGATAAAGATTTATCTTTAACATATGATAGTAGAAATGGTGTTCGAGCTATACGAATTAGTCCAGATGGAGCACATCTAGCTTCAGGCGATCGATCTGGTAAAATTAGGTAAATATAAAATATTGAAGTTAGGTAAACAATTAATTTTTATATATTTGTATAGAGTTCATGATTTTAAAACTTCAAATGAAATTTGTTCTATTGATGCACATGATGCAGAAATATTGTATTTGGATTATTCAAATTATAATGATAAGTACAAATTATTTGCTTCTGCTTCTAGAGATCGATTAATTCATGTATTTAATGTTTCTGAAGTAAGTTTATACTTTTAATTAAAATATCTTTATTTTAATAAAGATATACAATTTAATCATTAATAGTTTATCTGATTATTAATTTATCTATAAGTTGTGTTGTCAAAATTATTTAAGGTCCTCAATTTTAAACTTTATAAAAATATTTTATATTTATAAATTATTAATACTTAATAGAAATATAAAAACCAAATTATCATATTTACATTAATTTAATGTGGTAAAACTATTTTGTGTTATTTATCCATTTACAAATATACAATAATATTAATTATTAATATAATGTAACCACAGAGTATAATATATAAACACAACATATTTTATAAAATTTCAAAAAATATTTCCCAAACAGACCCACACTGCTAATACACTACTCATATAAATAATTTAAAACTATTAAGAATATTATGATTTAAAAATATTTTTTAAAATTTCAACAAAAGTTATTAAAGATAAAAATTATTTTTAGATTCTAGTTGAATCAATTCGTTTTAGTTTTTTCCTAAAAACTAAAGTATATATTGTTAAACGTTTGTACATCTTTGGGGTTTGTCTATCTTCCTTGGCTGTTTGCTCTAAAGGAGGTGAGGGGGAGGATAGACTTATGATTGGGGATGGATTTTCGTTTGACATTCGCCATTCATTGTGTTGTGTGACTGTATGAGAGAACAACTATATATATATTTTTTTGTGTTATAATTTATAAAGTTATCTTAATTCTTCCGCGGTTTTATTAATATTCTGTTAACAAAGTGTTCTTAGTGCTATGCAAAATTAATTATAATAAAACCAGATTCGTCTACTCAATATCATTTTAATCATTTAATATTTATTGATTGTGCGGGTTAAAGATTAAGATTTAACAATATTAATATTAGAACAATTCTTTATATTTATAAATTTTGATATTTAATAGTAAAATAAATATATTATATATATAATATACCTATAAAAAAATATAAACATGTATTTATTTTAGGGATATAATTTCACACAAACATTAGATGATCATTCTTCATCAATTACTGCAGTTAAATTTATAAACAGTAATAACAAACTTAAAATGGTATCTTGCGGTGTAGATAAATCAATAATATTTCGTAACTTCGATGAGGTTAATAACGTAATATATATATATATATACATATATTTAGTAAGACTTATTTAATTAGTATAAAAATATATATTTATATTTAAAGTTGGATAATAAAAGACAAGGTTTCATTCATAATCATTACATATCGGGGAAAACTACTTTTTTTGATATGGATTTAGATTTTGAAAAAAAACATATTATTACTGCGTGTAATGATCGGAATATCAGAGTTTACAATATTTCATCTGGAAAACACACAAAAACATTCAATGGTACTATTAGTAATTTTGGTTCACTAATAAAGGTAATTATGAAACTTAAGGAGTATAATTATGTTAATTAAATTGGTAAAAAATATTTTTTCCCAATTATTAGTTACAAAATATCATTGTGTGAATAATAATAGTTAAATTAAGTAATAAACAATGGTGTTTATAACTAAAGAAAGTGTAAAGCAACATTGTATTACAAATGATTAATATAACTTTAATTTTAAGTTTAATTGTTTTATTTATTTTAATTCAGGTTGTATTAGACAAAACGGGTACTTTTCTTGCTACAAGTTGTACAGATAAGACTTTGTGTGTATACAATTATTCTAATGGGCAATGTCTAAGTACAATATTTGGCCATTCAGAGTTAGTTACTGGCCTAAAATTTACAGATGATAGTAAATATTTAATATCAGCATCTGGAGACGGGTGTATTTTTGTTTGGCATATTCCTTGGGGAATAATTGATAATAAAAATACTCAAAGTAATAAGTATGTAGTTTAAAAAATATATTTAAAATCAATTATAAATTTTATATAAAATGGTTCTTTATATTTTGTTTTCAGTGTAACTACAATTGATACTATTGAAAATGAAAATCTAACTCATAAACATTGCTCAGTTGAAAAAAATATCAATACTATGTAAATGACATCCTTTTATTTATTTCATAATATATCACTAACTATAGAATTTTATTTATGATGTAGTAATTGTGAACTTCCATTGTGGGCTAAAAATGAAATTTCTGACGATATTTCATTTAATAATTTAAATGTTTTCAACAATCATGTCAATATACCTAAAGGAATTTGGGCTGAACGATCATCAGAGCATAATATTTTTAATTTATCTATGAACCAAAATGAAGTTAATTCTATAAAATATGATTCTATTGATAGCAGTTCAGAAACAAACCGGCCAATTTATCCGGAATTTCAAAAAGAATCATTAATAATTCCAAAAACAGTAATATGAATTATTTATAAATTTTAAAATCACTATATGTGTAAGTAACCTTTTTTTCTTTAGATGCATCGTCTTCCTCCTGTATTTGATTCAAATAATTTTGAAGACAGTTCAGAAGTCAGTGTTCGTATTATATTTAAATAATCATTAATTATAATTTTATATAATATTCATATATTTACTGTAACATATTTTTTAAATTATTTTATAGCCAATCGGTGAAAAAGAAATTAACATATCAGATATACAAAATATCCGTGCACTAACAGATGATAGTTCAGTTAGTAGTTTCAAAAATGAAGTAGGGCATAGCTTTTTTCCATAATTGTAGATAAAACCATAATATATTTATTTAAAAATTTAGGTGACAGAGATTAATGATTATGATATAAAAAATTCTGAAAATGAATGGATTAACACTGAAAAAATGAAAAACCCAGTACTTTACTATCCTTGTAATACTGGAAATTTAGCCAAGTATATTTAACTTTTTAAAAGCTTGTTTAAAGTAATATGTTTGTATAAATAATACATTTTAATCTATTTATTATTTAGTGATTTTACAATTATGCAATCAGAGATTAATATTCCAAAAAAGTCTCAAAGAAAGTCAAAGATTATTAATAAGAAAGATTTATTTTTGTCTTCTGGACAAATTGAATTATTAAGTAATTCTACATCCGATAGTTATGAAGAAGATGAAATATCAACCTTAAGTATTGAAAATTCTGATAAAAATTCAATAACATTATCAACTAGGTAAAAACAAATTAAATGTATATTTTTTCTTAATTTTAATTAAATTTATATTTATATATAGCAATGAACATTTAGACATGATTGAAAAGCATGACCAATTCTTGAAAAATACATTTGAATCACTTGGAGAACCAGACAATAATTATCGTGAAAATAAAAACCGTTTTTTTAGTATGTGTTTACATACTTTAATGTTTATACGTAAAGTAATTAATACACAATTTGATTTTAGCTAATTTAAGTATATCTTCATTGCATAAAGATAATCATCAATTTAATTCTACAATACAACCAGATACAAATATTGAATCTCAAAGTATTAAAAGAAAAGAGCTACAGTATAGAATTTTAGAAACTAAAAAACGATTACATAGTGTTAGTATTTTTAATTACATTTTAGTAATGAAAGTTAAAATTATATTTTTTAATTGTTAATAAATACTATTTTTCATTTTTAGTTGGGATCCCATTCAAATTTAAAATCTAGTCAAAGTATATATGATTTAAGTAAAAGTCATGGAAAATTCACTTCAAAATTGCCTGTTCGAAACAAAGGTATAAATATTTTATGTATATTGTTTATATTATCTTAAAAATATCTTTCAATTTGTGAAAAGCCTTTCAAAAACTTCTTTATTTGATTTCCCGCCCTGTTTATAATAGCTTCATATTATAATTACTACAATGATTTTTTGTTCTTCTATAATTATATTTCTGTTTAAACAAGTCTATTTATTTGATAATAATATTTTCAAAATTTTTTGATAACTTAAAATAGTTTATTTCCTTTGAATGTAAACAAATTAATTATTTATTTGTCTATGTCATATTTTTAGTTGAAAAACAATCAAATGAAATTCCAATAAGGAAAGTATGTTCTTTAATTGATTTATCCACAATTAAATCAAATAATGATAATACATATTATGGTAAGTTTTTAAATAATTGTATGTTGAATATAATATGTGATTTCATAAAAATATTTTTATAATAGGTTTCAATAACTCTAAAAGAATTCCAAAAATAACAGGCAATGTACAAAAAGATAATTATGCTTTTCATTCAGCTAGGGTATATCAAATATTATATTTTATAGTACATTATTAATTACTTTATTTTTATTAATTATTAAATTTATTAAATTAGAGCAATGAAAGTGATTTCAATAACTCAACATCTGAATCAATTGAAAATATTAAGATTTTGAAAAAAACAAACAAATTACCAATAAATAATTCAAATATTTTACATCGAAAGATTGTTAATTTTTCACAGTCTACAAGTAAATTTAAATTTGTTGAATATCAAGCAAAGTAAACCAAATTAAAAAATAACAAATATAAATAATTTATTATAAATTGAAATGATATGACACGTTATATGATTTGAATTATTTTGTAGTTTCATATAATTATTAATTAATAATAACTATCAATATTGATAATTTAAAATTACAATTCTATTAGTTTGATTATAACCATTGATTTTATAATGGGAAAATAAGAAATGTTATAATAGCAATTTTGGTGATAACTAATTGTTGGCAACCACTATAATCCATTGTGATCAGCAAAATATACAGTTGACATGTAGCAAGAAACATAACCAGTCTATGTTTATATATTACCTGCCTTATTAGCAATTATTTGTCACCAAAATGGTAATTACTTTTCATATAATCTTATAAGTATAATATGTCATATTATTATTATATATTTCGAAGTTTAATAAATTATATTTTTTATTTTGATTTACATTGCCCATAATATACCTACATATTTAATTAATTCAAAATTATTTTTAGCTGCTCTTAATAATATTGGCCAAAATGAAGTCCAATCATTTCCATCCACAACGAAACCTAGGTATATAATAATATAACATTGTTTAATTTTAAAATATTATTTTTTGTTATTAATTAAAATTACAGACGAAATTCTTCTTCCTTAATGCGTAGTACTAGTGAAATTACTTTGAATTCAAATAAACCATTTGAAAAGTTAAAAAAGAATAGTAATTATATGACAAAATCTAGTGAAACTTTACACCAAAAAAGTAATAATTAAATATTACAGTTTTCATCATAACTCACTAAATTTATTTTGCAGATTATTTATCAATTCTTACTAATCAATTGTTCCAAACTACAGATAAAATTTTCAATTATACAAATTGTGTAGATGTCAACAGTGTAACTAAACATGATACAGACGAAGTGATGAAAAAATTAGAACAAATAGTTGATGAAGGATTTATTTTTTCCCATAAAAATTCTAGAATAACGTTAAATAAAACTCAAGAATATTTAGACATTTTACTTGATTTAATAAAAAAACGTTTAACATTTTGATATTAATCAACAATAATTTTGTACTAATAATAATTAAATTAATGTTTAAAAAGTTAATTTATCTTAAGTAAAATGTATTGATTAAATTTTGTATTTTAAATTTAAGAAAAATAATATAAAAGCCTATGCAATAACTTATAGTAAATAAGTAGTATATTATAAATCCGTCCATAATATATATATATATTATATTATATATTTATTGTTATATAATGTGTAGTAATATACTTAAATAGAATTTTTAATTGGCATCTTGTATTTTTTTAATATATCTTAATGAACCTTATAAGTTTTAATCAGAGTATTTAATTATGTATATATTTATTGTTATATAATTATACACTATAAAATATCCTACCATTTGCATACTTCAATAACTATTTTCATAGTTCATATTTTTATAAATTATATTTACATACCGATTATTTTTGAATAATATGATTTATATAACAAGTTATTGACTTATGCAAACAAGATATGATACTGTATTATTATTTCTATATTATTATATAATTTATAAATTATTAATTATTATTTATTTTTGTTTGTTTATTGCACTCGATCATTTACTTTATGAATAAAATATAAAAATAATATGTAATTTTCAACATAGTATTTTTTAATATTTTCCACATTTGTATTCATTTAGTATGTGATCTACCAAAATGTCTAATAGCGTAGTGTTATCAATTAATAATTATACTTCAATAGACTAAATCACATTTATGATATATAAATATTAATCATATTTTATTTTATTCATTAATTATTTATTTTAAGTAATATATCAATATTTTATAATACTTAATGAAAATAATTTTTAACACATCACTTTTCTCAAAAAAAATTAAAAAAATATCTTTAACTTAAAAATGTTATAACTTTTAAGCTTATTGTAGTTATATTATTATTTAATCATATCTGAAATTATATTTTTTTTTTTATATAAAATCGAAATATTGATTTTGTTTGTAGTATTTGTATGGTGTTATTAAGTAGGTATGTTATATTATCCTTATCCATAATAGTTTATACAAAGTCTCTTAATAAGATGTAAAGTAAAGATGATAAGTTATAAGTCAACATTTCAAATACACGTGTATCATGAGACACTGTAAATCACATACTAATTGAATACAAACTAACAATAATGGATCTAAACCTGAAATCTATCTCTTAAAAATTTTGAGAAAAGAAGCAGTTAAGTAATTTTAGATTTTTGCAGAGAATTTTTCTTTTTGTTATTTATATAATTATGTTACCGGAAATGTGAATAGAAGCAATTTTTCTTTTAAAAAAGCGGAATAAAAATGAATGATTTTATATAAAATGTACCTTTCTCAGTGTGTATTTATTTTTATTCAAAATATATAATTTAATAAATTTTTCCTAATTACACATTATTCTATTGAAATATTTATTTTCAATAATTCACTATATCTATTTTCGATCAAAACATTCCTCTTTCCTGGTACCTTTAGTTATAAAATGCATTTAATAATTTTTATGAAATCGTATCAATTCTAATTGAAAAATGTCAATCTATTTCTGTTACTTTCTGATTATGCGAATTAAATAAATAAATAATATATTTTATATAAATTAAAATGAATATATCTTGTTTATATATTTGATTATAATGGTTCATATAACAATTTACAAGGTTTTCTTTGATAATAAGGTAAGCAAAATTTTGATTGATAGGTACTTTACTTACCTACTAATTTTTTCTTTTTTTATAACTAATATTATACACATTACTTAAATATTAAGATTACATTTACAATAGGTATATGTAGCCTTGTAGGTTTTTCAATATTAAACACATTTAATTCCCCGATATGAAAAGCTTCAAGATTCACATGCTATTTACAATATTTATAGTTTAAGTATTGACTTGTGGATAATATATTTAAATAAATAAAAACCCAAATCCACTAAAAATTTACTTTTATTTTAATCAAATACGTATTTCGGTAACAAAGTTGCCATCATCAGTGCAAAACTAGTTTGTGGATTTGGGGTTTTATTTATTTAAATGCTATTTACAATTTACTAGTTTTCTTTCAAAATGTACTCTTTCCGGAAAAAGCACACTTTTTAAAATCCAGAAAAATGCCATAAAAATTAATTGATGGCGAACATCGAATTAACTGACTTCTCGATCATTTTTAAACTTATTAGAACAATGCTGTAGTAGGTACTTAAAAAATATGGTCGGAACATGAAATTTCTTTTAAATTGTACCTACGTTTTGCATTGCTCTCAAATTCCCATATATAATACACAGTGTGCAGGTTTTTATTAATTCAAAATACGACTAATTTTGAAATATATACATAAAAAAAAAAAAAAAAATAACCATGAAAACTACAATAAAACGCAATTAATTTTATTCAACAAAATAATATAATATTATACTAATCGTACAACGTAATTCCGAATTGCGACGTTGCACGGGATGCATCCGAATTCCTACGTTCATTTTAATACGAAAATATTGAATAAATAAAAAAAGGTAAACGAATACACGTATCTAAATATTCGCGTCTAATTTGAATTGTAACTTAACTCGAATTCAGCCAACGGGTCTACGCAATATTATATCGTTTGCATAGGACCCATAGGCAGAAATGGGGGGGAAGTTAAGCCCCTAAAATATCTGACTTAGCTGTTGGCCTCTTTAAAAATTAGTTGTATTTGTGTTTTACGTGTATACGATATGATAAAATATTAACAAACATGTCACAATATTAATATTAATTTGTTTCAAAGTAGTAAGCAGTAAACATCAAACAATAACCATTAGGCATTACGCAATACGCATAAAGACTCGTGCGGTTGTAGACCGTGGACTGTGGAGTGAATTATTGATAACAGCTGTTGTTTGTATTGTGTATAAAGTAAAGTAGAATTTTTTATTTTTCAGACTACAGTTCAGTCATTCGACTTCGACCGTCGTCGTGTACTCGTGTTATTGTCAGACTTGATAAGCATAAAAAATTTAAAAAATACAAATACGAACATAGAAAATAAGTAGGCACCGTACTAAATCTAATAGAGAATTATTAATTATTAATTTCACTGTTCACTCTCACATTAGTATTTATATGAAAAAAAAAAAAACGCTATTCTTCGGTCAATTCGACTATCGACGGTCAGTCGATTTTATGCCATTTCATCGATTTTATTGTAATATTGTTCTACGGTTTATAGTGCGACATTCGGCTTTATGGAGCACGGTCGATAATCCCGAATCCCATATGTTCTTATCTAACGTTTGCATAATGAAATATTGATAAAATCAAACAGAATACAGAAAATAATGCGGTTTGTATGTCGTTCACTCGTTCAAGGGCGCATTTTATAACAATGCAAGATCGTTTGTTTTGCTGTTTCGTCGTACCGTTCGGTCGTCGGCACGAGAAACAAAATCAAGAACTCTCGGAAATCGTCGCACTTTTTCATGCACGGCCTGACGCAGCGGCGGCGATATTAACAACAAACCACTAGGACATTAAAACAGGTATATTAATTAATACATAAACTTTATATTCGTATATTTTATAATATGAACTGCGCGCAATTAGTATTACTTAACAGATGTAGTGAAAAATAACTGTGTATTTTCCAGGTGAATTTCGTCGAATGTAACCACTGTGATCGTTTTCATAGTTCGCCATTTCGGTATAAAACTGTTTTTGACACAAACGTGTCGGTGTGAAGCATCACATAAATTTTAACACTGAACGAGCAACAACCTGTATAGTAAGAGAACTACAATACAAAGTAATATGCCTTCGATATGGGGTCAAAAGGTATGTATTATTATTATTATTATTATTGCTATTAGGTATTGTTTATCGTTTGTATTATACATTTTTATTGTTATTGCACTTAGACCACTGTCAGTTTCCAAACAATGAATCTGACTCTCAAATATTACCAGTACGGAAACTACGATCACAAGTTTTTCAATTGTGTTCAAACTGTAATCAGCCAATTGAAGGTAAGATTGGACAACAAAACATTTGTATGTGTTTATCGTCCACTCCAACTACAGTCACTCAAAGTCAATCTCTAACAATTTTACCAAAAAAAAGAAGCAAAAACATTTCGCATTCGACTGTGATGTGTAAACGTCAGTTATTCGATGAAAACGAAGATAGTACGAAGGACGAGAAGCCAACATTATCTGAGTTTATAGACAGTAATAGTAGTTCAATTATTGATACCGAAGAAACGCAACAAAAATTGCCTGCAGTTAATCAGATATTAAAAGGACGACATTCATGTCAAGTATGTTTAAAATCCTTCACTAGTCCATGTAAATTAACACAACATTCATATTCTCATACTGGTGAAAAACCATTTGCGTGTAAATATTGTTTAAAAGCATTTTCTTCAAAATTTAAACTTGTACGCCATGCATTAATTCATTCTGATCAACGGCAGTACCATTGTACAATTTGTGATCGTACATTTCACAGAAAAGATCATTTAAAAAACCATAGTAAGGTACATAATCCAATTAAACGGATAATGAAATGTGATCGTCCTGATTGTTCAAAGGAATATAGCTCAGTTCTTAGTTACCGTAAACATATAGCTATACATTCAGTTGATGAAGGCTTTCTTGATTGTAAAATATGTAATAAAGTGTTCGAATCCAAAGATGAATTAATGTATCATTTAAAAATACATTCAGGTTCACGAGTTATTAAAACTCCAGCTGATAAAAAATATCACTGCAGCTTTTGTGACCGTAGTTTTTATACTGGTAAAGATGTTCGTCGGCACTTGGTTGTACACACTGGTTTGCGAGATTTTCTATGCCAATATTGTCCTCAACGTTTTGGTCGTAAAGACCACCTTACTCGACATATTAAAAAAAGTCATAACATTAATACAAGTAAAAAACCTAAATTAAAGAAAACAAGTGAGCTTCATAAAAATAAATCGGTCGATTCAATTTATCTTGAAGCATATGATGAATCACATAAAGTCAGAAAGAAATTAGAAGAAACTGTTACTAGTGGAAGTTTGATAAAACAAGAGAATTCTCAATTAACTGATTTGGAAATTTTTAATTTATCTGATATATCTAGTTTTGATTGTAGTGAAAATAACAGTGGAACATTAATTCAGACTGCTGAGTCTTCCAGTGAAACAAATTTGTCAAGTATAAACTTTGATAATCAAATGCAATATTCAGTCAATGAATTAAAAGTATTTGATAATCCAGATCTTCCTGGTTTATCTCAATTAATTAATTTAATGCCATCTAATATAGATGAAACCCCAGAAGTTTTAACATGCCATGAATCAACTATTTTAATGGCTAATCCATCTCAACAAACAGAAATTGAACGAGAATACTTTACATCTTCATCAGAAATTCTTTCAGCGTTATTAAGTCAAACTTCAGAAACAGAAAATGCTCCATTACCTGGATTTAATCAAGTTTTCAATAATCAACAATAAAACCAAATTATATATATATTTTTAATAAGTTATTAATTATATTATTCACAATTCTAAAACTACAATCAATATTAAAAATTATTAAATAATAAATAAAATAAAATATTTTTTTACTCTTTCTGTTAATAAATTCATTATAAATCAATTTTTATTAATAATTTTATCAATATTACATTAAAATATTTATTGAAAAGATAAATTTACTATCATAGTTATTTTTCTTATATTTTATGTACCTGTATAATATACCTAAAATAATGGTAAATTTGTTTAATATCTTATAAATTAGTTATATTAGGGACCAAATCAATAATTATAAGTTCCTATTACACTTATATTGAAAATAAATAATTATTACAATATCCTTATTTTAATAACAATTACATATTTATAGAAACAATACATGGTATATATATAAATTTATATTTATTTACTCGCTTGTATTTTTTATACTGATAAGAGATGTAAATATGAGCTGAGTTCTCCTGAAGCCAGATTTTTTTTATTGGGTATTTTTTTAAGTGTTTATTAACTCATAATTCGTTATATGTATGTATTTTTCATTTATATATATATATTAATTAAAATAAATTATTTGACATCTGTTAGATAATGTAAAAAAGTGACATTTTAAATAGAGTCAAATATTTAATTAACTCCATGTGTTCATTAAAGCTTATGTTATTAATTATTACAACCATTTAAATCATAAATATTAAAAATGATATTAACTTTTACCTCCTAAATTTGTATGTTCAAAAGAGTTGTTACCAAATATATTTTTACATGTTTGTTAATATATTATAAACTATTTATGTATATAATAATAAATAAATTGTTTATATATTTCATACTATTTTAAGTTTATACTTTTTAAAACGGTAAATTATTTTTTCATTCATACAATATTTTAAACTAGTGTCTTTTTACTTTAAATTTTTACAATCAACATAAATCATTCATTTCTGTTTTTAACTTTTGTATATTTTTAATTGAAACTATCTTAACGAGTTAATTTTAATATTCATAAATTAATTTTTATCCATATAATATTATGTTATAAATATTAACTTTGCCAAATTATTATCTTACTGTTATAAATTTATAATTTAAGTATAATATTTATAATATATCTTTATTATTGTTTCTTTTGTATAAATGTATAATATAGTTGTAATCTAATCTGGTAAGTACATTATTTTTTAAATACATAAATTTATTTTATTATGTACTGTAATACCTAATGTGTAAGGTTTTATTTTTAACATATTTTTTTATTTAGAGACACCGCAGACTACAGACTTTATATCGGCCGATAGTTTGGTCGGGTTCTTAATCAGTACAAAGTTGTATGGAAGAGCGCACATTATAACGACTTACAATCGGCCGATTAAAAAGTTTGATGGGCTGCACGATTGCCTTCAAACTAAACAGTCGGCGAACCAACCCAACTGTTTAGTTGGCCAAGTGTGCGCGATAGTAGCCCAACTCTACCAAACTATCGGCCGATATAAAAGTCTGTAGTTTGCGGTGTCTCTTAAAGAACACATTTCTGTGATATTATTTTTACTGCAGTAGTTTAGTACAAATATAATTTGTTATAATTTATGGTTAACAGATCTTGGTTATAGTTTGATGGATTATTATAAAATTTTATTAAAATATATTTTGATTTTATTATATGTATATTGTAATTAATTACAAATTATTATGAAAGTTATTTTTATTATTCCCAAATGACTTAACAAAATATGTTTTAGGTGTAAAATGCTATCCTATATAGTTTTATTTGTATTATGTATCATGTATGCTGTGGTCTGTCAATGCAGTCAGCTAGATATAACTCTGTACTGTTTGAAAACATAATGCATAAAAATGAATGTTATGAATTTAAAAATGTTAGATTTTAAATTATAATATATTAATTTGAGTAGATGCACACTATTCATATTATATGCATTGTGCATAGATATTATTTTAATTATTAATTTTCAAAATATAAATTATGGAAATAATAAATTAATATTTAATTATTTACATAAAAACGACAATTAGTGTATCATGAAAACACTTATTTAAATAATAATGGATACATGATTATTCTTAAAGATCTCCATTAATTGTACCTAAGTAATTTACAATAAAATTACAATAAAAAAATATTTGTTAGTCTATTCTCTATTACATAAAAAGATGATTACGTTCTAACTTTAAAATGTGAGTAATATTCACCACTCTGTATAATATATGTGTCATGAGTGTATATATTATAGAATGAGTATTTCATATTGGAAAAATATTGAAACCTACTAATTTTGTAGTACCAAATTGTGTTCACTCTGTATTATATGTATTGTGTATAATTTAAATTTATTATATAGGTATTGTTTAATTATTAATATAGGTAGTATAGAACAAACCATTACCTACAAAGTTCATAATATAAAACGTATTTTTATCCGAAACCATTTTTGGAAAATGTATTAATTATATTATATATTATATAAAAAGGTAATACGCACGTATTTCGTTAAGTGCAAAATCATGTTTTTTTTTTCACTTATGGAGAGGACTGAGGAGAATCTGAACTGTATAATATGTTGAAAATTTCAGATCCTACTTAAAATGCTGTGAACATATATCTAAGTACCTACTCTAATAAGTTTATACATAATATATTTTTGATATAGGCAGTAAATCAAGAAATAACTCATATAAGTGTCTAATAATATATCTTATCAATTATAAATTTATATATGTTCTACAAATTTTAGATTTTGAGCGAAGCAAATAATGTATTGGTTTTACAATGATGTTTGTCTTTTTTATTTTAATTTCTGTAAATACTTTTTCTACCAGAAATGCCAGAAATAAAGCTCCGATTTTCGATAGGAAATTATTTAGGTCATTTTTCGAATTTACCAAAATTGAACATACATGTGATAGGTATATGAATATATGAAAGGTACAAAAAAAAAAAAAAATTCGTCATTATTCATGAATCATGATAATTGAAATTTTGACGAAATCGATTTTAATATTTTACCATAACTTAAGCAATAGGTATTTAAAGACTTAAAAAATTAATTGGATGATCACATAGGTACTAATATAGGTATACCGTATACGTGATACAATTTTGAAATGATTACATTAATTATTTGAGATTAAATGAAAAATTCACATTAATGTTCTCCATAATGTTTAATAAAAACGTCAATTTTGAAATTTAGGGTCTGAAAATGTTATTGTAGTATCCTCACATATTGCTTGACGTGTTACCAAAATATTAAAAAATCCCCAAGTCTCAATTTTTTTTTTTTTTTTTTTTGTAGCTGTTTAACGTTGATATTTTTAGTGTACCTAATCAAAAATCTAAGAATCCATATAAGGACAAAAATAATTTTAAAATTGCATCGAAGCATTCTCATATCTATACCTATACGAGTAGTTTGACGAGTTACCAAAATATAAAAATCGACAATTTTTTTTGTTATATAGGTAGATGTTTAAAGTTAAAATTTTAGTAAAATCGATATTTATAGTATTAATACTATGGATTCCATTATTATTATTTCTGAATACCTAGGTATTTTTACTATAATGAATAAAATTGACAAAGAATTAAAAATGAATTGAAATATGAAGTTCAAATACCTACCAAATTATTGTGAATATTACAATTACAATTTTTTTTTTTTATATATATAGCTGTTTAAAGTATAAAAAGAAGAGCTGTTACTGCTATGGAGGGGACACAGGTGTGTAAATTTTGATTAAAATTTAAATGTAATGGTTAATCAACGTATTCGAAAAAATGATTTTGAGCAGTTATGATTCTGTCATATATATGGGCATTTAAGGACTAATTTTTGCATTTTGTGGGCATTAGTATTGAACTTGAAAATTTTATTGTGTGTTCAATTGTTCATACATACCTATATAAACTAAATAGTGAATACCTACATATATAATACATATAAAAAAATAAAAATAATTAAATACTAAATACATTATACCTACGTATTTAGTATTTAATATATGTGATAAAATTTTAGAACGCTTACGTTGAAATTTAAATGTAAATGAATATCTATTAATTATATATTTTTAATAAAAATATAAACATTTTAATCAATACATTATACATAGGTATATTATTTGACTGAAATTCGCTCAGAATCGTTTTTTTCAAATGTGATGATTCATCATTGCATTCAAATTTTAATCAAAATTCAATAGGTACTATCCTCTTTACACCTGTATCTCTTTCACAGCAGTATCAGCTCTTCTTTTTTTTAATTACCTATATGTTAAAATATATTTGATTTTATACAATGTTTTAAAAACTTAGAAAATATACCAAAAATAAATATACCTACAGGTAGATATTTATATTTGTTTCTATATATATATATATATAATACTTTATTACTATATACGACGCAGTTTATTATTAATATTATAATTGTTATTTTTTATTGCAAGTGTAATATTATTATTATTTTTATTTTTTTAAGTGGTTTAATTTTCACTGATACAGTGCGTGATGGATATCATTTTGACATTTTATTATATAATAGACGCGTGGTCATGCCGTCACCATGGAGACAGATGTTCCATAATGAAGGAAATGGTTTGTGAAAAATAAACCCGAGTCGACCCGCTAAAAGATTCGCTGAATAATGGATGGAGTGAAATAAATGTAGTTTACAATAGGTATATTTTATTCACTCTATAAAAGTACCTAAATTTATATATAGTAGCCGTGTGTATATAAGACGTATAAAAATGTTTAATTCAGTTGAAGTATTTTATTATGAATTCAGTTAGTTTCATCAATTTATGTACAATGCTGAACGTCAAAACTCCTTAAAATAAACGTGTATATAATTATAATATTATCATTATGTAGATATAATTGCTTATTAATCAATTTTTATTTTTCTTTTAATTTGTAAATTGTAATTATTAGGTTTAGGTCGGTCTGAAACTTACGTATGAACGAAACCACTAATAATGTTAAATTATATAAGTCGACAAATTTATCACGTTTTTATGACTCTTAAATATATATTTTAGATTTTTAGTACCCACTACCCACTATCGTTTTCTTTATGATAGAATTAATAGATCGTATGTCCATGTTAAATTATATTATTTAATAATTAAATTAATTAATATATAAACAATGGTTTATCATTGCATTTAAATTTTAATTAAAATTAAACACTATGATTTGCACACCTGTATCCCATGCGGTTAGCATTATTCGAGTAAGCTCGTCTTTTTTATTTTCTATTTTGTATATACACATACACCTCTATATAACTTGGCTCTTAAATGGCTCATTAAGAGTATACCTAAGTAATATTAAGCAAAAAATTGTATATAATTTATAACTAGTTTAATCCTAACTTCAATCCCCCCCCCCATTGCATAATCTGGCTACACATGCGTATGTAACATTGACGACGTCATTTACATCATTGGCTATTTAAATTTTTTTTTCTCATAAAATTGAAATATTGCACTGAGCGTTAGCGTTTTGTACCTACGTGTACAGCTTGTACAGCGTATAATTAAAAAAAAAAAAAAACATTAGAAAATGTATTAAAATTTATAAGTACCTATATTTTAACAAAATATAATTTAATAAAAAATAAATATCTTAAAATAATTTTTATATTATATAGTCCATACAGTTGGTTTTCTTATAATTTAATATTTAATTCGTATTTAATATATATACAGTTCCTTGTATATTATTATAAATCGTATTATCTCTAGTACCTTTTATGAAATGCTAATTTTCCGACCCGTTTATTTCTGTCTTTTGCCTCAATGGTATAAAATAAGGGATGACTTCCATTTCCAGATTGGGCTTTTACCCTTATTTACTACCCTCTCTGCCGTATAGACGCTGTCTGTCTGATAGCTTTGAAAGGATTTTCAACTCGATTAATACTACGTACACGGTACACCCTTTTATACACATAATCGATTTAGACTCATATAATAGAACGTATAGCATATTTTATACCTATATACGACTATACGAGTATACATTATAACTATACGAGTATATAAGATATAATCAAACAAGATTCACGTTTGATTTATTTTATTTAAAACTACGACTACGGTTATACGAAATCGTGATTTAATTACACTACACTTAATTTAATATAAGAATTAATATTATTGGAGTTTCACAGTGATATTAGTAAGACTATACGTTAGGTATATAATTGGATGAATGATGAAATATTGTCGTATATACGAGTAATTGCATATATAAATCATTTTATAAAATATAAAAACGTATTTAGGCCAGTTGTAAATTGGTATAGGTTTTATTGTGATGAATATGAAATATGAAATTTAAATTAAGAATGTTTTATAAATTATAAATTGTAATAATATATTATATATTATTTATTTTATGACTTTTAATAATAATTATATAGGTACTTTAATAATTAATACTATTAATAACTGTATAATTTGTGAAGTTAACATCCCTATAGGTATATACGAGTATACCTACTCATATTTTAAATTCAACAATTTCAGTGTATTAATTGAAAATTGCTTGAATTTAAATATTGATATCTTATATTATAATAGTTCTAATAAACTATTATATTTAGGTATAAGTATTTTATAATAAACTATCAGTTTATTGTATTACAGGTACCTACTAATTAGATATACTAGGTATATGCATGATGTTTTATAATTTGTCTACCAAATCATTTAATAAATACATCATTAAAAATTAAAATAATTATAAACAGCAGAATTATACATTTCATAATGTTTTCTTATATTATGTGTATACATTTGAAAGTATCTGATAACAATATAATAACCGTGGGTAAGTAGGTCTATTATTTTATAAACAATGATCGACATCATATCATCATCAGATAAAAATATTATTGTATACGAAATACAATTATCATAATATTATCGACGACATACAAAACTTGTGAATTAAAGTCTCACAACCTTGAGTTACTATAATTTATAAATCAGATTAAAAGTAAGATTAACTTCACGAGAGCAAGTAAATTATAATGCCTGCAATTTTGTATTTTGTGGTTACATTTTACTGCAAAATATCTGTTTGAGTATATCAACTAAGTATATTTATCCAATATTCATTGTAATTTTTTTTTAATTTTATAATTTAAGATTTTAGAAGTTTATTTATAAAGTCATTTTTTAATTTATACGAATTAACAAATGACCCACTAAACCCAGTAATTAATAACATTATTAAATAATATTTTAGAAAGTTCTTGGATGTTTTATATTTAGGTAGGTATATAATTTTTCTAACAAAGCAACTTAATTAAATCTTTAGGTCTGATATACTGTTTTCTGAAAATCTTACTACAAAATGAATAACTCATTCATACTAAAGTACCTATAGTAAAATATATTATTAAAAAAATGGTCAAGTATAGTTAATAAGTAGTATTATATATTATATTTGTCCATATATGTATAAGTACCTACTAATTATATTAATAAATTATTATCGAATACATTAATAGTGACTCAAACTATAATAGTTCTGAAAATTGTTAGTATAAATATTTTATTTATTTATTTTATTTGAAATATTAATAATTAATATCACATATTAAATATATAAATTATTTATATATTTAATATGTGACTAGGTATGTGAAATGTGAGTATAGGTAAGACAAATTGCTTTATTATATATTTTTTCTAATTTAGTTGGTTGGTTTAAACTGTGCATAACATTCTATTGAGATTAACCTTCACTTTATTATTGAACATACCTATGATATTTTATCAAGATATCACGTATATGTTGTAACTTCTTATTTTATAATACATTTTGTAATGTTCTTTTAATTTATTTTATATGTATCTAGTATACTTAAGTATTATCATGCTTTAATGCTTTATGTAGAATTATCTATAATATGAGTAATAACTAATAGAGAATATTATTTCTTAGTTAAAGACAAAAAAAGAAAAATTTGTTAGAACAATTGTCTCTAATTTTTTCCTTTAAAATTATTAATATATTGATTCATTTATTCATATAATTTTATTAAATACACGATCTGCAGGGGTTAAGGCATAATAATAATTTTTAATGAAAAAGTAATTGCTTATTTTTTATACAAAATATTTGTATTATTTTTAATTATAATCTAAAAATTAAATATAAAATAGGTATAAACCATAAGAATGGGAGGAATTATATTTTTATTCTATACATTAATAATTTTTTATACTTTTAATGAGCAAATATAAAATTATATAACAGTATTATGTATTTAAAATGTTAAAATGTAATACCTTATACACAAATAATAAAAAAAATTTTTTAGCATTATAACATTTTTTTAAATATTCTCGTGTAGGTATGTAAATAAATAAATATTTTAATTAGGTACTATTACCTACTATACGACTACGGACTAGGTAGTTTAGATTAATTATTTATTATTTACGAAAATATAATTTTAAACATTTAAGTAATTTCCAATTTTTATTTAATTTAATTAATCACACTAAGTATTTAAAATCAATTAAGTATTTTAGATTTTGATAGAAGTGAAAATGTATTAATTTTACAATGATAACGTGTATCTATCTTTTTTTTTTTTTTAGTTTAATTTGTGTGTAAACACCTTCGTAATAAAATAAATAAAAAAAACATGGTCCGATTATCACGATTAGCAAATGATTCCGGTAAAGCATATTATCAATTGAGACTTTATTTAGGTTATTTTTCGAATTTCTCAAAATTGCTATGTGCGATAAGGAAAACTAACAAAAATGACAAAAATACCTACATTTTTTACGAAAACTGAAATTTTGATGAAATTGATTTCAATATTTTATGATAACTTTGGTAATATTGAACTTAGAGACTTTAAAATTTTGTTAGTTATTTATATAGATATTATATATACGTGCATGATACAATTTTGGAACAATTACGTTAATTTTTTGAGAAAATATAAGGATTATTTCTCAATATTTTTACAATATTGTTTAATAAAAAATTTTCGAAAAAATTTGAAAATTACATTTAAGCATTCTCACATATAGCCATGAAGATATTAATTACAATATTATATGAATATACCTGTGTATGTGTGTGAAATGTGATACAAATAATGAAATAAATATAATTATTGAACATATAATATATTATTTAAAACGAATTGCTAAATTTGTGTACCTATATGATATTAAACATTCATACAAATTACAAACAGAATAACATAAACATATTTTTTATAAATAATTTATGTTTAATATAAATAGACATCATTAACTATGTTTTTGATAAATATAAATTGAACGCCAGTTGTCGAAAACAGATTGAAGTCAAATATACACATAATAATATTATTATATACTCGTATTATATCTAATATTATTAATATTCTCGTTGATACATAATATACTATATTATAGTATTAGATAAATTTTATATAGTGGATTGTTATAAAATATATTTTTTTTTATATGATTTATATATAAACTTATTACTTATATATAGGTCATTTGGAATATTTTATGAACGTATATACAATTAATTATTGGGTTCAGTTTATCCATTTGTAATTTGTTGTATTGTAAATATCGAGAGCTTATAGTTAGTATACACATGTAATATGTGTATACACAATAACGTAATATAGGTAGGTATCTACCTATTATTTACACTGTAGTAGAAGAATTCTTTGTAGCAATCGTTTTTACGTATACTAATGAATTCATTATATAATGAATTTTTATTAATATCTATACTATACAATGTAACTTGCGTTTTTACATATAAAATTAATAAAAACAACATCAAAAGACAATGATTTTAAATAAATAAACATAATAATTATATAACATATAATTAATAAAATATATAATAATGTAATTACGTGGTTGTATAATACAAACGAAACTAAATCGAATATACTCCATCGTTTTTTAATTTTTATACACATTCGTTTTATGGTTCATGGTTGGTGTAACATATACCTACCTACGTTGCATATTTGTCATTCATAATGATTACCTTCTAAGTTTTAACTATAAATAATTTGGAAGTAGTGTCGATGGACGCCCCCTTCCCTCAAGTCACCATGTCAAATGTCGAAATATCCCATTTACTTATTGTATTATTATGTATACAGATTGTAAATAACTTTTATAAATAAATAAAAAAAAAAAAAAAAAAAAAAACTATAAATATTATATAATATTTCTAAAATAATTAAAAGGTGATGGGACACGTTAATAAATGATAACGATTTGACGACGTTTTAAGTAGGTATACATTGATCATGTGTCATTTAATACAACAAACTACATTTTGAAATTAAATAATGAAAATGTAAAACATTAGTACAACATTACATATCGATTTGTATTCATAAAGTACGTATGTTATAGTTTCATAATATTCTAAGTTGATAATTTAAATTTATTTGCATCTTTAATTAAACCTGCAAAGATAAAAGAAAAAATATATCTTCAAAACGTGTTTTTAATATGGATCAATATCCATCATGCCATATCCATTTCTGTTAAAATTAACGTTAAATAATAAATATAATTAAATATATTATACGTGAAAACTTACGAATGCAAAATTATTACAATATCTTCTAGACAAGTAATTTTTATTCTTTAAATTATTATTTAAATAAAAGAGTTGAAGTGTGTATGTACTATGTGTATACTGCATACGTCATATACAAATACAACATTATTAAATATGAAATAATGATGATTTTAAGTTTCATTATAATATAGTTTAACTAAATATTCTTAATTATTAATATTAGATATTCAATTAATTTATGAATAAATAATTGACATTATTTTTATATTTTTACAAATAGTTAAATTTAATAATTAGTTCATAATTACTTAAAAAAAAAAAATTATAATTATATCTTTTCAAAATATAACCATAAAAAATGAAATATGTCATATTTTTTATTCGATAATAATATTATATAATTAACTATAAAGATAATATTATATAATGCGTGTGAATATTATTAAATATACATACAGCATGCATAATAATAATAATTATAATAATAAAATATGATAAAAGTTTAAAATGTAACATTTAGTTTAAAGTTTAAATGGTAGGTATTTAGACTTCTAGAACTTATATAAAATTAAATTAAAATAATAACATTTATTTTAATTTATCTAAATACGATCATATAATACTCATTACCTACTGATTAGTATAATATATTTAGTATTTTATATTTAATTATCTATAACATTAACTTATCATATTATACGTATTAAATATACTAATACATAGTTTTTTGGCTCGTAAACGTATTAAATTATAACGTACCTGTATATTGTATTAATTTACTTATTAATTTGTAATATGTATTACATTTTGTCCTATAAATACGATATAGGCATGTCATAAATAAGCTTTCAAATAAGACCTCAACCTTCACCATATACCTATAGCTATAGGAAGTTATATACGTTATCAATATTTTTTTTCATTGCCAAAATAACCTTGTACTTTCTAAAGGTATCATAATAGCAACAATGGTATAATTGCATTACATAAGTAAATGTTCCTTCCTTTCACCATTACAAAATTGTCAAAATTCAGACAATTATATAAATTATAGGAACAGCCTATATAGAATTATTAAATTTATTTGTATTATAATATTATATAATAATAATTAATGAACTTATAGGTATACTTATAAACAAGCATTAATAATTTATAATTAATAAAATTAATAATAATTATTATATTATAATATTATGCTCTGTACGGAAAGTGTAAAACTTGTGTAATAAACCTTGTCATTAATTCATTATAACACTGAAACTCCACAACAAAATAAACAATATTATAATATAAATATAACTTATAATAAATTAAAAGAACGTAGGTTTAATTATTTAACTGGATCACTTAGGCTACTACAATATTCGACCCAAGTAAAAGTTTCCTATTATGTGATATTCCAGTAGGTAGGTACACATTATATAATATAATTAAGTTATGACATTTAAAGTAATATGGACATAATAATTATATGGTTACATAGGAGTGTAAAATATAATAATATACCTACTACCTAGGTCCTAGGTGAATGAAAGTATAATAAATCCATTTTATTAATTTATAGTCGTATATTGGTAGATAATTTTTAATCAATAAAAATACGTGACTAAAGATTTTTTAATGTAACAAGACAATAGTATAAACGTTAAACTATTAAATACTTATTTTATGTGTGCTACGATATGATTAAAATTGAAAAAAAAAATTGTGTTCTTATATACGAGAATAATTAAATGTTAAAAATGTTTAGCACGCGAGTTTCAAGTCCTTGCGTGAAACAGATTTATATTTATTATTATATATAGCCATTCTTTATGTATAATTATATTTATGTCTAAAATATATATTACAGAAGTAGCGACTGATGGCTAATGTATTAAAGTTTTTTTTTTCATTTTATATATTTCGTACTTAAGAGTCATATTTTATTGTTGGATCATTCTCCCCATTCTTATAAGAAAATATTGTGTAGGACGAGACTGCGGAAAAAGGAAAAAAGAGAAATGCGAACATTATGATACTTCACTATAAAATAAGTATGTACGAGATTCAATATCCTTTGTCAGACTGGCCCCCCGGGAGGACATTAAAATAATCCATCATCGTTTAAGCCTAACGGGCAATTATATGCTATTGACACAATGCACATTTCTTATATAGGTACGTATATTTTTTTATATTTTAACATTTTTTTTTAGTTATCAACGTATTATTATTTCACTGAAATGGGAAATGTAAATTGGACGAACAATTATAAAAATAATTTTAAAATAATAATAATATCGATCATTCATATACGCAGACACGACTGTGAAAATTGCATCGTGTATAATTAATATTTATTTTCAGCCAAGTAAAAACACGTTAATACAACTATATAATAAATGTAGGTATAATATATACAGGTATATAATTATGTATATTATAGTCTGTTGCAGCGCAGGAAAGATTAATATTATCTCCATTCGTACTTATATTTAAGATTTATTATTGTGTATTACAATTATTTATACAGAATAATAATCAAGGGCGTGCCGAAAGGGTGGTTTTGGGGGGTTCCAAACCACACACCTAAATTGACTGGATTATTTTTTCTTTTTTAACTTAATATTATTTACAAAATAACAATAATATTATGATATAATAACAATTATTATTGTATAAAAAGGTGACTAATTTTGTATTTATTATAAACGTGCATTATTATGATATAATTTTTTTGTTATATCGGTACTATTATAATATAATGTATGTCTACATTTTTAATTTAAAAGTTAAAATCATCCCCAAAATTAAATCCTGTGGGACCCCCTGATGATAATATAATCGTATATATTACAGGTACCTATGTATTATAATATATTGATGGTTCACATAATATAACAGATAGGTAAATTGTAACTGTAAAAATGTAAAAAGAAAAGTACCTACATAAATGTACGTTTTTGCGGATTGTGATAAAATCGATATTACCCGATTTCAGAAAACGTTGCGAATAGAAAATAATGGGTCGTGAGATTGTTATTATAATTGTTATATTGTCAAACGGTCTCGCATACGCGTAAAGAGAGAAGGAGGTGAAACTCGCGTGTTTTTTTTTTATAAAATATCATATGATAGATATATAGGTTAGGGTTAAAATGATTATTTATACAATATATTACGAAAAAAAAAATTAATAATATAAAAATAAAAATATTTTATCGTTAAATAATTAATGTATAATTTATAAAATTTTACACACAGACACCCTTCCATACCTTTCCAAACGTATACACCGCCAACGCATCGTGCACATTATATACATATCGAATGCAAACCTGTGACTGACACATTAAATTTACTCGAGTCAAACCCCCAAGTGTACCCGTACGGAGTACATAATAACATATTATATATGTAATATTATTTTCAAGTAGTGGTATTAATTTTTAATATTTTATTGCAAATATTATTACCGAGGCCGGGGCGCGCACTTGTACCGTCGGCTCTATAGTCAACACACGCAACGCCGTCGACGCGTTATTCACTTCTGTCCGATACGCATTCGCGACATCACTATAGTCCGCGTTCCACGGTCCAGTCGTCGTTGTAGTTGTGACGATCGAAAATCAAAAAGGTTAGTCGTTATAATTTTTATATAGGTAATAATATAGTTATACATGATACTTATATCATAATATAATCTAATATCGAGGGTTTATAATTTTTAACGTTAGAATCAAAATTCACAATTTTTACGTACTTGCCTATTTTAAAACCTATAATACCTATTTTATACGGTCAATAAATATTATTATTAAAATTTTATATATTTATATATATTAAAATTAAAATCACACCTCGGTGTTCAAAAAATACGACGCGATGATATCGGGCGGTTTACGTATAGGCACTTTATATGACATTTTCCCGTCCCGATTACTATAAACAATAAAATTTTATTCATCAAATTTTAGATATCATATATACATTTTTTTTTTTTTTTATACGAAAGAGTTTTATACCCCTCACGAATTCACGACTATATTACATGTCGAAGTTCGCGGATTCTCATTTGCGAAATATTGGTATACATTTAATATTATTAATTTTCGTTATATCTATATGCAAATATTAATTGAATATTTAAATATTTAATTCATTAATAAAAATTACACGTGTAAGTATAAAGTATATGTAATTATATTTTAATAAATTATCCAAGCAAATATATTATACCTTATATAATATATTAATAACATATAATAAGTAGTTTAAAACACATTAAAACTTATACACAAGTAAGTGTATAGATCAATATTCCATATAAATGATCAATTAATGTGAAAACATTTGGTTTGTATACATGTGTCAGTAACTCATTGTTGTATAATACATGATATAATTATACGATTTTAAATCGTTTCATATATAGTATATTAGTATGGCAATCAATATAGTGACATTCAATAATACTTAATTAATACTTGACTCTATAATAAGTAATGTATCCAATATAGTATATTGTATACACAAATAATAATACGATTAGTTTTATATTGTATATAATAATAATTAATAAATATTTATATTTATATAAAATGTACAAAAAAAATTAAGATAAGTCATTATTCTACAAAAAAAAAAAAAAAAATCAAAAATCCTATAATTTTAATAAAAATCATGCCCTTTTTGTATATTTTTGTTATTGTTACATTTTATATTGTATAATAGTGGATATATTTTATTGAACACGAAATCAAATATAATATAAATATTTACTTAATGTAAATTATTAACGAGTCAGGTATAAAAAGAAAATAGTATAAACTAAAAATAATCTAAAATTTAAATATTATGTTGTTTTTTCTTAGGATAGAAATTCGTCCGTATTATAATATAAACGATTTTATTAATTTTATTTTAAATATTAAAATAAATTATCTAAGACTATTGTGTTATTTTTAACATTGTGTCATTGTTGTTTTAGTAATAATTGAATATTGATTATTCTTTTTTTTTTATATATATATAATGTCCTGTACATTTATAAAAAAAAACTATATTAATATTTTAATTGTTATAAGTACTTATTAATTATTAAACTAATATACATTGTATAAATTTACATTATAATAATTATACGTAGAATAAAAAAATAATGGTATAAAAATATTTTTTTTTAGTTATTGATTAAAATTTCGGAAAATACTAGTTTTTAACAGAGAAGAATGGCGAACCAGATTTGCAACGACAAGACAAGGCCTTTAGTAGAGAAGAAGATATAACTAATAAAAAATTATAATACTTAAAATATTCGGCAAAAATTGGGGTTGACAGAGTTGACCTGTTACTGTTAAACTGGTTAAAATGTAAAATGTAAAATGTTAAACGAATATTATGTATATTATACTCGTACATATTAAATAATAATATTGTTAAATAAATTTTTAAAATATATAATCAATTTTCAATTTAATAAAATACGGTGTTGATACTTGATATATACTTTAGAGATTCATTGGAATATTTTAAATTTACGAAAGATAATACTTCTAAATCGATGAAAAATGTCCTTAACCCGTTTTTCATCATTCTAACTAGATCGAATAAAGTACACAGATATCGAGTTATATCGATAAGTCTACTGTATAATGGTGAAAGGTTTTTTTTTAAATACCTTATAACACCTTACTTTTAGTTTTAATGGGTGAAAATTCCATAAATTTAATTTAATCAATATTGCAAATTATTAAGACAGGTTTTTTTGAGCTCAGCTATATGTTTATATACCTATTCCATAAAGATATCTTGGGATTTTTTAATACAAAATTATAATTAGATGTAAAAACAATAAGGTCGTTTATGAATTTGTAGTGGGCTAATATCAATATAGTACCTAACTATATAATTGTTTTCGTATCAATAATTATGAGAAAAATAATGAAATCCCTCCTAATGGTAAATATTAAAGATATAATAGTAATAATAGTAATAACTAATAATAATAATAATAATAATAAAGGAAGACACTGTTCCAAGAATTTTAAATTTTTGTTAACAGCTAAGAAATTTAAATACGAGTACGAATATAACGATAAGGATAACATTAACTTTATAATATTATATGTGTATATAACGTTAAGACATACTGTAATAGATATTTTTTTTATTGAATTTTTTTTTTTTCTTGAAATATCGTATAATTCGTGAGACAAAAGACCCTGACTTCCGGACTACGGGTGAAGGGTTTTTAAATTACTCATATATACGATTAGAACATTAAGCGTTAACAAATAATTATTTGGTCAAATAATTACATTTCTTCGTATATCATAAGAATATTAGCGGCATTATACGACCTCAAATAGTTTATTGGATGTAGTCCAAGGCGTTTACAACAGGTTTTGCGATCTACTTTTGTATTTGTTTTGTTTTTTTTTAAAAAAAAAAATGTATTTAATCATACATTTTATGAGTATAATATATACAATGCAAATTATTTAATATTAATTTACGATTTATAATTTAACAAAATAATTATAGTATACCTAATTACCTAAACAGATTATAATAATTTATTATATAACTATACACGTGTTATTATATTATTATTTAACTGTTTAAAAGCTATTTATACATATAATAATTTACATAATATTATAATAATTTATTATACATAATGTTGTTTTAGCTTTTTTGCATTAATTAATAATTTATATAAAAGATTAATATTATAAGATTGCCGCAATCCACTCTGTACCATATAGCAACCGCATACCATATAGGTACTATTATAATTAATAATTAATAATTATTATTCACCGTTTTCAATAATTTTATTTACTTTTTACTTTTCTGTAAAGAAAAAAAGTAAAAATATATTCAAGTGAAAAGTGAATTAAATAAATTTCATTGATACTTCTAAATAATTATAAATACTATAGTACCTATTCATAATCGTGATTCGTGATAACCTATTGAGAAATATATACAGTATTATAATAGACTACGACACTACATAATATATTTATGTGATATGAGGATATGACCAATGAATGATGATTTTATATAGCTATAATAATTAACAAACATAATTATTTTGTAGTTGAGATTTTACTCGTATATTGTTACTTTCTGATAACTGAAATACGACTATACGAGTATAATATTAGTATTACACTATTGCCCATCTAAACGTAACTTATGAAAAATCGAATATTAATTGTTATTTTTGTTTATAACGAACTTGAATTTAATAAAAAAAAAAAAGCTTATAATGACTCTATGTCATAAACTCATAAATTAATAAATCATAATAGTAATTATAGTTGTTACAATGTATTATATTTAACATTTATCGTTAATTTATTGTGTATTTGTCTGTTTAAAGAATAAAATGGATTTCAATCAGTTTAAAGAATTTTCTTCGGAAATGATCGATTATGTCGGAAATTACTTAGAAAACATTCGTGATCGGTAAGCAATATAATATTATTATTATTAAATAGTTATTTTGATATATATAATCTATATATATAGGTATATAGATATACTTACAATATTGTTAAGTACGTATATGAATCATTTAATAATAAAACATTAATATTATTTAAATAAAATTATTTTTCATAAAATTTAAATGATGCAATTAGTGTGAATAGGGGAGGAGGCCAGAAGGGTTTATCTCTGAATGTACTTCAACACAATGATATTGATCTGTACATAGGGGTACTTTAAATACATTGTACTTGTTATGAGAAAATTATATAATATATAGCATATAGGTATCTATGATTTATCTATAATTAAAAGATTAAAATGATCTACATTACATATAATATATAAATATATATATTATAAGTATTAAGTATAATATAAATATAATATTGTATAAATTTAAAATTTAGATAATTCTCAATTCATTTTTAGAAAGAAAAATATGAAGAACGATTAAAATACTTATACAATTATACATATTTGTATAAAATAATCTTCATCGGTACGTTACAAAATTAAAAAAAAAAAAAAAATAGTAAATACATTTATGATAGTACCTACCTATAATTATCAGTTTATCACAATACGAATATCATTTTAATTTGAAATTATTTATAGTTACTAGTATTGACTTGTTGACACATATAGGTACAGTATGAACAAAATTTTGTGTTACAAAAACGGTGGTAACTACGAACTATTACAATAGATTTTCAATATCTTTATAACATGAAATTTTGATCACTCTGTATAGAATAAATATAAAAATTTAAAATATTATAATATTTGCAAATTTCAATATTATAAAATTAATTCAAACAATTATTCAAATCGTTTTCGAGATAATATATAATATATATTTTATATTTTGTTACAGGAAAGTATTGTCATCGGTTAAACCAGGATACTTAAGACCACTTTTACCCACTGAGGCTCCTAATGATCCGGAAAACTGGAAAGACGTTATGAACGACGTCGAAAAGTTGATTATGCCGGGGGTAAATTAATGATTCAATATTTTTTCTGAATTTAATTTACGTAAAATCGTATATGACGAAATAATAATTTCGTGATAATAATAATAAATTTTGTTTATTATTGTATAGGTGACTCATTGGCATTCTCCAAGATTTCATGCTTATTTCCCAACGGCAAACAGTTACCCGGCCATCGTAGCCGACATACTTAGCGATTCGATTGCTTGCATCGGGTTTTCATGGGTAAAAAAAATTCATTCATTATTCATTTAGTTTGGACGATATTCAATACATCTGCATACTGCATGTAATACAAATAAAAAATAAATACATTTTTATGTTACACATCATGAAACCGAGTAAAAATACGTAAATGAATTATATTAATATTCTTATCAAATAATTTTAGAAAAAAAATATAATTTTTAAATATAAGTTGTAATTTTATATTTTAAAACTATGAAAGTTAGTATCGACTAATCGGTATAAAATATTATTTTCAAGCGTCCTCTAATAGTTTAGCGAATTAGTTCAATAAAATAATTAAAATATAATGTGTATATTTTTAATAAATAATAATCAATAAATACAATTTATGATATGTATTATTTAACATAGGAAATAAATAGATAAATTTTAAAGTCGTGTGTATACGGTTTATTATTATTAATATTATTTTTATTTATTATTATTATTATTATTATACAGATATCGAGTCCAGCTTGTACCGAACTGGAAGTAGTTATGTTGGACTGGTTAGCTAAAATGATTGGATTGCCAGAGATATTTTTATCCTCTGCTGGTCAAGGAGGTGGTGGAGTAATTCAGGTATATGCACGTCATTGTATACTTACATCTTTTATATAAAATATATTTTATAAATATGTTAATTTTAAATATTTTTTATGAATCTACCAATTTAAGTCAAACTATTTAATAACTATAGGTAGGTATATACATTATTCTCTCTCATATATTTTAATATATATATAGGTATAAGGTATATTTAATTTTTAAATAATCGATTTAATTTATAAATATTTCAACCGGCCAAAATGGCAAAATGTCATTAGTGTCTACAATTCTATGCTAGAATATTAAGTGTATATATAATGGTAATTAAGCTACGAAACTATACATTTGTGTAATATTTATATGAAAATAATATTTTTTTCTGAAAAGAGTAATCGTGGACTATTATTGTGTATTAACTAAAGAAAAAAAACGCCTAAATCCATAAAAAAATTACTTTTTTAAATTATTATACTTTTAAGTATGGTACGTATTTTGATAACAATGTCGTAATAATATATGTAATATTTGGGTTATAAAAGTAAACTTATAGGAAATTTAGAAGGTTTTTTTTGTGATTATTTTCATTTAGATAACAACAGTTTTGTTCGAAATTTTAAAACAATTTTCTAAATCACATTGTACTAAAAATTATTTATTCATATAATAATATTATTTGCGTATATACTGTATATAGGGCACGGCTAGCGAAGCCACATTGGTCGCGTTATTGGGCGCCAAGGCTCGCGCGCTACAAATTATGAAGGAAGCGAATCCAGAATTGGTGGACGCAGACATTGTCCCCAAATTAGTGGCGTATTCGTCTGCACTGTCCCACTCGTCTGTTGAACGTGCCGGGTTGCTGGGTGGCGTATTGCTCCGCGCTTTGGAAACGGACAACGAGCACAAGCTGCGCGGAGAAACACTCCGTGATGCCATCAAGAAGGACCGCGCAAACGGTTTGATCCCGTTCTTCGTGGTGGCCACATTAGGCACGACCAGTTGTTGTTCGTTCGATCGTCTGGACGAAATAGCTGAGGTGGGAAACGAAGAGAGTATTTGGGTTCACGTGGACGCGGCGTACGCTGGTGAGTTGGTAAAAATGTTTGGAATTTGAATTTTTTCTTTAAATATTATTATATTTTTTTTTTTTATTAGTTCAATGACTTTATACCCCTGCCAATAACTGTATGCTTTACCCTACTTAGGTAAATAATATTAAAATATTTTAGGATCCTCGTTCGTTTGCCCGGAATATCGCCATTACATGAACGGCGTGGAATTAGTTGATTCGTTCAATTTCAATCCTCACAAATGGCTTCAAGTTACTTTCGATTGTTCAGCGATGGTAATATTATTATAACTATACTAATATACTATCAATACGTTTAGAATTTACATGAATACGGGGAATAGAATTTATGAATATAAAAAGTAAAAAGAAGAACTGATACGTCTGATACTGCCGTGGAAGGGATACTGCAGGTCTAAAGAGGATAGTGTTGAATTTTTATTAAAATTTAAATATACCTAATAATAAATCATTACATTTGAAAACAATTTTGAGCGAAGTTCATCAGGTAATATAATTCGTAGAGTCGTAGGTACCTATATATAAATTAAAATTTTTACATTTATACAATCTCTATGTTTAATATAAATGTCCGCATAAAACTCCTTAATGAGTCACTTAAATATCTAAATCTGATAGTATTTCTCTCAAAATCGTTTTTCAAATGTAATGAATAATGATTTATCATTTTATTCAAATTTTAATATAAATTTAACACTATCCTCTTTACACCTGTATCCCTTTCACGTTAGTATCAGCTCTTCTTTTTATAATTTAAAAAGTTATATATATAAAAAAAATCGTAATAATGTAATATTTATAATAATTTGGAACTGAATTAAGCAATATATATTTGAGATTCAATCAAATTTTCAAATTTTTTCAAAATGTTTTGTTTTATTTATTATTTTATTTATTTATTTTTTATTATTTTACAAATGATTGAGAAATAATAAGAATAATAGGTACTTAAATGGATTCTTTATTTTTGATTAAACTAAAAATATCAACTTTAAATAGCTATAAAATTAAATTGATACTTGTGATTATTCTAATATTTTGGTAATATATTAAGTAATATGTGATTATGATCCAATCAAATTTTTAGACCTTAAAAGTTAAAACCAAAAATTGCCTATTATATTTAACATTATATACTTGTAGATAAAAATAAGAATTTTAGAAAATATTCAAAGTTTTATATTTTATAGAATAAATAATGTAACAGTTTCCAGACTTCATCACATATACATATATGGCATCTATGTAAATACACATTAAAATTTTCAAGTCTCTAAAATCAATATTTCTTGAGTTATCGTGAAATATTGAAATCGAATTCGTCAAAATTTCCGTTTTCATGAAACATGCTGTTTTTTCATCATTTTTTTTTCTATTGCATATGCTCAATTTTGAGAAATTCGAAAAATGACTAAAATTTAGTACCAACAACCAACTACATCAACTTTCCAACTGGAAATATATGCTATTCGTGAAAATCGGAGCATTATTTTGGGTCGAAAAGTGTCTTCAGACATGAAAAAAAAAAAAGACACATCATTGTAAAATCAATAGGTACATTTTTCGTTTCACTCAAAATCAAAAACAACTATAAAATGATAAATTTCAGGGTTAATAATAATATATACATTTTTTTTTTTATATAAGTAATTATTACATAAATCTTGACCTTAAAATCATTCATGATATTATATGTAGATATTGAAATCAATAATTTATTAAACACCCAGATCACAAAATTAATACAATTTTTATTTTATATTTTGAAAATTATTTTGTCATCTTCAATACTCACTATGCCTTTTAATTTTATTATTTTTATAATTTTGATTAACCCACGTTAGTGTTAATGGCATATGTACCTTTCGAAAATCGAAATATTGTGCCTACATCTAAATACAATTTTGTAGGAATATAAATAAATTGTATTGTTTTTTTCTTGTAAAATATTACTCAACTAATAACACTTATTATTTTTAACTACAGTGGTTAAGAAATCCAAATTATGTTATTAACGCATTTAATGTGGATCCACTCTACTTAAAACACGAACTTGAAGGACAAATGCCAGATTATAGAGTAAGTAATGTGGAAGTTATATAAATTAATAAGTTTAACAAGTTCTATATTTTCAATCATTTTATTTATAACTTGATATAAAATTAATATTGGTTATTTTCATATTCATGAAATGTCAATGACCATTAATTATTATTATTATTTTCTTAATTAGTTAGGTATAGATAATATTAGGTAGTAAACTAGTAAATATTATGTAATTATTATTACCGAAGCTGAACAACTATACTGACAAGATGCATTATTTTGCCATTCATAATTTTAACTGATCAAAGATGTGTTATATAAATATTAAAATTACAAATTACATAATATAAAACTAAAAATATTAATTTTTTTATGTAGCATTGGCAAATTCCATTAGGCCGACGTTTTCGTTCATTGAAAATGTGGTTTGTATTCCGTATAATTGGTGTAGCCAACCTCCAAATGTCTATCAGGAAAGATATAAATTTGGCTCGTGAATTTGCTAGACGTTTGGAAAATGAATCAAATTATGAATTGTTCAACGAAGTGACGATGGGACTAGTGTGCTTTAGAATTAAAGTAATGTTGTATTATTTGTTTTACGAATGAATAATCTAATGATTTATTATTTTTATAAATGTATAATTTAATATTATGCAGAAGTAGAGCCTGGATGTTATTAAAAACTTACTGATCTTTTATATGTGTTATAAAAATATTCTATAGACAATAGGCTTAACAAATAGGTAGTAGATAACCTCTAAAAGTCTTAAATTTGTTACTTAAACTATTATATTTCATAATATTTATAAAAAAAATAAATATTAATCTGTATACCTATTATAATTATTATTTTATTAGGTGGTACCTAAATGGTAAATGTTATAAATAAAAACATTCGAGTGCAAGATGAGTTGCCTACTTATTGAATACATTTTCATTTTAATTAATAAGTAATTTTATAAATAGGCGCCGAAATCTGACTGAACTTCGTTCAGAACAGGTGCGTACTCAAGGGGGGATTTCGGGTCCAGACCTCCCCATTGAAATAAAAATTATACATTATATAAAAATTAACATTTATTTTTAATACTGATTATGCGTAAATATATTTTTTCATAAGTAATATAAGGATTTAATTTAATAATATTATATATAATTTTTGAACTCCCCTTACCCCCCTTACAAAATTTCTGGGTACGCCACTGGCTCAAAATAGTATTTCTAATGTTACGAATTTACTTTTTATTATTACATTCGAATAATTTTAATTAGGTACTCGTTTTAATGTATAATATAATATACAACACTATCCTTTCTACAACAATATGTGGTGCCTTTTTATTTTTTAAATCGAATATATTATTCATAAGTCATATGGAAGTTGAAAAAATAAAAAAATTGTAATTATTATAATATTATTTGCTATTTTTATATTATTCTATTTGTAATTTCTATCTATAAAATTAAAATAAATTATCAGATACAAATGCATAAGTACCTATATGTAGTTACTAAATATGTAATTGTTTATGTTTATTATTATTTTTTAAATAAAGTATAATTATTTAATTATTATTATATCGTACAGGGATCAAACGAACTCAATGAAACTCTTTTGAAAGAAATTAATGAACGAGGAAAAGTCTATATGGTCCCTTCAAAAGTAAAAGGAACATTTTTTTTGCGAATGGCTATTTGCTCGCGTTATACACAAATTGAAGACATCGATGTAACATTCAATGAAGTATTAGAAGCTGGTAAAACCGTTTTGAGTAAATAATATTGTATTTATTTATTATTTAACAGTTAACAAAAAATATTTAATAACTTACCTATTTATCTATTGTATTCATTATTATATTTTGAATTTTCAATATTAATTGAAAATAAAACAAATAATTGAATTAATTATTGTTAAACAGGTTCCTTTTAAGTTTTAATATTATATATATATATATAGGTATATATACATACACATATTAATATATTATATACATTTAAATTATGATTAATAATAATTATAAACTCTAAATACCTGATTGTAGATTTCAATTTTCGTTTATTTAATATTAATTACCTACATTAAATAAATATAAATTATAAATTATGTATTTTATTTGTTTTTTAAAAATTTTATCTCTTATTCAATATGTACATTGTACACAAGAGTGTCCGCAGGAATTTGTCAAGGAGTATTTAAAAAAAAGAAATTAAATTTTTAAATTAAAAAGTTTTAATTTTATTTTGTGTATTACGTATATATTAAGTGAATATTAATTTACCCAGAAAATGGCATGGGGAGGGGGGAATTGTCCCTACTTGTCCCCCTGGGACGCCCTTGAATGTACATACTCGTATTTCGTATACAGTACAATATGATATTAGTTCCCGTAATTACTAATTATTACTACTTATGTACCATAGTAGGTAGGTAGTATGAATTATGAAGAATATACAGAAATATCCCTTCTTTGTATGGAATAGTATAAAACCTTATTTAATATTATAGAGAGCTTGAATTCATAATCCCTTACTTCTCTGTTCTCTCAATATTATACCTAAAAATTACAATTTTGAAATCATTCTTGGACCAACTTTTTGGAAATAGTTTAGGTAAATCGTCGTATTCTTCATAAAATCACTAAACTAAATTTTGGTTTTTTTTTAAATGCATTTTTAGTTTAAGAAACATCCATACATCATAAGAGTATTCATCAAGCATGTTTGGTAAGTCATAGTTTATAATAGGTGTTTACTTCTAAAATTTATCCATCTACCTTTCAGCAAACAAATATTCCCTGCGCATAATATTATTGATTTTATGGTACGTATGACGTTTAAGGTCCAGTTTCTTTTGAATACCCACAGTCCCACATGATTACATCATATAGGTATTAGTTTGCTAGTTTGCATTTGGATTAAAATAAATAATATATGTATGTGTGAGAATTAATTTTAATTTATATAATTATAAATATCATTATTCTACAACCTAATACTTTTCTAATAAATAAAACAATTTTATGATAATAATAAGTTAAGAAAATTAACTGTGTACAATTAAGAAAACATAGGTATATTTAATTTTTTATGCAATTATAATAATTAAATATTCATTGAGTAATTATGTGTTGTCATATTTAACATTTAAATAAGGTTTATCTATTGAAATTAATTATTTCAATAATATACAGCCAAAAGTAATATTCTGTACTAGATAACATGTTTCTAATGTATGTAAGGTTATATGATGTATAAATATATTATCGTAACATTACTTTAAATATAAACTATTTCAAATATTATTAGCAATTTAATTGTATTATTTGTGGTAAAGAAACTGTTTCGCTTATATTACCTTATTATAATTAGGTATTTAAGCTTTTATCAGTTATACACATGACACATTTGTACTGTGTACAATGGTACAATGAACCTATTAGTCATACTTATATATTTAAGATTTTGCTAAAAAGTATTAGGTATTTATCTTGTTATAATATTCAAAAGTATTTACTTAAGTTTAAAATGTATATTAAATTAATTTATGCTAGGTATCTATTTAAAATGTTAAAATATAGTACATGAAAAAATGTATTTATATATATATATTTTATAATCTTGTACAATAAATATGTAGACAGCTCCTAAAAACTGTTTTGTTTTGTGCCAAAAAGAGCTCATTATATTATAATTTTCATAGGTAAAAATAAACTTTACAGAGTACAAATTACACAATAATGTAGCCATGTAGCTATTAAATAAATATTTTATATCACCATACTATTATAAACAGTTGTCCAAAGGAGATTGAAAAGAAAAATGAATAAACGATTAGTAAAACTATATTGTAGGTATCGAAAAAACATACTATGGGCATAAAATACAATAAAACCAAATTTTTAATCATAATCAATGTATATTGTATGGTATGTTAATATGTAGGATGTAGCTACACAGGTACACTAGACAGTGTGAATCCCATCCATATTTAACAGCATTAAATGTCAATATAATTGTAATTTGTTAATTTTCTATTAAATATATTATGTAAATTATAATTTTTAAATAGTTAACAAATAACAATAATTATTAAAATTATATATTTTTATATTAATATAATAGTTAAATGGCACAATATGCTTTTATTATTTATTTTAGAACTATAATTGTAAAGGAGTTAAATTTTTAAATATTTAATCACTTTGATAAAAATAAACTTTATATAATAATAAAAAATTAATAATTATTAAAATGTATTAAATGGCTATGACATTCCAAAAATTTTAAGTGCGTTAAATGTTGTGGCAAGTCCAACTTCATCTGGTTTTTTTCCTATAATTCCAGCTAATAATTCAACTAATACAGGTAATGAACAAGGTTCGTTTCTATGAAATGTGCAGTAACGTTGTAAAAATCCAAGAGATCTGAAAAATCATTTGTCAATTAATTAAAATTATATTTTTAAAACTGATAATATTATACAATATCAATTATCTAAATACACCTATAATTTAACATTGAAAAAATAAAATAATAAATTATTGTTTTGATGTATTGTTTGTTAGACAAACATATAATAAATCATAATATATACATATACTTTTATTACAATTAATAATTATTAAAATTTCTTTTAATTAAATTATATAGAATAATAATTTACCTCTGTGTAAGATTTGATTTATTTTCATCAATAATATTCACTGCGCTAGCATTTGGATACATTAATGGAGAGTCTGATTGAATCAATAATTTGTCCAGAGTTAATGTTCCAGTAGTTAGAAGTTGTTTTATTCCGTTATTTTTGCATAAACTACCTATAATTTTAAAATTTAATTTTAACTAAAGATTTAAACTAAAAAATGTTTATTATATAGTGTTAATATCTAAACAAACAATTTTTCTAAAATTTAAAAATTATGTTTATATATTTTTATTATTATTAGTTATTTCCATAATTAATATTAAATGAAAATGTATATGTTTAGTGAATTACTCTAATAGATATATAAAAAAATATTTAATTATATAAAATTAAAATAAAAACAAGACATAGTATACTGTGTACCTGATATTCCGATATGCATTCCAAGGTTTATATAGTCATTCCCTTCATCAAAAGATCCATTGAATGAATGTAAAATTCCTGTTATTTTAGGTATATGCTTTATAATTATGTCAAGAAAATCTACATGTGCACCTCTTTGATGTAAAATTATAGGTTTTTTAACTTCAATAGCAAGTAATATCTATCAATAAAACAAACTTATAGTAATTAAATAAAAACATTGTTATTTTGATTTCATGTAATGTATTATATTAATAAAATTTAATTCTAACCTTATTTCCAACGACTGCAAATTTTAATCATACATTTGTTAATTATTTAAAGTAAATTATATATTTTATTTTTAAATAAATTATATTACTTGTAATTCAAACACTTTTCTTTGAATATCGGGCGATGAAAAATCTTTATTATAATCCAAACCACAAATTCCGATAGCTAAACATTCTGGATTATTAGAAATACTTTTTAATTCATCATAATAACTATCTTCCCATGATTTTGATTCATGAGGATGAATACCTAAAAATAAAAAAACATTTTATGAAGTATCATGTAAATTGCAAACAGTAATTATTTAAATACTATTTAATTCAAAATTAATTTCTAACAATTTGCTTATAATTATATTATAACTTAATACATTTTGAATAATATTATTAAAAGAAAAGCTAGTCTTATTAATTAAGAAATATACAATTAATTACAGTAGTATTATACTAAACATCTCTCTAAATAACTTGTTGTATACCTCAAATATTTATGTATATAATATTAACAATTTGATATAATGATTGTTTATCTGTTGTTGAATGGCCATATAATGGACACCAATAGTATAGATAATTTACAATGAGAAAGGACTGATAGTCCAAATATTTTGAGAATAGATAGAAATTTAGTAGTTGTATGACTGGGAAATATAATTACACGACATGACTGGGAAATATAATACATGACATAACTGCACAAATACGCAAAATAAAGTAAATAATAGTATGTAAAAAATGATTTTTCTTTAATACCACGCCCCTGGGCCACCATAAACACACCACTTTAAAAAATAAATTAATAATTAGTAATATTATAAAACCATAATACTAAATATATATAAGGTGCTTATTTTAGATATTGTTCATATTCTTTATACATCATCAACTAGTAGGAGTAGTAGGAATTGTCTACCAACCATTTAATGATTATCATTATTATTATTACGAATTACAATAATGTTTAGTTTAAATTACAGGTAGAAATTAATGCGATTATTGTTCCATAATACTTATAATTATTACATCTACCTTATTATAAATATTATTATTTACTAAGGAATAACATATAGGTTATGACTCATAGTTTAATACCTGCAGTCGAGTATAATATACCAGGATAAATTCTTGCTAAACGTAATGCTTCTTTACTAGTTTTAAGTGATGTACAAGGAATAATTATTTTCTGAACTCCTGTAAAATTCAATAACCGTTAATAATAAAAAAAATAATAACATTTGATTTATGTAATTAGTATTTTTATGATATGATTATTTGCATTTTCAATAGTTTTTCAAACTAAACGGGTAAAAATATAAAATTTATCTACCTGAATCTTTTGCTCTTTGTAAGACCGCTTCCAAATCCCTGCTGAATTTCTTGTTCAACATATTTGATCCGACATCAATGAGTAAATAATTATCATATTTTTCTTTAAGGGGATCTAATTCTAATACTTTTTGTTCGTTTGGTTGACAGGCCATAATTACTGCGATAGTTAATATTTGAATTATGTCGTTTATGCTTTCGTATTCGTTTAGTACAATATAGAAAACACTTTACATAATATACAATCTTATTTTGACCTTAGACAATATAATATAAGAAAAGACCATTGAATATTGACATATATATATATATATATATAATTAATGATGTGGCTACTGGCCCGTCAATGAATTAATATAGAAATCTCTTTTCAATGTGTTGATCAATTAAAGACTGAATAAAATATTAAAATTGCAATAATTAGCAAATTACTTTTTAAGGTATTTAATAATTATTAATTATATATTTATCTTATCATTATGAGTTTAGATTTGACTATTTAATAAGATAACTTAAAATTTCATTTTTGTTATCATTTTGTAATTGGAAAAATAATAAAACACTGAAATAATAAATGAAAGATTTCGTGATAACATTGATAACATAATGTAAAAGGCAAACATTAAATTTCTAATTTAAATTCTTAAAATGTGTTTATTTACTCGTAGTAGAAAAGAGATTAAAAGAGTTTAAAGTATCCCATAAATATTATTTTGTCATGGAGTATCCCAAATTTCCAACCACGGTCTTTGAACTTAGAAGACTCAAGACCACGATTTAAGATATTCAAAGATAATAATATTCAATTTTTTAAGATATTTAGGATATATCTTAAATCGTGCTCAAGCCTTTAGATCTTCTGTAATAGGACCATTTTGTGTTGGTTGATTTGATATGGATATTTATCATTAGCAGAAAAAAAAAATATCTCACAAATTATAATTAATTATACATTTTATTCGTGACAATACTATTTCTAGTTTTCTTTTTTCTTTGCTAGTTTATTAATAATTTTAATTTCCTTAACATTTAAGTTTTGTGTACCATTTCGATTAATATTATTGTAATTTTCTACTTAATAAGAGTAAATATTATTTTGTAATCTTGAATCTTGATTTCTAATTAAATATTAATTATTAAGATTTGTATTTGATTTTTATATAACAAGTATAAAAAAAAGGGTCTGGGGTGATCTATCACCTAAATCACCTAGTTACGACACTGTGTAAAATATTTTCATGGTTTAAAATATTTTAATATGTTTTAAATTATGACCCCAACACACCTTTATGAAATAATGTAGCAAATCGTTTAGAAACATAACAAATGTAGAGTAGGTACCATATAGGATGACTGATGAATTCCATATTTTAGAACTTAAAATATTATTGAAGTCTTAAATTCAATGCATTTGTTTTTTTGGGAGTTATGAAACAATTGTTAAAATTCTGTGTAGCATTGGTAATAAAAAATGCATTACGCATTTGTTAGATATTAATAAATTACATTTAATAACAATGCTTTAATCAATTTAAAAAGTGTACTTATTGATTTTGCAAGATTGCCAAGAATTTTGGATGATCTTGCACATTTTAAGGCTACAGAATACAGAAAAATATACACTTTATAATTATTTTTAAGGGTTCTATAAAAAAATTAATTTTTTACTTTTTTGTAGGTATTGCAGTAAGTAATCAAATTACTGAATATGAAATAAATTAAAAAGATATATACATATATATGAAAATATTGTTATTTATAGCGTTCTTGAATCATTTAAAATTGATGAAAACTGAAAAGTTTTCAGATTTAATTTTATTTACTATACTAATACTAAAACTTCTATACTAAATTTTTCCAACTATGTACTTTGTTCGTATAAATCTAATGACCAATACATAATTTTAGAAAATGATAATAGAGTATGTATTAAATTATTTATTAAAGTCATTCGACTAACATAATTAAAATAATCGTTACAAAGTTTGTAAATATAAAAAGTTGATTTTATACGACTTTAAAGTCAAATGTAAGCATATTTTTATTTAATATACTATTTGTTCTTGAGAAGTACCATTTGATATTTGTTAAATAACTTTAAATATAAAAGGGTTTTTTGTAAAATTGTCATGGTCAGAAAATTGCTATTAAATCATGCGTAATGCCATGAAATATTATATGTTTTATGTTTTATCGTATATTATTTTAATAGGAAAATATACTTATTTAAATCTTTGTGTTATATATATATAACATGTTATGTAATAATTACTTCTATTATTATCATTCAATATGATTGAATTATTTACATATTTTTTGGATTAATGATTGCTTATACTTGCCTAATTAATAATTATGTATTTTCAATACTACCTATATGATATTATACAAATTTAGTTGTATTTACATATATTTAAAAATAATATTTATAAATATTAATGCACTGAAATATAATTGTCACATACAGGTTTAAATATGTTCCAAAATAGCTACAGAATGTATGTGATAATCATAATTCATAATGTATGGGGGCAAATATAAAAGGTTTTTATGACTATAAAATATATAGTATTATATAATTATATAATATAATAATATTACACTATTGACTATTCATTGTTTTTAGAATAATAGGTATTACAAAATAAATTTATTTTAATTTCTAAAACATGACATATTGTCTTCCTGAAATTATTTTCTTTTTAATCAAACTCTTTGTAAAAATTTCAAGTTTTTAAAGAACGATAAACAGATAAAACAGTTACAAAAATTAAATATTGTTTTGTGGGTACTTAAGGATACATTAATTATAATCTTACTTTTTTTTAATTACTTTTTGAATTTTCTTTGACATTTCTGGATTCACATAATTTCAATAAACACATTAATTTTATTCTTAATTGAATTTTTCCATATTTATTATAACAATGTTAAAATGTATTTTTTATGAATTAAAAGCATTATTCTTATTTGTATACAATTTTTACTTAAGCGTTTTATTTGAAAAATCTTATTCGTTGATTACAATACATTAATTTAAAGGAATATGTTACGCCCCATTTGTGAAATTGCTCAATTCATGAACTGGGTAGTTTTTTGCTCAATTCATGAAATGGACATCTACATGATCCATTTCATGAAATGGTCAAATTTTCATTTTTTTTTTGCCCAGTTCATGAATTGGACATACAAAATCTTGCCCAATTCATTAACTGTGCAATTATTATTGTTAATATTTTTATTGTATACAACATATATATTATTTCATATTTGTATATAATATATTAATATGTACATAGTACATTATATTAATATCAATAAAAGTGATACCAAATTATACAATTTCCCCCTGTATACGAGTATATTACGTCGTTATCGCGAACCGAGTAAACGATATACAAGCACAATGGAAAATAAATATTTTATCTCAATAAGCACGATCATGTGAATCTTTATATAATATTTAATTTAATTTGTATGTCCAATTCATGAACTGGGCAAAAAAAAATATGAAAATTTGACCATTTCATGAAATGGATCATGTAGATGTCCATTTCATGAATTGAGCAAAAAACTACCCAGTTCATGAATTGAGCAATTTCACAAATGGGGCGTAACAAATATAAATAATTTCCATTTCTAAAACCATATGCTTACCACTCATGTAAGTATTAACTATCAATTTACATAAACGTTTACATTGTATAAAGGTAATTTACCTACGTAGAAAAGTATTTATATTATTTGTTAAACAATGAATTAATTATAGGAATAAATATGAAACAATGATTTTAAAACTAGATAAATTATTTAAATCTTGGATACAAAATATACTGTATAATATATATTATTTTTTGTTTTATAAAATATTGACTGTTTGATAATAAATGTTGTATAAAATGTAAATTAATATTAATAATTAGTATAGAATCCTTTATATAATTGCAAAATTATAAAAGTGGTATTATTTATTTCAGTGTAATTAGGTACTTAATAAAAAATTAAATAATAATTATTTATTATTTACAAGTTATGAGAATAATGTTATATAAAATTTGAATACTCTGTAATATAAAAAAAAAATATAATTTAAAAAGTTTTATTTCATTCATTACTCAATGATAACTATAATAAAGTTAGGCTTAGTGCTTAGGTGCCTTATTTTTTAATAAATAAAAATAAAAATTATCAAAAAATGTATCTACTAGAATCTTTATTTAAGTAAAAATAATTAAATAAGGAATTTAATGGCAATTTTTGAAAATTTAAAAGTATTATAGCATTAAATAATTCTAAAATATTGGTTATAAAAATTTATTTTATTTTTTATAATTAAAATTATATGTAAAGAACATAAAAATTCTTGTGAAGTACTAATTTTATATTTTATATTATTATAATGTAGAAAAAAAACTTAATATATGTTATTATTTATTCATTTGTTTTTTATAATTGGCCTAATATATTACATATAACTTAATTATAATATTTTATGAACTAATTAACTAAAAATATGACTAAAACATTTTCCATCCTTTCATGCTCTGCGGTCATATGTTTTCCAAATTGATTTTAGTTTTCTTTTTAAATTATTTTCTTGATCACTGATGAAATTGGTTGATATAATTGGTTATTGATATTCAACGTTTTACTAATATAATTTTAAAATATTCTTGGTCTCAGTCTAGTTATTGTTATAATAAAATATAAAAATAATCACAAGTGCTCAATTTTATTTTAAATAGGTAGTTATTTTCTGTTGGCAAAAATAACAAATAAACAATTTTTATTGTTTTTTATTACATTGTTTCATTCACAGTTTATGTTATGGGTACATGTACACCTACTTATTGATATATTTTATACTTATCAAACCCAAAATTTGAATATTTAACAATTAATTAATTATTAAAACTTTCACTAATATTTACTGTATCTGTATTATTATTATTGTTTTTTATCTGATGAATTAACTTTCAAATGTAATAGTAGTATTGATTTTAATAATTAATAATCAATAATAAAAATTAAATCTATCAAATGTTAATTAAAATAGAAAAAACTTCCCTCGTAAAATTTAGATCACTCTTAAAATACAATGGTTATAAAGTTATGAGATATACATATAATAAAAGTTAAACAATTGTTTTTATTACTCAAAAATTTATTAAAAAAAATTTTTATTACACCTTATATTTTTATTAAAATGACGAAATTATTAATATAGAAAACCATTACAAATATATTTTAAATAATCATACTTAAATATATTATTAATTATATTAAAAATATTTATTCGTAAGTCAATTTTAATCTTTTAATTACTTTATCATACAATGATTCAAGTTCGTTGTATTCAATGTCCAATAGATTAATTACTTCTACAGAATCTTGCCCTTGAATTTGTTTAAATTCTTCAGAAGACATTGATAGCATAATTTTTGTGGGTTTTTTCTATATATAAATAAAAAAAAAAACATGAAATTGTTTTTATTAGTTAGAATTTCTTTCTTTTAAAAACATACTTCAAATGGTAAATTTAATCGACTTTTTACAAATTGTTTATATTTATCATATTCTTCATTATTAAATCGGTTGGTAATGTCTAATAGTACAATTTCAATAACACGTCGAACTTGTTTCTAAAATATTAAATTGTTTATATCAAGTATTACATAAGTAGAAAAATATCTTATATTTTAAATACCTGGTTAATTTTATAAATAGCTTTAAATTCATTAATCATTTCTTGATATTCCCATTTTTTTAATTTTTCTAAATTGAAAGTTTTCAAGTTATAGAAATTAGAAACATCTACAAAATCTCGAATAAGTTGAAATTTCTCATTGGGGCTTTCAACTGAAAACAAATATAAACTTTAATTATATTTAAAAATTCATTATAATACAGGGTCCGGCAAAAAGATCTCCCGTATTTCAAAAGGCAGTTGCAAATAAATAAACAATGATACAGATAATTTTTTTATAATTTTTATTTACATATTGTATACCATTTTACACTAAGTAAAATTTTTACTAAGTTTTAAACATTACGTCCGTTAAATGGTGTCCTTCTTATTGACACATTCCCGAATCCTTTCCCGGAAGTTTTTCTTTACTCTTCGCATCATTCCAGAGTAATGGCAGCCACTGCCTCGATGATTGCTTCCTTAAGTGCTTCGAGGGATGTGAGACGATTATTGTATACTTGCGCTTTTAAATATCCCCAAAGAAAAAAAATCACAAGGTGATAAATTTGGTGACCTTGGGGGCCAGGCGATGTCTACTCGCAAAGAAAGAATACGTCCAGGAAACAACTATCTCAAAATTTGTAGTGAACGTCGCAAAGTGTGTGCTGTTGCTCCATCCTGTTCGAACCAAAGTTTTCCCTCTTCATGGTTCCTAGTAAACTAGTTCATGTTAGATCAGAGGAAGGTCTCGACCATGTAAAAGTAACGATCCTAATTTACTGTTACTTTTATCCAATTTTCTTTAAAAAAATATGGACCTAGTACATCAAACTCAAATACGGCATACCAAACTGTCACATAAGGACTGTGAAGTGGTTTTTGGTGAAGTTCCTGAGGGTTATTTACGGACCAGTAGCGGAAATTTTGTTTATTTACTGTACCTGACAAGCAGGAAAGTTCTGAATAATGTCTTCACACATAAATCTGCATTTCAAAATCTCGTATACTAAAAATGGCACGTACACCGCATCGATCAATACCCCCTCCAGCACTATACTACCACAACTCATACAACGCTATCACAAAATACGGGAGATCTTTTTGCTAGACCCTGTATATTAATATTAAATATAACATACCAGTAATATCAATAATGTTTGATTTAGTAGCATAGTACTTATAAACAGAATTTAATAATTTAGTACTTAATCCTTTTTTTTGAAATGGTGGAAGGATTAAAAACTGACTTATACGAGGTCTTATTTTGTCAGGATAAGCAAAGTATTCATAAATCGTTAAATACCCAACTGGACTATAACATGAAGTACCATTTTCATTTGTATAAAGTTCATATCTGAAATTAATTATTTTTATTAAATTAATAATTTTATTCAAATGTTTCAATACATATTAACATAATAAAATAATGTTGAAAAATACTATTATTATTACTATTATTAATATTATTATTATTAAGTACTATTATTTATTCAATGAAATATTTTATATTTATTATTTATAGCTTTAGAAAGGATAATGTCTTAAAATTTGAATTTAATGATAAAATAAAATTCAAAACACTATTTTGAGTGCAGTTCAATTAGATATACTATAATTAATTAACAATTTAAATTTTGATATGTTGAATAAAATACAACCTTATTTAGATTTAAAAATAAAAGTATCAGTTCCAATATTTTATTACACACCTAAAATACAAAAAAATACAAATTACATACATGATAAATATTTTCCATTTCAAATCATCGCAATCAATGAAATTTGAAGAATCTATATACCATAATACAAACGTTTGTAGCTGATTAAAATATTCTTTGAATTTGTCATTTTCTTCCCCATTAGAATAATATATTTCATACTTCTTTTCACTGTTATTTTGACCTATTGAAATAATTTAAAATATTAATAAAATGTTTAATTTAAATTTAAATTTAAATTTATTCTACTCAAAACAAATTGATCCAATTGAATTCCATGAGGTCTGAACATTGATTCATTTTCTAAATGCTTTTCAAAGAAATCAATATTTGTAAAAAAATCTGGAGCAATATAATCTTTAAGTTTCTCAATTATATTGTCAGCCTGTAAAATTTTAATAAAAATTGATAATGTATTAAAATATTAATCTAAAACACAGAAACTTAGATGATAGGTTACTTAAGTGCCATTTTATGTTATTATTTTATTAACTATACCTTAAGTTCTTAAATACCATAAATATATATCAATTTAAAAAAAGAATTACAATATATTGTTATAATTTAAATTAAATAAATAAAAAACACTTACAGTTACACCAAATGTCTCTAGATCTACCATAGATGTATAACTAATGTTAATATAAAGCTTAAGTGTAGACGCCGCATAATACATTTTTATAATAAGATCTTTATAACCAAAAATTTTTTCTCTGAAAATAAAGACATTAGATATATTACAATATATTTAAACAAAAACAACTATAACTTAGTGATTTGTTGATTAAATATTAGTATTTTATTATGTATGGGATACGAATATATGATCATTTTCTTGTCCAATGGTGGTGCGTTAGTATTTTTGAGACGATGTTTATTAGATACTAATATAAAGTTAATCTTATTAGTTATAAGCATCAGATGTTTTAAATAATAATTAAATTATATTACAATACATTTTTTATATTCATATACTACTAGGTAAATTTTAATATTCAGTTATTGCCTAATATTCTTAACTAATTTTAGAGTGTTAATATTCAACTTGAATATTTGATGTTCCATTGGTAATTAAAATTTAATGGGTAAAGTGTTTTATTGGTCAAAGTTTAAAATATAATATGTCCAAGTACATATTGCATACTTACACATTTCCAAATACTTGATAAGTCATATCGGGATAAAACGTCGTATTTGAATCATTTATATCAGTAACTTTACGAACTGTAAGAAAAATATATTGTATTAAATTACAATTAATATAAGTAAATAGAAAGAACATGAATAATTGTAATATTGTATCATATAATTTGTAATTACCAAGTTTTAATTCCAATGCACTATTACTGCTTACAATAAATTGCTCCATTGTAAATGTAAAAATACCGTATATTAAAAGAATGTAAGTGTTCTCGTATCAGAAATATTTCAACTGACAAAACAATACAGATTTTGATGTGTAATTGGATGTATTAAAAAAAATCGATGAATTCCGAGTTCGCAAACTTAAAAATCTTAAATAATTAGTTTTGTAAAGAGGAGACAACTTCTTAATCATGCCATAGAAAACGTATAATTATATGGTTATGTTATTATTATTACTCTAATGATTATGTTAAAATTTTAAGCATATTATAAAAGTATTGAACTATGGAATCATAGAGTAAGGTTACTCTATGTATGTGAATACATAATAATGGAACCGTAAGCGTAAACAAACAGAATTGGCGGTATATGAAATAATGATAAAACATTAAATTAAAACAAAATCACATAGAGGCACACAATACACGAGAGAATCAAGAGCAAAATGCATTAACCAATCAGAGCGCTCCGATATATCAAATATCTTTTATCATTTTCGGAGGAAAGACAAACATCACGTATTTGAGCATTTGAATCTAATAATCTATTATATTTTCTCTGATTTGAATATTCAAAGTGAATTGAGTTTTTTAATATTATTTTGAATTCTTATTGTTTTTTGAGGTATTTTAATCGTATAAATATATTATGTACACGTGTTATACATAGGTAAGTACTACATAGTATTATATTACGACTTTACGGGTATGAAACATTTAAATGTCATTTAATTCATTCTACAGATTAGTAATTACTGAATACGAATAAAATAAGAAATAATGTTCATTTTGATCGTCTAACCTAAACTTTTTACATCACGGATCAACATGTATGTTTGCATTGTGATTTACATTTTGATTTTCGAAAACAATTAATGAAGTTTGTACTAATTACAGTTATTTGATTATTCAGATTATTTCGTACCAGTATATATTGTATGCAAATGATACAGTATTATGAAAACCACATTTACATTTAATTATATAAAGAGGATTTTGTAATGAGCGTTGTGATATGTAAGTATTAAGTACCTAGTGTTCACTATAATTAACATTAATTATTTATCAATAGAGTTTATAATACTTTATTATACATTATAAATAAATCATATTTAGTAAACAATATATAAATATATTGTATCTCTACTTTTATGCACTACCTTAGCCAGTATTTTTTTTTCTGAGGGGGGGCACTTTTTTCCTCTTATTTTGGCAACGCTAATATAGTGCTTAATATTTTGTTTTCTATAAAATAAATAGGTTCATAATATACCCATGAAAAATAGAAATTTAAAATTAACACTTGTTATATTTTTTTTTAAATTTAAATTATATATATTGTTATAGTGTGTATCTACTTACTTACAATTACGTCAGATACAGTGGCTTCGGTTGCGTGAATGAGAAAAACAAAAAGGTTTATTATATTTTGATTTTATTACGATATTTTCAATTTTACATTATGTAAATACCTATCTGTAAATATCCATCTATATTATTTAGTTTTTATATAAAAGTAATGTATTAATAATGTTTTTGTCACCTGTAATAATTAATTTTTATAAATTCATAATAAACAACATAGTGTGCTGTGATGTTCGATCAAAACTGGAAACGCATACAACTAATCTTGGTTAAAATTGCTGTAAATCTCATCCGTCGCCTTGCCAATCTATCTGAAGGCAACTGTATTATTATAAAATCAATTTTGTGAAAACAAATTATAAATAGGTACCTACATAATTTAACATAGATTTACTTCATAATTTCACTAATTTGTAAAATATTCACAATTTATTATTTATAATTATAACATACCTTTTTTCCATACACTATCACAGTATCATACTACATATACAATATAAAACATATAAAAAAATTTGGGGTGGGGGCTCATGTGGTCGTGATACTTGGCTACGGATATACGGTACTGCTTTTATGTAATTTATCAGAACCTTACTCGTGTTTATATTGTTTTTATATATTTAATAATATGTTTGATAATTATAATCAATATTAATTATTAATGTAAAATTGACTAAAAAAACTATGCAAGGTACTGAAATCTTTAAAAATATTTTATACGAAACTGATGTACTTGTAGAATAGATTTTAAGTATTACGGAGTTAAAATTGATTAAATTATCTTTATTTATTTATTTTTATTTTTTACAGCCAATTATTTCAGATATTAATCAAAATTAATTCTAAAATATGAATGTGGAAAATATGTTGAAAGAATTTCCTAAAATGATTCCAAGCAAAGATTTAACATCTTGGAAAGGTTTAATTGTATGACATTTTATTCTATTAATAAAATTTTATAAAATATACCTATTACACAACTGTAAGACTATCAAAATCGATATTTAATGATATTAATTATTAATTAATTTTATTAGATGTGTGATACATATATAGAAATATGTTGCCCCAATATACCAAAATTAGACAATTTAGAAGTTCACATACCTCAGTTATCAAATTTTCATCATTTTAATTATAAAAAAGCATTAATAAAAGTACGTAATTTAAATTAAATATTACTCTCTTTTTTATTTACTCAATAATAAATATTAATATTACAAAATATTTAACATAAATCATTTTAGTGTTTACTTTATTTTAAGTATTATTTTTTTATATTTACTTAATGTAAGCTAATGTTGATTAGATATTTGTAAATTAATATATATATTTGTTTTTAGGCTAAAGAATCGACATTTACTTTATCAGAATTCTTAAAAGAATTTATCTTAATTATGGTAATATAATAATATTTAACTTTAAAATAATTTGAATTATCTAGACCAGGGGTTTCCAACTTTTTTTTATCTTTGAGTACCACCAGATACATTTATGAACAATACACCTACAACCTTAATTCTAAAATTAAATTAGGAGTCACATTTTTTTTAACATATATTTTTATTTATTTATTAACATTTTTTATTATTTGATATTTATGAAAGTAAAAAAATCTTAATTTAATTTTTAGTTAAATCTTATTTAAATTAGGTATTTAAAAAAACCATTTAATAAGTAATATTATTCTAATTTCTCATTTATACTCTCATCAGTGTTGTAATGTTGTATTGTGTAATGCATGTCATACAAATAAATAAATAAATTTAAATTATAAAATATATAATAATGATGTATAAAATATAATATAAATAACACCAACATTAAGTTAGAACTATAAGTATACACTTTATCGATAACGTTATATAGATCTAAAATCTAAATTCCTAAATTTACATATTTCATGTTATCGATATTTATATAATTAGCTAATATCAAATAAACTAAATAATATTGAAAGCAAAAATTTCTTCACAACCATGTGTTAGAAAGCCTTGGTCTAAACTAATATAAAGATTTGTTAGTATAAACTAGTGTTTTTTTTTTTAAATGTTATTTTTTTAATGATTAAATAGTGACATTAATGTGGAAACTGATTATTTTAATATCGGTCTATCCATTGCGCATAGACTCTTTTTATTATTAATTTTATATTTAAAATTCAACAAAAAAATTAATACTGATATTTAATAATTGTCTATAGATTACTGATTAGTAATTAATATTTACAAAGAATTTTCATGTTGTAAGATTTCGGCCTCTTAAATAGTGGCTTACTTATTACCCACTGTCGAGGGGGACACTCAACAGTGACCTAAGGGCCGGGCCAAGCACAATATGTGTTGCGTTGGCTGAACCAATAGGTTTTTTAAAAAAAAGGACCTAAAAATCAATTAAATAAAAAATAAAGAAAGGACAGCTATATATACTAATATTATTAGATTTATTGCATATTAAATAAATAATTTTAAATATTAAAAGAATAATTTAGGAATGAATCTAGAGGGGGAAAAATTGAGGAAAATATGTGCATATAAATACATTAAAAAAAAAAAACAAGATTATAGATATAAAAGGGATTTTTGAGGTTGGGGGTATATTACTGTAGTTGTTGATTGTGGACTTGATTGAAGATGGATGGGCTGTTGATTGAAGTGGTTGTTGGTGTTTTGGTTATTGATTGAAGTGGTTGTATTTATTACGTACGAGTATAGCATACGATTGTAAATTTAAATATATAAAAAAAATGTACGATATATGATCTGAATAATGATAATAATAGTATATAATATGCAATTTTATGTTAGTGACCATTGAATTCGTATCGACGTCTTGTCCGTTTGACGGTTCAGACGAAAGTCGGCGATGCAGCTTTTGGTAGACGGGGGGTTCACGATATCGGGCAGCAGTGGGAAACAACATACATATACCGGTCAGTGCGGGATAATTACAATTTGTGGTATGGGAACGCACAGTGTGGGGTTAGCTGATCAGAATAAATCGGGGGAACGACACCGGACGGCCAACAAGTGTATGTTGTTAATATATAAATATGAAAATATAAATTTTGGAACGTTACAATGTAATAGAATTTATAACTAAAACTAAAAAAATGTACTGTAAAAAATAATCAAAACTGCTATACTATTATGTGACTATTGCACAATACTATTGTAATGTGACCACGGCTTAAACATGTATAATATGTTATACATTAGTTTATTTTAACAAATTTTTTTATTAATTTGAGTATAAAAAATATAAAAATGATTCAAAATCACATAAATAAAAATTATATTTATGTAGCTAATATATGATAATGTATATTATATAAGGTCCAATACATAGTTACTTAATTATGTATTTATTTTTATAAAAATATTTTAGTAATTTGGGCCTTGGATATTTTTAAATTATATTATTATGTTTATTGTGATTTTAGGAAAAATATCAAAATCAAAATTTATTAATTTTGCATCATATTAGTAATTTAAGTATTAATGACAAATTTTATACTGTCATCGAAGAAATAAATTTATATGATCAATATGTACATTCAATAGATGAACACTTAAAACATGTAATATTTAAGGTAGTAGATAACCTCAGACGTGATCATTTTATAACAATTTATATACCAGATAAATATCCAATAGAAAATCAATTACTTTTTGAAACCATGGTACCTTCTATTATTATGAACTCTTATTCAAAAGTAATTAATTTTTTATCCCACAACTAGATTTAAAATAATAAATGTTAATGATTATAATTTATATATTTTTTAGACGACTACAATTTCAAAACTTTTTGAATATTTTAAAACTGTTATTTATGATTTAAATAGTTTTTGGAATATACACCAAGAAATTTTAGAAACTTGTAATGTGATAGGAACTTATACATTTAAGGACTTCATATTCAAAATACCAATTGGTATGTATCTAATAACAATTTTTTCTATATTTATTAAGTTTAATTTAATTTATTTTATACTCTTTAAAGTTTAAACAATAAGAAATGTAGTTGGCAGTGAGACACCATCTATTCGTTTCACTCTTCTGAGTAAATTACCTTTCACAACATTTACCAATTCACAACAGCGGGCAAAGCATGATTAACACACCATACCACACCGCATTATGAACAAAGAGTATACAATGCATTTTAAATTATCTGTTCACATGTCTGTCCACAATAAGACTAATATTACGATCCTGTGTCAATGTCATTTGAGATCTGTGTTTATAGTGAAGCGATGCCTTTGCGCATACGTTAGTCGCCGACTATATTTCTTATTATGAATTGAGTATAGTTATGTAGTTTTCAGAAGTTAGATAGATATTAACTAGTAATATGTATTTAGATTAAATTTATTGTTTTAGATGGTTGTGTTGTTGAGATAACAGTAAATCCTTTGTATCCAAATTATTGTCCAAAGTTTGAATTTCACGGGCAACCAGATTCGATTGATAAGTTTCAACAACAACTAAATCATATTAATCCAGTAATTATAAAAAATGTTTATTTTTTTAATTCTTATTTTACATCTATATACTTAATAATTATATAATGAAATATTTGTATGTCTATATACAGAAATGCTAGAATAATAAATTTTTTTATATATTAACCAGCTGAATTGAACCCGTGCACTTCGTAGCCCGTTAAAAATTCTACCTCATATGTCTCAAATTTTGTAATAAATTCGTTACCTGTGATTATGCTAGTAGTATATTTTTACAGATAAAGATAGATAGCTGAACACGTTCACCTCGTAGCTTGTTAAAAATTCTACCTCTTATATATCTTAACTTTGTGTTAAATTTGTTACCTGTGATTATGCTAGTAGTATATTTTTACACATAAAGATAGGTAACGGTTAAAATTACCAAGTATATAATGATATTTAATTTTGTTTATTTATTTTATTTTGTTTATTGTTTCTGAAGCTCGTATTGCCCTTTTTCTTTCGTGCTTAAGACATAGAACTACCGATCGATTTTTTTTGGATGGAATTTGTGCTCTTTTTATATCGCCAGAAGCTTGCTTTGTATATCGTCTTTTTTTATGATGTTGAAAATGTGTAATTGTTATTACTAGATTATTTTGTAAACAAAACTCTAGTAATATTTCTCTTCTTGATTTCTAGCTCCAAGTCTATACTTGCCAATATTATTTTTCTTCCTTTCCCCACAGAAGTATTAAAGTCGCCTAGAATTATAAGATTTTCTTCTCCTTTGACTGTCTTTATTAAACTATTTAGTTCCTCATAAATTATTTCCACTTCATGATCTTCCACAGAGGTGGGCATGTATACTTGAATTATCACAGTCACAGTATCTAAGTTTAATGTCTAATTAGACTAGAATTATATTATCATTGTATTGCACAAATCCCTTTACCTTGTTTCCCATTGTTTTTTGAAGGACTATTCCCACTCCTTTTGTATCTAACTTTCCATCTTCTGTTCCTGAGTAAATTATTCTGTATTCCCCTGTGCAAAAATCTCCTGGTTTAGGCCATCTCATTTCTGAGATACCTAGAATATCTATTTTAAGTCTACATCTCGATTTTTAATTTTTATAGTTTCCTTATCTGTAGAAGTGTTCTAACATTTCATGTACTAACTCTTTTGATATCATTACCTTTCATTTTCAATTTTAAAGGCTTAACTTCTTGAGTAGTCCTTGCCCTGAGATGCGATTGGAGAACTATTTTACCTCCGGAATATTTTACTGTCGAAGCCTTCATACTTTAAATTGCTGATACTTGAGATATCTACTTAGATCTTTAATGTGATGGTTTCCCCTTGCCTTTCGCATTTTATGCCATTGATAATTAAAAATTGTTAATTTTCTCGCCCTAAGGACAATAGAGTGCCCTTTCCTTTACTTAAAGAGTAACACCTTATACCAGGAGTAATTTGATGTAAATTCACTGGAATCCCCTGCTTGAGGGTTTCCACCAGTGAAAACTAATTTACTATTTAATAATTAAAATAACTAATTATTATTGAAACTAATAGCAACCATCTATAAATAAAAATTTGCATCGTAAATCTTTGAGAACTTCCTGGGTTTTGGCCAATCACTTTATAACTTAGCTTATATTCTGCTTATAGGTCTAATATATCTCTGTATCAAATTTTGTCTCAATCTGTCCAGCCGTTTAGGAATGCATAAAGGACAAACAAACAGAAATTAATTTTATATATATATATATATTGATATAGAATGATAAAGTCTGGTTTCTAATACTAGTTTATATGCCGAATATTCTCTATTCATGAATACTCATATATATATATATAGAGTATTCATTATTTATTATCTATCTGTTTTAACAAGACTATTAAAAATATAATAGAAATAGTTTAATTTATTTTTGATATTTAGTATCTAATACTAAATTAAGAATCATTTGAACAATTAAACGCCAAAATTCTTCCTTCATAGTTAATGTAGGAACAACCTTTATCTCTATAATATTTTTCTATAGGAGAGCAGGTACATGATTCAATTTGTTTTTCATTGCATTTAGGATCAAATTTTAAGTTTTTAATTAAAGGCCTTGAATTAATGTTCTTCTGTTTGCTCATATTCTGTGTTAAATTATGTTTCTTATGAACTGTTTGATTAGATTCATTTGAAGTTTTTTGTTTTTCATTATGTGTATTTTGATGATTTTTAGTAATGTTTGCAGCTAATTTATGTTCAACACATCCATTTTCACATTTGTAATTGGGGTCATCAAGTTTTTGAAAAATTGTTTTTACTAATTTACACAATACATTTATTTCATTGTTATTATTTTGGTTTGTTTCAATATAAGAATGTGTTCTATGAGTCTATAATATAACACATTAATTATTATAAATTAAAATTTATTATAGAATTATAAAATAATGATAAATACGTGTTTGGATTGTTGTGGTGTTTCATGAGATTGTAAATTATTTTGTTGTGGTGTTTCGTGAGATTGTAAATTATTTTTTTGTGGTGTTTCGTGAGATTGTAAATTATTTTGTTGAAATTCAATTTTACTAATTATATTATTCATTAAATCCAATGTTTCAATAACTTCTAACAATAAATTATTTAAGTTTTCTTTGGTAATATTAGATTTTGAAGAAGTTAGTTGAATTTGAGAATTATTTTTAGATAATTCATGCTTAGAATTGTTTCTTTTCATTTAATGTTTGTCTGAAATATTGAATATTACATTTTAATATTATAAATTATTTTTAAATCTAGTTGAATGGTAAAACCATTATTTGTTTTCTCTGTATATGTTGAGAAAATTACTTATTGTTATTATAAAATATATGATTGCAGTGCCGTCCTGAGGGCAAAACAAACGAGGCACTTGCTCAGGGCTTTACACCACGAAGGGTCTCACTGTTTTGAGTTTTCATTAAATGATAGTCTATACATAGTATAATAAATAAATTGGTTCCAAATATTTTACCCATAACTTAGAATTTAATACTGATACAATGATGGTTTTTAATGTAGATTAACTTCTAAAATAAATTAATTCTTATGTAATATTATAATGATTTAAAATATATTATTTTATTCTTGTATCCTAATGATCACAAATCCTCGGGACAGCACTGTATGATTGGTCAAGTTCAAAACTAAAATTGTACATTAGATTGGAATCACAATTGTGAAATTAAAAAAAAAAAAATTGGTATATTTGTGTTATAGTTGAAAGAAAACAAATTTTGATCTTTAAATAAATTTAAATTAAAACATACTTAATTCTTAAAAATAGAATGCTATGTGTAAATTTTAATTTACTAAATATTTAATATTGAATTTGTATATAATATAATAAGATAATTTCCATGGAAAATTGTATTATCAAAATAAATAGATATATTATATATTCCATTATAATATTTAAATTTAAATTATATGTTTATTCATTTTATTAAAATTCAATTAATTTAAATTGGTAACAATTATTGTATAATTAAAATTAAATATAAACCTAATGGTTCTTTATGTTACAATATGTCTATAAATTATTTATGTTTAAATGAGAATTGTAGTTATTTTGATTTTATTTATTATAATGTAATCATTGCATATAGTTTAATTCAAACAAAATTTAACAATGAATTTTAAATTACCATGTTTTGTATATTTTTATTATAAAATGATTAATGGTTTAATTTATATTTATTATTCTTTAATAGCTAGTTTTAGTATAAAAATATAATGCTATTATCTTAATTTTGAAAATATGTGGCTAAAATAAATTAAATACTTACACACTAAAATAAAAAAAAAAAAAAAACATAAATTAATAAATAATTAATAATTTATTTACATAACAATTTATGTTTATTTTATTTATTTTTATTTATTTTAGTTTGATATTAATTTATATTTTATTTTTCTTTAGAATTTAATTTGGAAGACAGATAATACTTTTAAAGATAATATATTAAATATATTAAAAATTGATGATCTTTTATCAGAATGTAATCAAGAAAATATAGATCAAAATTTAAATAATTCAGAATATTGTTTTATATGTTATGATCAATTAACTATTAAAACAAAAACATGTATTAATGAAAAATGTGATGCAGTGTATCATATTGCATGCATTTGTGAGGTAATTTTTTTTTTTTAATCTACAACCAGTGTTTGATTTGGAAAAAAAAAAAGAAGGGGGACTATCAGACTTTTAAAAAAATTAGCGTCCCCCCGAATATGCTTAAGTATATGTAATATCATAGGGGATTTAATAATTAGTAGGGGTACGCTCAAAAAAATAAAAAATAGAAGAGGTACTCCGTACCCCCCTCCCCCAAATGAAGCACTGTCTACAACTAATATTTAGGGCCGTGTTTGAGGTATGACTCGGGGATGTTTTGTTATAAATTATAATATATGTTTTCTTTGGTAGATCGCTATTCTTTAGTTATCTAAAGAGGAAGAGGGATAAACACCTATAAAATAACTCGTTACACTTTCAGAATTAATTATTGAATTAATTAGAAAAAATATCGTAGGCTTTGAGTTATTTTTCAAATTATTTTCTTATTTTTAGTTTAATTAGAGGTATATCCAGTGAGAGATTTAGGAAGTATTATAGATTTCAAAACATTAATTTATAAATCAATGAAGTAAAGATTTAACAAAATTTTAATGTTTTAATTCCTTCATAAATAAATATGTTAATACTAGTTAATAATTATAGACTGTTTATTAAATGTCAAACCTTATTTATAAGTACATAATATAATTAATATCTTAGTGATAACTTTAAAATTGTATTTATACAAAATTCTAAAAAGTTCACAAATAAATATCTTAATTTGGGCTATTGAACTTTTATTTAAAGCCCTAAAAAAAAAAAAAAATATCTTAATGTTAAATTTCACATAATGTATTACCAATGTGTTTAATATAATTACATAGTGGTCATTAAAATATTTAAAATAAATGTTTGAAAACATAGTATTTGTATTAAGTTTTTTTTATAATGGATTTGATTATTTTACTTATATTATAATACATATTATATAAATGTATTTTTTAGTGGTTACTGAATTCTGGCAGCACTCCAATGTTCGATCACTTGCAGGGAAAATGTCCTCAATGTGATAATGTTAGTATATTTATATTTTTGCATTAGAAAATATCCAATATAATGTAATATCATCTATTTTTTTTTCAGGATATTTTAGTGGCACTGGAAAATTTTAATTGAATTAAATCTACTAATCATACTTTTTAAATTAATAAATCATTTCTAATAAAAAAATATCCACATTAGCAATTTTTCACAATTTTATTTAACATTTTATTTAATACAAAGTATTAATATTGTATCTGTTTTCAATAAATTATTAAATAATAAAAATTGTTCATTAGTCATTTGTTATTTTATATAATTCTTAATTGTATGTATTAAATATATAAAATAATAGTGTTGGCCAACGATATCGATATAGTAAAATAATTATCGAAAATATATCAATATCGGGGTAATTAATCTGGGCTCGGTATTTTCCGATGATCACCTATTATTTTTGAATTCATATTTTAAATCAAACCCAAGTTCTGAAACATTGATGGAAAAACTGCTTGAAGAAGAAATTGTTTGATTAAATAATACATTGAATACTTTTCAGTATATATTAATATATTATGAGTGTAAATTAATATTATCAATATAATATGTAATATCATTGATTATGAATAGTATTATTAGTATCAATAGTACTATTCATAATCAATGGTAATATATTCTAATATTCTATGCTTTTGATACACTCATAATATAAAATGTAACTTGTTATGTTGTTATTTAAATCGATATCGATAATTAAAAATATATTGTTCGCTAACACTATAAAATAATAAACCACCTATTGTCCTATTACTTTGTTAATTAAAGATCACTGTTTTTTATATTTTTATTGTTTTTAATTTAAATATTCCCTAATAAATATAATAATGACATTAAATGATTAATGTATCATGATTATTTTAATTTATAATCATTCATAATGTAAAATACCTTAAAATTATATTACGGTCCAATAAGTAATTAATTAATTTTTTAGTAATTTAAATTAATATTTTTGGTTATAAAGTGAAAGTGTACCTAGTCTATAATGTTAAATATTTTATTGATATATCGTAGGAATAACAACTAATTGTATAATATTAATTATTAATAATAATTTTTATCATATATGATATATCTATTATATGTAAATGTTTTTGTATTATAATATAATGTAATGTTTTAATATTATTTTTGACAATAAAATCATATATATTTATCTGTTAATTCATGGGCGTTTCATATTTAAATGTTTTAGCTTCTAAAGAATTCCAAATACTAAATATATAGGTATAAAAATAAAAATAATATTATTTCTTGTAAATTTAACCTATTTATGGATAAATTCATGATTGTAAAATAATTTTTTTTGTATAAGTTGACATCTATTTTCTATCTTCATAATATTCATTATTCATATTATATTATGTTAAAAATAAATTATGCATTCAAATTGTATTATTTTTATGAAGTGAATTTATTTTTTAAATTAAATATTTTTTTTTTTTATAAAACTTTATTTTATTTTATATGCATATTTAAATATAATGATTTACAAACTAATTTTAAATAATATATAAGTATTTTTGTAGGTTTGATATTTGTTATATAATAAATAATGTTACTTTTTTATACTAAAAATGTATTATTTATTGTACTTTTTATTTAAAATAAGTAATTAGATAACATACAATGCATTGTTTATTATGCATTGACATTGAGTAGTAATCTACACTCATGTTATTAGAGAATCACTTCGATTAGATATTTGAATAAATGGTTTCTTTACATTTATGTATATTTGTTACTGGCAATATGTATAATTATGGCAATATAGATATATATATATAAAGCCGATTGATTTTAGGCAAAGTAATGAAAAATAATTTTAGTATTGCTACTAAGCAATTTCTTCAATTTTTTTTTTTAATAAATTTTAAGTGGAAGGAATAACTTGCTACAACGCTTCATGAAAATTTTCGGAGGATGGGGCTATGGCATACCTACCCCAAAACCTGATACTGGTGCGGATAGGCAGTGGTTTTGCATGACTAAAACCTTAATTCACAAGACCATTGGTAAAATCCTCCAAAATAAATAATACTTTGACTAAAATTAATCGGCATTATATATAATGCTGGAATTATACATATTGCTGGTAACATATATAAAAAATTGAGTATAACTTAACCCTTACTTGTTTATTTACAAGGTATCAATAACCCACTGTTATAAATTATAATGAATGCACATGAACATTATAAACAATAAATAAAATGTATATATATATATATAAAATATAGGTAGGTATATCAGTAAATTATAATTATTTTCTTTGTTCTATTCATAAAATACAAAAATAATTATGGATATTTAACTTTTATGAATATTATATTACTTAATAAGGTACCTCGTACCTAATATTAGTTATGATGTTATGCATAATATAATATTATGTTTATATTATATTAACTTAAACAACTAATGTATTTCGTAGTTAAATTTTTAAAAAGGTAGGTAAAATTGTGGAAAATGAAGGTTTTTAATACATATATTATAACTTAACATTTGATAATATGATAATTATGATATCAAATTCCTTTGCGACTCACGTTAAGTAGTTTTTAAAGTATTTAATTCAAATATTTTACACGATAGTGTCCAAGTAATAATTATAATATAATATAATACTTATAAGTAGTTTTTAAATTTAAAAATTTGCCGCCTATCGTTAAAAAAAGTCGTTTTTTTTTTACAAATTTAAAACCATTGAGAGTTCTATGATTCTAAGAGTTCTTTGATTATTATTATCATAATCTATATTATTATTTATCAGTTATCACCATATTATAGTAAATTTGTCATGTCATGCTAACCTATGGTGCCTACCTCTATGTCTACACCGTTGGATGGACAAACAGTAGCGGCGGTGGAGGTGGTAACGACGGCGACCGAAGTTTGAAGGCCCGGGCATAAACATTAATAATAGGGACACGCCGACTACTAGCGAAGTAGCGACGAGGCGACCTCGACATGCGTTATACGTACTGTAGACTGTAGTACCGTCGGTTCAGTTGTTCGGCAGCGTCAGTTCGTGTATGTTGTGTTTTGGTATCGATCTCTGAGTAGTTTTCTTCATTTATCGCTACTATTGATAACGCCACGACAACAACGATTGTACGACGTTCATCGTCATATTTTGGAACTTTAAACACTTTTTACATTGAGGTACACACAATTTATATTGTCTTCATTAATGATAAATTAATTATTAATAATAATTATAACAATACCAATCGTGGTTTATTTTATTATTAATTATAATACAATAATCACTGTTAAATACTTTTAATTTGTTTTCATATTATATTTAAGCCCGTGTTTTAGCGGGTACGAAGTTTATATATTAATTTTATTTTTAATATATTTTACGTTACAGAGTGCTAAGTGTTCTATATTTTTTTCGTTTTTCTGATAAATATTTGACCTGATAACACGACAACAACATCGATATACAGGATCTCGGCAAACATTTTCGTAAGTAACAATATATTATTGTAATGATTTATTTTATATTAATTATATTGTAATTACTTTTATTAACATAATAAATAAGACACATTTAAATATATATACATATATATATATTATGTATGTATATATAAAAACAAGTTTAATATTTCGCAATATATTAATTATTATTATAATATAAAGAAGGAAGTATAAGGAAATATAATTTTATTTTTTCGCGTGATATTTTTCATTATTTACTAGATGCCCGTAAAAATATATTATCCATCGGGTGTGTTAAATTTAAATAGAATAATTTTGAAAACATAATAAATTTGGAAATAATAATAAAACAATAAATGATACATATTTTATTTGAGCACGTGTCAATCAAAATCTTAATTTTTATCCAGTTAACCTATGTAGTTTGTTTTCATTAACTATTATATAATAATTTTATTGTACTTTTTGATTTATGTGCCAAAGGTTAAAAACCTATTAAAAAACATGTATGATAAAGCCAGGAAAAAAATATTCGTTACGTAACAATAAAATTATTATTATAATGTTAAGTTTTAATAGGTACTTTAAATAAAAATTATCAATTTGGAATATTAATAATTTCTGTTCAGTATTTGGACCTTTCAGGTTTGAGAGTTAAATATGTTCTTAATATTAGTTTATTTAAATGAATTATTCTATCTTGCGCTCGTATAGGTAGTCATAATTTAAATATTTAATAATAATAATTTTATACATTATATTATGTTAAAATTGAAAATATTAATTTTGTGTTAATTTTCATGTAGAATATACATAACGTTCTAGCAATAACAATTTGTAAACAAATTTTCAATTGTGGTATTATAACAAATGTTTTCCAGATAAATAATACGTAATTAAAAATAAAATAATTAATAATTGTAAAAATAAATGCACGAATGAATAACCACATTTGGGCTGTAAAAATTGTTTTGAATCTTTTTTTCCTATACCATTATCAACTATAAAGAATGTTTCAAATTAACATTATCTATTACCAGTTGCAGGTTTTGGCACGTGCTCAATCATTATAATATATTAATGATATTTCCGTTATCATTGTAACTTGCACACATATAAATATGAGTTTTACATATATATTTTTTTTTAAATTTCGTAGGATAATAACGAACAGTTTCATATTATGTAAAAACAAAAAAAAAACTGATATTTTTATGCATAAAAATCATCTAATAAATTAATATTGTAAAAGAGAAAAGATATTAAGTTAAGTTCTTGTTTATATAAACTTTTAAATTTTGTTTAATATTTAAGTATATAACACCTTAATTAACACCTTAATATGTTTATTGTGATATAATATATACATGTTAAATAGGATATACTTATACAAGTTTAGTTGTCAACAAGGATGATGATAATTTTGTTATAAATTTGGAGGGAATTTAATGTTTTTAGTATTATTCGATACTTAAAATACATTCATTAGCTAATCGACGAACTTAATATGTTTTATTGTTTCTAAATACAATATTATTACTTTATTAGAATACCTGACGATTATAAACATTATTATTATTAAAATTTAGGGTGACCAGACGTCCCGCTTAAAACGTGATTGTCTCTTTTATGATTATCACGGCCCGTTGTCCCGACAAACTTCGAATAGGACGCTTTTTATTCTGTTTTTAGAAGATTGTCCCGTTGTAATCCCATTATTCCAATATTATTTATTATACAATGTATTAATGTATGTAAATAAAGTATCTATACGTATGAAAAAAATATAAAACGCAAATGAAATGCAATCTTGTGTTGTTTGATGAATAATTAAGAGAAAATATTTTATTATTTAGGTTAATTACTAAAAAGGGTAAAGTAAATATAAAATAATTGTTTATGATATGACAGAGATTTGAACTTTTGCTCTCGAGATTTGTGTGCATATGTCATATGTGTGAATGTATATGGATGAGGGGTTTTTTGAAGGGGGAAGCAACAACTGTCCCGTTTTTTATTTTCTAAATATGGTCACCTTATATTAAATGAAACGTTTTTTGTAAACTTATAAATCTAACATATTTATATATAATTATTAAAAAAATGTATGCTTGTTCTTCTACTCGTCATGGTTTGCTTGTTTTATTAGTTTAAAAATAATTATTTTTATTTTAGCTTAGGTGTTATAAAGCAAATATAACTTTTTTATTCATATAAATCTAAATTAAAAGTTATAATTAAGAATCGAATAACTTGTTTGGACACTGTGGATGATTTTTATAAAAATAGACTGCAGCCAGACAAAATAATAATTTTATTTATTTTAGTTTTCATTTACACAATATATTATACGAGTATAAACCTATTTGCCTATATGTATACTATATACCGTATATGGTATACGAGTATAATATAATGTAAAATCAATGAAGTACTAAAATTTTAACATGAAATGCTGTCTTAAATTGAGTAGGTATCGTAATACATACTGTTATAACTTATAAGATTATGATTTGTATCTATCTAGAAATAGGTATTTTAAATATCAATGCAATATCATTTTATTTCGTATTTCTTAATTTAATTTAATATTATATACGAGTATATGAGCAATGAGTAATTTTTACGGTAATTAGTGTAATTATGTTTTTATATTATTACAATATTAATTTAACACGGTAGTTACTAATTAGTATAATAAGTGGCGTTTTTACTATTATATTATTAGATACCAATATATGTAATTTGTTTTTATTTCAATTCAAAAGAATGGGTCTTTGCATTAGTTGGTTGAAATGTGGGTTTATTGGAATGCGGCTATTATTACCTATGTCATTATCTGTTTATTATTGAATATGGAATTTATAAATGCAGGTAATTAATTTTTATTTTAGTAAAGATATTTCCGATTGTGTCCTGGTTTAATTTTATCGCTCAAGTATATGTTCTCTGTTTTATCAATTATATAAATTATTATCGCATAGGCGTCCCGAGTATGTCTATAAATTTACGACGCTAATTAATTTTTGATAAAAATTAAATATTATATTATAGGTCGTACCTATTAAGTAAAAAATATAAATTGTAATTTTATTGAAAGAGGCAGTGTATGTGGATTTCATGAATATATTTTATTTATATGGAGATTTTTGTTAGGTAATATCTAAATAAGAGTACCTATAATATTATGCATATTATAGTATATTAGTATATCGTCAATATTTTGAGTTTTCGTTTATTTTTCTTGTAAATCAGTAAATCATATACTTATAATATACTAATCAATATATAATATATATAATAAATAATTAATATATATAATACATAAGCTATGTTGAAAAATAAAGTGCATTGTGAAAAATAAATATTAATATAATATTATGATAATATTTAAAAAATAATGGGATATAATCATAGTTAAAATAATACAGGTTATTACCTACAACTTTTACAATTTTAAAAACTGGACAAACAACTTTTTTCGTTTTATATTATTGTTTCATTTCATAATAAATAATATGCATAATACATGTGTAGGTATATATATATACGAGTATATTATGTTTGTGTACAAATAAAAAACACATTGAACGTATATTTAATAATTTCTTTTAATGAAAAGTATTATTACAGTATAAATTTATGATAATGATGAAATATGGATATATTTTGGAGTTTAGTTGAAAATATAATTTTACACTATATAAGTATCCAAATTCCAAAACCTGGAATAAATTATTATTGCAGTTCATTACCTATGTATATTATTTTCAAAATCAGTATTGTATTATGGAATGCAATAATCTGTCATTATTTCAACCATAGTTATAAGACGTGTACAACGTATACAGCTCGGTACACAGTATACACATTTCAAAACTTAAATTTAAACCAGTATAATAACGTAGGTTGTATGTATTGAAAATAATATAAGGGATAATATATTATGTACATATAATACATTTGATGCTTTTTGCGTTATATAGAAATAAAATGAAAGGTACATTATTATTATATTTAATCAGAATGGTACCGTTACCTACGGTACATTATGCAAAATTATATGTGCATATGGACAATGACAAAAAACCTTATTTCCTTGAATTTCCATGTATTCGATACCCAGCCACCCGGGGCCAAGACCATACTGTTTGAACGTGCTGTGAACAATAATTACTATAGACGTTTTTTTTGGTCAATTGTTATTGTTACTTTTGAAAAAGACATTTTCAACGTTTGGTGAACGTTTTGGTTTTATTTTATTTTATATTTAATCTTAAGTAGGTTTATTGAAGATATAATATAAAACCATACAAGATATCATGAACTATTATTATTTTAGAAAATTTAACAATGGATAAAGGTGATGTTATAAAAAAAGGAATTTAGTTAAAAGGTATAGGTATAGTTACCTATAAATATCCTGAGGCTGCGGTAGGTACAACCGGAAATTGTATCGTATTATTGTATTTAGGTAAATTTCTCAATAAAATTTCTATTGTCGACAGTATACATTCAGCGAGACCCTTGTCGAGATAATATTATGCATGTAGTATATTTTCGACTTACCTTTTATTCAGTATTGAGTTTGAATGAACATATTATATTTAAGGACACTCGAATATGTGATGTAATGAAATAAAATCGGTTTCATCAATAATACTGATTTTTTTTCCTATGTAAACTTAAATGATAAATAACTTTTTTCCTGACTAATTTCTTATTACTAGTTTTAGATTCTGAGCGAAGCGAAGAGTGTATTGGTTTTACAATGTGTGATTTTTTTTTTTTTTTACTCGTACGTATGAAAACACTTTTACGACCCGAAATAATGCTCCGATTATCACGAATAGCATATTTTTCCGGTAGGAAAGTGGATGTAGTTACGTTACGTTCATTTTTCTACAAAATATTGGACTTTAAATATTTCGTGAAATTCTCGTTTTTACGTATATAATGTTTGATAAAATTGGCAATTTTTGGTATTTAGGTCTGAAAATTTCACTGTAGTATACTTACATGTTACTTAACATCATACTAAAATATTAGAAAATCCCTAATCTCAAATTTTATTTTATAGCTACTTTAAGTTGATATTTTTAGTTCAACCAAAAATTATAATCCGACTGAACTTCGCTCAGAATCGTTTTTTCCTCTGTTTTTTCTAATGCAATGGTTTATCATGCGGCAGGTGTATCAACTCATCTTTTGTTTTTTGTAATTCGTACGTTTTTTTTTTTAATAATTTAACAATTATTGTAATAATATTACCAAGAATTACACATGTAAAAAAGTCATAATATTTATTTCGACTTATTATTAAATCGGTTTAATGTTAGGGTAGTTTATCTTACAAGAAGTAAACGTAGTTCATATTGGATTATAATAATCAGTCGTATCAGTTTCTGATTTTTTTTGTGCGTAAATGGCCTCTAAATGTACCCATGAGTGAATCTGTATTTATTTATTTTTTTAATTATATTGGACATACTACTTGTCCGCTCAATCATACTCATGCATTGTTAATTTCCTTTTTGTCCTTGTAATATGAATGCTTAGTGTCCTATTTAACTTTAAACACGAGGAAACAACGACCAATATTCAAAAAGTCATAGGGATTTTCGTGCTAGGGTCTTATTTGGACTCGTGACCTTTGATTAGGGTACAGAAAACAGATTCCAGACCAAGTGTTGTCGAAGAGAGGCGATACTCGGAAAGGCGGATATGATCGCATCTAGTTTACTTTCGTGTTTGACTGCTCTCGTGGTACATAAGATATACCCAGGGGTGTCATTACTCATTTGGGGTGGGGGTCATGGTGTGCAATGGCACCACCAGCTTAAAAATGTTAACGATTGGCCCGCCATTAATACTCCAATGCGCCGTTATAATTAACTTATAATACAATATTATGTTTTTATATATATTATAAATAAAATATCTATACGCTATTATATTTATACAATAGTAGTATATAATTTTTCAAGTGCTTTCATAATATGAACAACTGAAAATATAACGTTACGTTTCAATGAAATAAACAATACAAATGTATTTTCAGTTTTAGTAATATTCTAGGCCTAAAAATAGAAAAATTGAGGTACGACTTCCACACTCATATACTGTACTATACACTGAACAACGCTGACAAAAAAAAAAAAAAAAAAAACAATTAATATATAATGCTGCCCGCATAAAACCAATACGAGGGGATTCGAAGCGTCTATTTTCTTTCTTTGTCTAACACACATAAAAGATAGGGATTTAGACATTTTCTATTTCCAACGTTACGATCGATCTAGTTATGCAATAAGGGATCTGAAAACGAATTTGAATTCGTTAGAAAGTCCACTTTAGATCGACTTTCCCACTTTTTTTAAATTTTCTTCTCATTGTTATTGAAACAAATTTTATTTAAAAATTTATAAATATTCAATTTTTGAAGATTTTTGAACAAAAAAATGAAAAAGTGGGAAAGTCGATCTAAAGTAGACTTTCTAACGAATTCAAATCCGTTTTCAGATCCCTTATCGCATAACTAGATCGATTGTAACGTTGGTAGTAGAAAACGTCTAAATCCCCATCTTTTATGTGTGTTAGACAGAGAAAGAAAATCGACGCTTTGAATTCCCTTAATTTATATAACATTATTTCATATGAGTGTTACTGTGTTCGCTTGTTTAATAATGTACTTACTTGATTAATGTTATTTATCTTGAGAATTTTGAATAAAATGTATTTACTTAAATAATAAATTAAAATTATGTGTATTTTTTTCTTTTTTGTTGTATTTTTCTTCTATAAATAATTAATTCTTTTTAGTCTTTTAGATTTCAGATTGTTTTTTACTATTTGTAAAAATATATTTTCTTTCAATTAGATATATTTTACTACAATATTAGATGTTTACATCATGTCACACATAGTTTGTATGAATTACGTATTATATAAAAATTTTGTTAAACAATTAAATTCAGTTTATTAGTGTAATATCAATATTATAATAAATAGTAGTAGTCAGTAAGTAAATATACATTTTATGTGAACCATCTAAATATTCGTATATTGTGCTCATAGGTACACCATAGTATAGGCAACCTATATTTCTATTTCTATTTTCTATTTAGTATTGAATGATTATAATGTTTACGTTCTGATATTAAAAAATTTGATTAACTATTAATAATTATTTACTCATTTAGAGTAATAACATAATATAATAAATATAAATATTTTAAAATGAAACTTGAAATAGTATTTGTAAAATATGTATTGAATTTTTTAGGATTGATTTTATTTTTGTTGAAAAAAGTGGATTACTTGGATGATATATGTACCAAATATTATAACTATTATTAATACTATACTATGCATATAATTATTTTAAATTTGTTTTGTAGTTTTTGTTAATTGATTCGCTGGTTTTAAAAATAGTATACATATATAATTCGTTTTATTTTAAAGTAAAATTTAATCAACTGTAATATCTTTATTATATTATCGTATCTAATATAAACATTATTATTATCTTGGATGTTCGTTATATATATATTCTATTTTTTTTATACATTTTAATCACCTATATATTATCTACGTAGTAATTTTTTTATCATATTATATTCCTGTTGCTGGTTATTATTTCTTAATTTACTTAGGTATGTATAAATACCGTTTTACTCGTATGTTTAACCTCTTGTTTAACAATGGTAGTCGTGACTTAATTTTCATTTTCCATGGTGCTTATTTCTTTCTTAACGTAAAAGATAAAAATTTAAATTTTCTTTAGAGCTTTATATTGCAGTCTGTAGAGAAAGAATAAACTATATTATTATTATCCAGTAAAAAAATTATGGTATATAATGTACCTACTATTATTTATTCTACAATAACTGGGGTATAAATTACATAGGTACCTAAGTATATTCTGCAAATAGATACTTTTTATAATAAGTATTTAATTTAAGTTTAAAAATATTAGTAACATGGATTACTAAAATACTATTTAAACAATTTAATATTAATAACATGATTATCATCATATTTAACATTTTATGTAATAAATTATATTATTAAAATTAATTTTTATGTTAAAGAAACATATGGTTCATGGTTGCATTTTAGAAGTACAATTGCGTAAATATTATATACCTACATATAGGTTTTATAATCATATTATGTACTTTGTATTTTAATTTTCATGACTGTTTTTAAGTTGTAACCCTTTTGTTAATTTTATGTTGTAAATGTTTATATGCAATTAGTTATACATAGTTTTTAATTTCTTTACTTTATTGAAATGTCCAAATGTTCGATATTTTTTAATGATATTTCAATATGTTTCATAATAATTTGTTAAAATTTTTTAAGTATTCTTTGTTTCATCTTAAATCTCGTCTTAAATCATTAATCATTATGAATGTAATAGTTACATTTAAAATATTACTTATAATTGGTAAACTATAAAGTAACTATTTATAAATTTCTTATTGTGTGATAACTGATAATCATTCAAATGAATAGTTGAATGGAATAATTATAATATTTAGTTACATTTTACATTAATTGTTTACTATGTTTTAAAAAGTTTTTATATTTCAATATTGTTCTAATGAAACCTCTTTATAGGTGTTGGTGAATGATAAAGTATTTTAATATTTATTGCACCTATGTATATATTATGTTTTATAATACCATGGGAAAGGATACTATTATTTCGAGTATTATTTATAATAAGATTGATTATGCCAAGGACAGACTATATAACACATTGAAATAAAATTTACTATAATTATTTTTCTGTTATTTATTTTATTTTATATTAATCTAGTTAATTTGTATAATACGTATATATTGGATGAAAAGTAGTTATTTTAATTTTGAAACTATATTTTAAAATACAGGCCAAGTGTTACCAGTTAATTTTTTTTTATGTTTTGAAAATATATACATATTATAATAATAAATATATATAGGTAATAGGTAGGTATTTATATTATAATAATTAAATTATCCAATTGAAATAATATTAATAAATTTATTTATTTTTACTTCTTTACTGTTAATTATTTTATAAATATAATATTTTAATTATTATTTTTTAAGTAAATATTGACTATTAGGTTTATGCATGGCGATATAAATTTATTTTATTATTATTTAAAATTTTATATATTATTAAATTGATTGGATTGAATTCAGTTATAAAAAAATATTACACTTATGACTTATTTTATAATAAATGTAATACAAATGTATAGCAAAAATGTTAAATATTTCAATTAAATAATTATTTATGTATTAATATATACCCGAGTATGTACCAATAATATAATATTATATCAGTCATATTTATCTAGCTATTTATTTACTATTTACTATACACATTATAATCATAATAAAAATATTCGTATATAATTTCATTTTTAATAATATCTTAAACAGAATAATAGTATATTATACTATTCCATATTTATTTTACACAGAGTGATTTATTTTAGAAATATAATTTTCAAAAAATAGAAATTAAAATGATTTTTCTGTTATTTACATTGATGAGATCATAATATAATTACTAATATTAATTTTATATCAAAATAAAATACGATTATAAATACGAATAATAATATAATTTTTTTTTATTTGTTATTATATTATACTTTTATAAAGAAACAACTAAAAATACATTACAAATTAATATAGTTGTATTTGTATAATAGTAAAATACAATGGAAAATTGAATGACAATAAAAATAAAACGAGATAGAAAGCAATAAAATAAAATAAATATCATTTATAATGAATCTATTGTTAAAATATTGATATAGTTAAATCCTCATTAGCGATCTTCATCGTTTCATCAAATATCTCATATTTCAATAATTACAAGAGTATTGCAGATATAAAAACGGATGAAGTAGTGAATTAGTCTCTAAGGAACTTTTAATTAAGTACCTAATTAAAACATTTCAATACTTCAGCAACCCACTTGAAAATAATAGGATTTTAGTAGATAAATCTGGGAGTCTAGAGTTTGTTTTAAATTACACATAGTGTATAATTGTTAGGAATATTATTATTTTAGTTTATAATAATAACTATGATTACATTACTGTTTTAATGAAAATAATATGATATTCCTACACGTGAAATAAGTATTTATTTGAATGACAAAATAGACGCAAAACGCAATAGACATATGATCATTGATTATATTAAGTAATTAATTATAAAGTAATAGATAAAATAGCATTATTATTAATAATATTATTATATTAAATATTACTAAAGCTCTCTGGGTATAAATGTTACACTAATAATTACTAATATTACAAAGACGCTGTAACAGACTAATATAGTTATTTTTTTGTATTTAATAATATTTAAGACAAAGTTAGTACCTATCGCTACAGGATCACGTTTAACGGTTTAAGTGTCGCAAAAAACCATGAGAATTTAAAAATACGGGGATTTAGTAAATTAAAATAAAAAAAATCCAAAATATGCATTATTAAAGAAAAAAGGGAGGTGGGCACGCTTAATAAATCACTGTACCTATATAAATTTAAATGTTTTTATACTTACTCTACGCCAAGCTTTCCAATCTTTAATTGGACCCGGAATGAAATTTAATGTTTTACTTATTTGTTGCCATAGTTGATTTGAAACTGTTTGTGTGAATGTTGCTGTGTGTTTACCTGTCTTAGGTCTTTATTACTATGAATGAAATCGATTAAAGCTACTTTTTGTTCGTTGGTCACTGATTTGCATTTTTTTCTTTTTTCACTCATTTTAAAAATTGTATTAATATTAATAATTATTAATTTATATTAATTGTATTTCAAAAAAAAAAACTTATACTTAATTCAATACAATAAATTTGGAAAATATAATTTTACCGCGGGAAAAACTATTTTCCCATTAAATGCATGTACTATTCCGACGTTGCCGCTGTGAACCATTGGAAAATCATTCACATGCGGGTAATTTGTAGGAAACATATCCGTATACGGAAATTTATAATTTAAGAATATCAATTTTTATCCGTATACGGAAACTAATTATGTGAATAGTTCGTATACGGATCCCGTTCGTACGATTTTAAGAATAGGCCCCAGATCAATATCCCACTCGTCCGATTTTTGTGGCTACATTTTGTACCGACTAATGAATAATATGTCAATTAAACGTTCTTTATTCCATCATTAAATTGTTATTTTACTTTTAATATTACAATTTTAATTTCAATTAATTTAATTCTATCGAACACACTGCACAAATGACAAATACCAAACACGACAAGAATGATACATGTGGCTACATGTCATGGCCTGTGCACATTCATACACAATAAAAACAATAAATATAGTCATAATTAATTTTAAACATAATTTTGATTACTAGTTTAATTCAATAATACATCAAAAATAAACCTTATTTTGTCGGACTTGTCGGGTAAAAAAACAAATAAATTTGGTTTAAGGAACGGAACGGAGAAATATAGCCACTACCAAAATTATACATAGTTTGTTTTTCATCCGACTAATCGGATTATTGTATCGGATCGGTATCGGTTCCAATCTCCAATGTAGCCGTAGCCATAATATAAACACATTGTTTTGAATTGAACTATTCACACCAAGCGTTTTGTTCGCCATATTACGTAGGCGATTTTTATTTACCATTTCAATTTTAGTGTTGGTGGTAGTCGGCAGTTCCCAATATCAATCCAATTATTAATTATTAAAATACAATTAAAAAAACAATTTAAAAGTATATACTAATCACCAGTAGCGTGCCCAGAAATTTTAAATGGGGGGGGGATGTTGTAAAAAAAATTTCATGGAAGGTAATGCTGCTCCTATTACTTGTTTCATTGTCAAAATGTCTTGGTATAATTTTGAATAAATGTCAATTTACAAATATAATTTTATTGTATGTCAAAACTATGCATTTAATCTTTAAAAAACAACAAAAACAAAAAACTTTAATATAAATTATGTACCTAGATTAAAACTAAAGATGACCAATTTATAATTCTAAATTATTGTAATAAATGATATAAAATGTTATTTGATTTATTTAAAGTAAAATAAATTAATCCAACCGAAAGTTTAAGCGTCTGCCTTCAATAGCTAATTCATTTATCACTTCATCTACTGTTAGAGGTATGTCTCTATGAATGTTCATGATGGATAAACCATTTAAAAAATACAAAATAATATTTAATAGTAATAAATATAATCTCAAACTTGTAGATAATAAAATCAAATATTTTTAAAATTAATGTCAAATAATTATCTGAAAGGATTGCGCGTTCCTATAGAAATGTTAATATATTACGACATATCAATTAGTGAAAATTGTAGGTTAGGTATAATTTATTTTTCCCCGAAAAAATAAAGGGTGTATATATTATATTTATATTTGATGATAAGATGACATTTGGAACTTGCACATTCCTGGAAGTTATTAGATTAAGTTTAGATATGATATATCTATATTATGTTAGTATACACATAAATTTTACAATAATAAACTTGATCAATACTATATAAATAATAAATTTGATTTAATTACTATATATTATATTAGTGCCAGTGTTTATTTACTTTTATTAAATTTATTAAATTTTACTGGCTGTTGTGAATTATTTAAACAATACAATATAAAATCTTATTATACGATAGTTCGATTTTCCAGAAATTTCTTGGAATTATAAAAACATTAATATTACCGTTATATTATAATAGATCACAAATTTGTGTTTCGATAACTAAAAAAATACGTCTTGTAAAAGTTAAAAATTGTACAATTTCTTATTATCACTCAATTATTGTAAATTTATCCTAATTAACTGTCATATTATCGAGAGTGGAGGCTGATCCCATGGGGGGATATGTCCCCCATCCTCCCCCCCTCGGCACGCGACTGCTAATCACTATTATGAATTGAATAATATTAAAAATACTGTTTTTTAAAAATTAACTAAAAATTAATTTTGAACAACCGTAGAAACAACACAGAAAATGACTGTTCACCACGAGTAACCACGAGGTTATAGATTATTTAATCATCGTATTGGCGCGGTTTTTTCGTAGGCGCAGACGATTAAAAATCGCGTAAACGAGCAAACAAACCGCCTAGTGTGTAATGTTCTAAATAGTGGTGATTGGAGATCAAAGTGGACAGTGGTTATAATAATATATACTCGTGTAATAGCCGTACTTATTTACGATTAACCAATATTTTATTTTCATTGTATCAAATATTAATGCTAGTGAAATTCAGTTCGCGTAAAGGGTTCTGAAGGATTTTTTGTTTAGGTCATTATATCTTAACCGGAAGTACCTACATGGATAAACTACGACGCGCGATATTGACTATAAAATAGTGTTCATGTGTTATTTAAGTTTAGTGTCATTATTAACTAATAAATACAAATTGGTTGGGTAAATCGAAGGAGTTAATAAATTAATATATTGTATTATTACTTGTACAGATAGAAATTAATTACTCCTTAATCCTATATAAGTATCAGTTGGTTTTTTTCATTTAATTTGACATGATCTGGCATAAATTCTGTTAGTTTATCATTAAACTGATATATTTTATTCAAAATTTTCATATTGGTATTTATTCAAGAGTTAACTATTGTACATAAGTTGTAAACTTTGAAAATTGTTATCAATATATTAATATATAGGTAAAATAAAATTTCATAAAATTTCTGTATAAACGATAAAGTTTTGTGTGCATTATAATTACGTAGACCCTTTTTTGTACTATATGTCTATATAATTTGAAAATAGAGAAAACATTTCCGATGTAAAAATTTGAATAAATATATTTTTAATTAGTTAATTTGTCTTAAATTTGAATCAAATTTATTTATTATTTATTTATAATCGTAATAGATGGTGCTTATGCCGAGGTGCATACGGTAGATCTACACGGAGCAAATTTTTCATTTAATTATTTTAAATATACGAATATTTATATTCCAAATATATAATATTAGGAACCAAAACTATTATTTTATTTGTAATATTTATTGGTCGTCCTTAAAAGTACTTCTATGTATATATATAAATATAATATATAATATATTCAGTGGGCGACCAGTGGAAATGTTTACACCGACTGGTTGCAGGTATAATATAGGTGTATATTGTGTATGGTATTAGTATACCTTCTTCGGCCGCATTTTACCGGTTTGTTATTATTATTATAAAAATATATGCTGTGCGTTGGTGCACTTTATATACGAGCGGACATTGTTGAACCGGTTTCCTGACTGTATTTGTGCCAGCGGCTTACAACGGGGGATTCTACCCGCCCGTCCTTGTGTTTAGATAAAAATAAAAATAAACTGATCCCGTCTCTGCTAACACAAAAACCGGTTAACTAGAGAATATGACTTTTTATTATTATTTTTCTACATTTCGTGTTCGTATAGTCGTTGACGTCATTATTTCTCCTTCAGTGCGTTCGCCTCGCCCCTCACCAGCTCAACAATGTACTTATTTTTAATATTATTATATAAATATATAGGTATATTTAGGTTTCTTGATTTTATATTCAATAGGTATATTATGGACCACAACAACAAAAACAAAAAAACAAACTAGTAGCGCCAGGAAAGTGAACTAACAAAACATCTAATATTAACGTTTTGTAGACATAATAGAAAACAAATGCATGGGTCAGAGTGAGTTTTTATAATACGTATATACGTGTTTACGTGTTTAATTTGTTTGGGAAGTTTTGATTAAAATAATTTTTATTCCTTTCGCAGGGATTTTTTCTATTTTCTTATGTGTGAATACATTTTTTTGTTTAAGAATAATACTTCATTCTAAGTTATTATTCGAATTCTTAATAGTATGTTTATATAGTAAGAAAAGTTACTAAAATGATCGTAAAACAGTAAAATTTGCAACTAGAATTTTGACGAACTTTATAATTAATTTTGAAATTTAATATGTAGGGATTTGAAAATTTTATTGAACATTAACAAAGATATTTTACATAATATACAATTAAATTTTAGATTTATTATTTTGAATTTAATATTTTTTTAATAATAGAACATTGACAATTCTCTAAATATATAGGTATTATAGGTATATATAGGTCCTATATTATAATAATATCTTGTTGAATATTATTAATTTCTTATGAAAGAGCTCTACTATACACGTTGTTTGACATATAGAAATATACGGTGCCTTTTAAAATGTATAGGTTATTATCTTTAAAAAAAAAAAAAAAAATTATAAATAAAATTTATGACTAGGTACGTCATTTAAATAGCAAGTACAGGTATACCATATGCGTATTATAAATAACAACTTTTTAATGGTGTAGGTACGTTATATTGTTTAATTTTTTATAAATTATATTATTATATAGAATGAATATATCGAAATACATGAAAAACTAGTTAAAAGTTAAATTATTATTAATAGAGTAGAGAGTGAATAGAAATGAAAAAATATACTTTATTTTATATTTTATAAATTGTATAATATGTAAAAGTAGTAATGCATACTTATATACATGCTTTTAAACATTTTATCACCTTAACGTTACCTATACAACATTAAAATGTATTTAAGTTTTATATATTACTCTTATTCTAGACTTCAGTGATTAATTTATAAGTAAAAATTTAGTTAGAAATGATATTTTTTAAAGTTGATTAAATTTTTATCTTAGAGACTATTATGATATAAATATATAATAATATATATGTAACTTTCAGTGTATATTTATTCTTACATTAATTTATATACTTTATTACATTTAAGTAAATTTTTGTAAAATTATGATTTTATTTATAAATCATACTTATCTCATATTATAATGATTTGGAATTACAAATATTTTTTTGTGTATATTTTTTGTTTGCTTGTTATCAATAGGTATTAGGTATATTATATTTTTTTAGTATAATTGTTTTTTCTAAATAGTTAATTAGTATACTTTATTTGTCCATTTCTTTATGTATATTATTAAGGAAAGTTAAACAGCCTATATTTTATCAGCGTTATATTACGTATTTAAAAAACGATCGTTAGAAAAGATCAATGTCTAAATTATTTTATGGTTTATTATATTATACGAGTATAATTATACCTTTTACGTTTATTGTATTAATACATTTAAAATTTTAAAATATAATTTATTTTATAGGTAAAATTTATATGAAGTTTTTATTCAATATTTTTAAACTTAAATATATATTTTAAATATGATAATTTATTTGCATTAATTATAAGTAAATATAATACGCATATGTATATATATATATTGTGTATATTTCAATATTTTGTCTTTTATTATTAATGTTTGATGTATTAAATTATGAACATTTAATTAATGTTTGGTATTGATGTAAAAAAGAGAAGTTTTTTTCAACAAAATTATTTCATTGTACAGAATATATTTAAATTAGTTTGAGTTTTATTTATAAACGTAAATTGAATACAATCGATATTGCTTTAGACCCATAAAAATCAATATGTTGAACAATACAGCTACTTATGGGTACACTTTATTTGTATTATACAATTATAAGAATTGTAAATAATTTAATAAACTTTTTAGTATTATTAAATAAATTCTGATATTGTTTGTTAAATAATATATACCATAAAGTATTTGCAGCTACATATAAATATAATATTTAAATTTATTATATTATAAAATAATAAACAAATGGATTATAATATATTTTTAAATAATTATGGACTTTGTATTCATTTAAAACTATATTATTTCTTTCAATAATGATAATTGTTAAATATTATTTTTAATTTATATAATACGTGCACAAATTAACAATTTATCATTAATGTAACAAAATATAATATAAAATATTATAACGTTATGATTTTAAATATTATATAATATATTTTGGTATTTTTTATTAATCTATCTAAATTCTATAAAAGTAAAAATGATGAAAACATAATATAATATGGTGTTTTTATTAACCGGTTTTCTGTTGAATTTTTGTTTTTATAATTAAATTAACATAACATTTCTTGGCTTTAATAAATATAATATGTTTTAGGTATACATATATTTTTTAAATGAAACTTCCAATTTGAATTTGTATATGTTTTCGTATGTAACATACTAGAACGTAGATATATTTAAATTATTGCGTTAAAATTTTAAATATATGCGTTTAGTAAAAAAACTAATATAGTATAATATGTGTATATATATATATATATATTTATTACTTTATATTCTAATTAAATATTCTTTTACATTTTAATACACACTTTAATAATATTTTTGAGGTACTTTATAATATACCGATCATTTTCATCAAGGAATTTAAATATCATTGATTACTTGAAAAAAATACATTCAAAATATTTGTACATTAAAATAATGTTAACTTCATAATATAAAATACATATTTAATATCTATTTAGTTATTGAGTGATTACCGGATTACATTGCATCTTAATTCAAATAGGTACTCACATTTTTTATTGAATTTTCATACTCGTATATTATATTAATCATTATGTTCATTATTCTTAGTTCAAAATTAAAATTTTATTATAATCTGTAAAATGAATTTTATTTTTATAACAATTCCAATAATAATAAATATATGCTCGTAATTTATATATATATTTTTTTTATTTAGAAAAAATACATCTACAATCTATTTTTGTACAATAATTAGATTTGATAAAAAAAAAGAAAAGAATATAATTGACGGCGAATATTAATAATATTGGGAAGTTATCCATTGATAACACCCAGCATGTGCGTTAGTTATTGACTAATGATTATTAATGTAAAAGAACCCTACACCATTTTCTTTTTAGTCTTTGTCGAGGGTTATCGGGTAGTAATTTATATAAGATACTTATATCTTAACTTGTATTTAATTAAGTATAGATAAAAAAAATATTAGATGAGTAGATAAGTAAAAGTAATTAATTAATGTCATCCTTATAATATAGGTATTATAATTGTCTGCTGTTTGCAATATAATTTCACATTCGAATTTCGTTTATAGTAAAAAGTGGGATTATATTCGAATCATTTACATAAGTAAAATAATTAGGTAACAGTTACCAAAGTTTATATAATATAATAATTTTGGATTAGAATCTTGGATGAGAACTTTTATATCAATAGTTATCACCTATGTTATTACTGTGTATGCGCATTGTTATAGTAATATAACCTGATAACTAACCATCTCATTTTTATATTATAAAAATGTGATTTCTCAATTTTTTTTTTTAATGTCGTATTATAGCTTTGGATGTTTTTCAATATTTATGGAGTTTTCTATATCTATTATAAACATTTAATCTAGACATACTTATTTATATTACAAAAAAGGTTATTATAATAGTATACCTGTAATATACGTATAATTGTGGATATTTCAAAATTATTTTAATAATTTTTTGTTATGCAAAAGAATGAAGACATGCATAATTCGTTGGCCAAAAGAAACTATACAGAAATTAAAAATCATACATTAAAAATAATATGTAACCACGGAAATGGTATAGCAATTTAATATTTCATCGTTATTACGGTTTTAATTTCGAAATTATTTATAGGTAGGTCATAGATATCGCTTTTACTTCTGTTAATCGATCTGTATGTTTAACAACTGGTAGTCGCCTATAATTAAAAATAATTTTTCCGTTTATTGAAAACAATTAAATAATAAGAGTATAAATGAATATTTAAAAGAAGTTATGGGTTTTCTTTTATTTTTTGTCATATTACATTTATACCAATATGGAAGTCTGGCTGTATTTTAGAATATTTATTTATTTATATTAATTAAAATGAAGTTTGGTATTTGTGTTACAGGTTTGATTTTTTTTTACTTGTAAGTATGCTATAATGAAATGTGTATTCTAAAATCAATGAGTATCCTATATTTTTAATTTTTTTAACTACGCAACGGGATTATAATAAAAACATAATACAGGTATAAATTATTTAATGTCTCATCTATCTACGTAATTTACAAGTATTATATTAAATAGTATAACGGTATCACAATAATGTTTTTAATACTTATAATATTATTTTCTAATAACATATAGGTAGTTTTGTTACATAAGTACACAATTTAAAGAGAAATCACTAATAAAGTTTGATAACAATACTTATTTAATTTCTACCATTAATATTATTGTTTGAAAATATACAGGTAGATAGATAGATAAAATAATTGACGTAGGTATATTATAGTATAATAGGTACATCCAACATCCACACATTAATATAATATATATTTAGCATAATGTTAAAATAGAAAACTTAAAACAGAGATGTAACGAGTTAATTTAATAATATTCACAAGAAATACCTAATTTGAACGATTTAAAAAAAAAACAATAAACATTGATTTATCATAGGTGTGTTTTATTTTAAGCTGAATTTACTATTATTAGTAATTAATTAGAATTAGAATTTAATTATAAATGTATTCTGTAACAATTAAGATGTTAGCTAAAATAAAAGTAATATGAATATGAATATATGTATAATACAATATAAATGTAATATGTATATATTATATATGCGTAGAATCCATTAATTAATGCTTGGGCAAAAATAAAATAATGTTCGTTGGGTGATCGGGTAAAATTCATAAATAAAACAAAACTCATTTAAAAATTATATAAATATAAATAATGATTATATTGTTACTTATTATTTAGAATCAAATAAAATTTTTTCTTTTAAATACTGCACATATTTCATTACTAAAGACGAACTAAAACAATCAAAATAAAATAAAAAATCATAAGTAGATACAATTTACTGTGTTTTATATTATAGTATAGGTAAAAATGTTTAGCAATAATATTGCTTTGTGTTTGTAATAACTTAATAAGTAAATGGGATTAAGACGAGTCACAAGTGTTTACTATTTATAACGTTATTTCGTTATCAAAAAACCTTTATAATGTGTAATAATTGAACAATATTATCTGCAGTAATAGTCATATTGTAATCAATAACGTAATGAATAATAAATACTTAAATTGATGGTTGATTATATACGAGTATATTTTATTATTATTAAATTTACTAATTTAAACTGCATATTTGTTTATTTTCTTGGTTTTTTGTTAAACTTAAAAATTTTATTGGTTTTTCCGACAAATACTATATTTATATGTGATCGATTTTTGGAACCGTATAACGTTGAATATTCCTGTATTGAATTTTGAAAATTTCTTAAAATTCTTATTTTTTTTTCTATAATATTTAATAAAGTTGGCAATTTAAAGTTTCATTGTCTGAAAATTTTATAGGAGCTTATATACATATTGCTCAACTGAGTTCCGAAATATTAAAAAAAAATTCAATTCTCTTTTTTTTATATATATATAATATATTATATATATAGCTGTTTAAAGTTGAAATTTATAATGTAGGTAATCGAAAATATATATTTTATATGGATTCTTATTATATCTCAATATTTTTTTTAATAATGTTCAATAAAATATAATTATATACGGTATAGTGTAAAAAAAATAGAAAATATTGAATTTTCAACAATAAATGGAATACCCAGTCATAATAGAACTTTTATAATTTATAATTAAATTAAGTGAATTCTTTCAAAATTATTTTTACATTAAACGATATATCCTATATACCTACCATTACATGAACATTTATATTTATGTAAATAGGTATAAAAAGTTTGGGTTTCAGGAAACTTTACAATCTAAATTTCCTTTTATCTTCCTCGATTACCATTTACCAGCTTTTATCAGTATTAAATTTTCATAATTCCGTTAGTGCGTATATCATATTAATACGCATAATCCTTATATTATTTATACAACATGCGTATTTTTATGTGTATAAATGTTTAATTATGTCTATAAAGATGAAATACCTACTATTATTAATTTCTTACAAGTAGTACTCATCACTGAGATGTTGGATAGTCTATATATATATATATATATATATTTCATAATAATATTTTTGTATGTACGTGCAATGAACTAGTAACCGAATTCGTTCATGTGAATCGACCTTGAACGAATTGTTTTTTTTTTTCGCTTGGATTTAGTATTCAGGTAGGTATACCTAACAATATCTAACACATTATTATCTTAATCACTTATACGTATATTGTTACCATATTATATAAAGTATATTAACATAATAAAGTATAATATTTTATAAAATAAATCTATTATCTATCGTTCAATATATATGATTTAAAAATTAGGCTTATATTTATTATGTAATATAATTTTTAATTCTGTTTGTTTTCAAAATTTAAAATTACTATAATAAATTAATAAAATACTAACACGTTGACTTAAAATTTAATTTTGATGTCCATCATCATAGGCGTAATTACGGGGGTGCACGGGGGTGCAAGTGCACCCCCTGTAATAATCTGGTAGGTGCAAATTTATTGAATTGAACCCCCTCTAATTATTTTACACTAGTTATATAATATTTTTAGTAAATATTGGTTTTTAATTTTTTTCAATTGCTTGTTTTTGAATTTTGATAATAGTGTCAGAAAGGAGTGGATCTTCGCAGGAAAAATACCTATTATTCCAATATATTTTACGCATGCGCATACATCAATAATTCTCATCACGGTTATCATCACTTAATTATATTATGTTATCATTACCGCCAAAATTTAAATTATAACTAATAAAATATATTATGACACCAAAGTCTTATTATTTCTAATATTTTTGTTTCTTCTATAGAAATATTAAAATCATATATTCACAATATGACAACCTATAAAGCTTAAAGAAGTTGATAAATAACTTAAAAATGAAATTAAAAATCTCGTAATAAACAGTTTCAATGAGTGGTTGGTGTTGTAGTTGGCTTTTTGTATTTTGCCACACCTAATAAAATATAATTCGGCGCCACTGCAACTGATATTATAGATTTTTAGGATTTGCTGAGTTAAAATTAGTTAATTCACAATATTAACTTCTAATATTATACTACTTATTTAAGTATATAGACTAAAACAGTATATAGTATAATTATAATCTCGTATATATGCAGTAATTTTAGATTTTTATAATAAAATCTATTATTTAGTCTAAAAGATTTATTTTATATATTTTTTTTAACAATAAATTAAAATATATTCGTATTATTTATAACAAAATTAATCATTATGAATTCTAAAGTTCAGTGTATTTATTTATTTAATAAGAATGTATATACTAATAAGATACAATTCAAATATTTAATGACTATAATTTTTAAAATATTATTTATTTGTTTTAATTATATTACTTTGATTTTTAAATTACTATAAAAGTATGAATTAAAAAATTAATAAATTATCCTTATGTCTTATAATATCTTATATTATGATTTTCATAGTAAACATTATCAATTAAATAATTGAGTGATAAGAATTATTGATGTATGCGCATGCGTAATATATATTGGAATAATAGGTATTTTTCCTGCGAAGATCCACTCGTTCACAGAATATCAGAATTTATCATTGAGATAAAATTATCTTTGATAATGGTCACAACTGTGGTATAGTTGTGTAACCATTGTGAACGCAGAACAAATCACGCATGTTAACATGGTATCTCGTATCTGTGGTATAAGTGAAGGTGATTATAATAGCTTATCATTATTATAATATAATTATATTTCTTTGGGCAGGGTAAGTGGCTTCGTAAATAGCTTAATTTGTCATTATAATTTTTTATTCGATAATATTTTGCACCCCCTGAAATTTTACGGAATTACGCCTATGTCCATCATTGTTTTAATAATAGAAAATTTAATATACACCATAACGCGAGTTGCGAGTATTGTGTTTTAAATACATATTATAAGAATATGATATCATATAATAATTTAACAAAATAATACGTAGTTACAGACTATAATTTTGATTGCTTGGATACAGATATTATTCATTAGAAATTAGTTGATTGCGATTTTGTAGATTTTCCAAGACTATTTTAAAATTATATTTTAGATACCCATAATATTATATGAACTGTCTTATAATATATCTGACGAAATTAAACTGCGAATAAAACAAAAAGTAATAAATACAATCTCATTGAAATATTCTTTAAGACGTAATGTAAAACTTACTATAGGTACTACTCATATATCAGAACTAAAAAATAAATACCCGGCATTGATTAGTTATACATACCCGATAATTATGCATAATTATAAGTGTATTAAGGCATTAATAATAACATTTTATTGTTTAATAAACTTTCTTTTACATGAGATATTGAAAGGTGGGTGAATTCTTGATAATAGTATTTCCTTACTGATAAAAAACAACATTAAATTTTTATTATTATTATTATTATTTTTTTTTTTTGCATTACCAATATTATGTAGATTATTCTGTATATACAAGTAGAATTATTTATTATATAAATTAAAGCGTGAATAAAGTATAAACACTGATCGTTTTATATATTATATTTTACTTCCATTTCCCACGCGTTGATAAAAACCCTTTTTATTTATCATTGTGTGTATAAATTGTGTATAATGAGCATCGATTATGTAATCACTGGATTTAATAAATTGAATCTATATAAAGATTGTTTGTTAAAAAATTAATCTTGCAATCGCATATGTTAATTTTTTTAATACGTAATCAAGTGATTAATTATTATTAAAGATTTATTAATTTACAGATTTATATAATTATATTACACAAATGATATTACTATAATATTTTATGCACTATGTAGATAAATTTTAGACTCATTTGTGTTTTGTTAGTTCGTATTTTATGAATAATAAATAATTCTAATTATATAGTGTAATGTAATACTGGTATTAATAAAATGTCAAGAACACACACATATTATAATATATGTTGGTATAATAATATAATATTGAGTACTCCAAAATTAAATATATAACTTATTTAAAATAATAATTCATTAATAGAACGAAAGAAAAAATAATGATGTTAATAATAAAAATAATAAAACGTATATAAAAATGTTACATATTTAATTTATAAGTGTCTTGGTTTTTCCCTCTTTTTCTACCCTTTATGCGATTACACATGGCAAACGTGTTTTTTGATCTTTTATGTATTATTTATTATATTATTTAAGTAGGTTGAATTAATTAGGTAATAAATTATAATGGTTTTGTTAATTTTTACATCTCAAAATCCCGTTACTATTTTGCAAGTAAAGGTCAAATTCTACTATTTTCGTAAACTGACAAATAAATAAATAAAACACCGATTGTAAAAAAACCGCCATTTTTTTTTTTTTTTTTTTTTTTTTATATATAGTTGTACTCACTAAATTAATTAATTGTATTTAATATACGACTATAATATAATTAAAGGTTTAATTCATAAACACTTTATTTTGCATTTGTATTGCATTTTATATATTGATCTCTATTACATAATAATTATCATTTTAATAACGTACCATTATTTTCCGTGTATATGATCGTTAAGAATAGGTACATTTTAATAGAATTATATATGTTTATTATATTCATCGTTCATAAATTTATAATCTTGTATTGTTAAAAAAAATGTGTTATTTAAAATTTTAATATGTAAATATGTTAATATGTATACGATTATTAATTATGAAATATTTAATTATATAATAATCTTTTATTTTTATATTTTATTTAATTCCTTATAATAATATGCGCCTACCTACTTCTATTATTTTTCTTTTAAATATTGTACAATATAATATTAAATTTAATTAATATAATTAAATTATATTAATAATATGATTAATAACAATAGGTGTACTAATTATAATACTCGAATAATATAAATAAATAAAAATTAGTATTTTACATAATACGGTAAAAGAACCTTTATCAAGGTTCCATAACTAATGAAATTAATAATACAGTGATCGCCGCTTATAATGTTCACATCCGTCCGAGGGTATTTTGATCACTATAACCGGAAATCATTATAAGCGGCGACTCAAAAAATATCGAAAATATAATTAATATAAATATAAATTATGTCGATAAAGAATAATATTAATGTGTTATTCATAATTTTATTATAATTTTACTAGTGCAATATGCCATTATATATATATTAGTTGTTGGAGCAAAAGATCAATGATATTAAGGTTATCTAATCCAACCTAACCTTACACTTTCAATGATAATACACATACAAATAAGTTAAATAAGTAAAATTATTGTTATACACCGGATATTTAAAATTATTTTTATTATAAACAATTATTATTGGGTTTAATTGATTCAAACATTTAATATGCAGACTAGTCATGGAGAATATTATATAACAAAGATAAATAATGTTCTATAATAGTTGTTTATACTCGTAAATATAAAAAAATAAAAGAAAGATAATATTGTGTAGTTTTGTACCCTTTACTCTTTATAATAATTTATCAGTGAACAATAAATAATAATGTAATATTATTATGTTAGCACATTGAAATTTATTGTTAAAGTATTTAAGTATATGTTTTTAGACATGTATCACAATATTATTTAAAAATGGTTATATTTGTTGATATATTTTATCCTCAGTTAATTTTTTTTTATTAAAGATAAATTATTAAAATTACTTATTACTTATATTTCGTGTTTTTTATAAATCTAATCTTTTAACTATTTATTAGAGACCGGGGTGATCCTAGAATTTTTTAAAGGGGGAACTATTCTATTTTAACATAATAATTACATATAAAAATTAAAAGCTATATTGTAGTAAATAATTATTTTCTTATACGTGTTAACATCTTTTCCTTCAGAACATTAATTCAAAAATAAAAAGACTATTAATCACAGTTATAATATTACATGGTGTCCCCCAGGGTGTTTTAAATTAAATCATCTAGTAATAGAATAAAAAAATTCTTTTATTTTTAAATTTATTGCAATTTAAATATAGCCAGTTTATAGAGCACAACTATAAGATAATTTTGATGGGTCTACCTCTACCTCCTAATTTTTACGATTTTTAGAAAGTGATTTTTTTTAAAAAAAATTCAATTAAATTTATTGAAGAAATAATATTTCTGATATTTATAATTATTTTATTATATATTTGTAAAATTCATATTATCAATATTATTATAATATGTGTTACATTGATCATAATTTGGAGAATTTGAGATGAGTAATTAATCGAGAAATACTGATAACTAATAATAATAAATTAATAATTACGATAAAATATATGTTGATTATTTAAATTTTATGTTGCATATCATGGTAATAAAGTAGGTAAATAATTATTACAAATTATGACGTCACTACTTTAGAAGAAGTATAGTTTCTTCAAGAAAAGAAAAAAATTCTTAAAAATTAACATATTTTTTAAATTAAGAGTTTGATATATCAAAATGATTTTACAATTGTAGGTACTATATAAACTATATAAATTGGCTATTTTAAAATTTCACCAAACTTAATAATAAAAAGTTATTATTTGTATTTTTTTAGAAATTAATTGAATTCAAAAAAGGAATATTGATAATATTATAATCTATTATCTAAATAATAATCTCGATAATAATTTTAAAAAAATCTTAATTTTTTGCGGAGATATTACAATGATAGTAAATAGATGTGGGAGCTGAGACATTGTATATCGGTAATCTGCGGAAAACCCAATTATTGTTATATTTAAAAAATTGTCTTTGGACTAGTGGCTATTGCATCCTTTATCCCCTTTTAGACAGCTCCATACAATTATAGAATTTTATGTGTAGTAGAAAAAAAATGTTATCATTATTATATATTTATAGTTGATTATATATCTAGTTATTATTACAAAGGAGGTGTTTATTTTATATTATTGTCAAATAATAAAAATGTATAAAATTTAAAAATTTAATTACTTTTGTTCTATTAAATTTTTTATCTATATATGTGATTAGTATTGATATAGTATGTGATGACATATTATTTCTTATTTATCTATATGCATTACTTCATACTAGAGTAATCTTTTTAATTTTCTAGTAAAACAATTATGTATTTAATCAAACACAACTATATATAGGTACTTAGGCTTAGAGCAAACATTGATAGGCTTATACCATAATATGAATTGAAATACGATTGTTTTTCAAGTATACCTACGTATAATATTTTTTATTTTATTTGATTAATGAGTTTTGATGAATATTAGTTTTATTAAAAAAAAAAAAAAAAATTTTAAATATATATCAACTTGAATATATTTAAGAATAAAGTCTTATTTATATAATAAAATATAAATATAAATATAAATATGAATAATAAATTGTGTTTTGTAAATGAATATAATTTAAAATTTTTGTATTGTTACGAAGACTGTAAAATAAATTGAAATCTTAACTAGGTATAGATGATGTGTTTTAGATTTTGAGCGAAGCGAAACAATCAATTGGTTTTACAATGATAATTTGTATCTTTTTTTTGTTATTACGTAGGTATGTAATATTTTACATTTTTTCTAACCAAAATAATGCTCTGATTTTCATGAGTAGCATATGTTTCCGGTTTCAAAGTGGATGTAGTTGGCACTTTATTTAGGTTAGGTATTTTTCGAATTTTTCAAAATTTACCTTTTGCGGTAAGAAAAACGACTAAAAAATGATGAAAATATGGCATTTTTCAAGAAAACTGAAATTTCGACGAATTCTATATCAATACCTATTTAACGATAAATTATTTATTTTTATTAATTTATATTTAATGTATTTACTCGTATATATGGATTTTTTTTATTATATTTAAATATTTTACAACAATGTTAAATAAAATTGATAACTCAGTTTCAATTAATTGTGAATATAACATTTATGATTTTTTTTTTTATGTATTATGTAGCTATTTAAAGTATAAAAAGTAAGGGAAAGGATACAGGTGTGGAAGGTTACAGTTGTAAAGATGATAGTGTTGAATTTTGACATACATTTGAATGTAATAATAAATCATTTCATTCGAAAAACGATTCTGAGCGAAGTACTATCAGGTTTTTGGGTATTTAGATGACTAATTTAGGTTTTTTATAGGTATATATAATGAACGTAGAGACTGATAAATGTAAAAAAATTAATATTATTTGATGATCTTTATTCAAAGATCAAAGTCGTATTTTAATTAACAACTTAAATTTTATTTAATATTTAATTGGAATTAGTTTATATTTTACATTTTAATATAATTATAGTATCGATAGATTTTTAATTTAAATTAATTTTACATTATATTTTAAATTCTAATTGATCATAAGTACCTACATATTTATATTGTATATTAATGCATACATAAATGGTTACTATTTCTTTAATTTAAATTTTTTTATTTTTTAACGAGATTATTATTTTGTTTATATATTTTTTTATTTTTATAAAACTATATAATATAATAATTTTAGCCATAACTTTTATCTACAGTCTTTATATCACATTACGAAACACTATATGCAAAATTGATAACCATGTGTTCACGTAACTCTTATGATCATTTATATGAAGATTCATTACTTAGTCTCAGAATAACCGTATGTTTTTTTTTTTTAAATCATTTTCATCCAAACAATAAATATTATTATTTATGTGTACATTAATATTTATTATGCTGTTATTCACTGGTATATAATATTAATTCTTTGTTAATATCATGATATATAAACTCGGAAATTACACTAGGTATGTCACATAATTTTTACGATATGGAGTAACTGTATTACCATTTGACAATGTGGATGTAATAATACTTATTAGTAATTATTATTGTTTAATATGGATATAAAATAATATAGTTTAATTTAGTGTCTTTTTTAAAAAAAACATTTTATCTTCAAGGTTTTTTTTAATTTTTAAAGATGGCGTATGGTCTAATTAATGAAATATTAAGGTCATGTTACAGTTGGTGCTTTTACATTTAGGAATATTATTAATAAGCTTCGAAATATGGTGTTTGTTTTTTTATAGTATTTCTTTTTAGTCAATTATATATTTATTTAATCGTAGTCACTATTAATAATAAATATCTGTATTTACTGAATAATTAATTAAAAATTAAGAGAGTAACTTTTTTTATGCATATGAGTATAATATAATAAAAATCATATTTGATTTATTATGTAATAATCATAATATTATAATTAGTTAATCACTAATTAACAAAAATAAGTAGTAAATTTATAATTTAATATTTATTATTTAATTTGTTTACTAAAGCATTTAATTTTATAAATATTTTTTAGGTTGATTTAAATATTAAATTTTTTGTATAAACGTAAAGTATTTTTTTAATGAAATTTATTTGCAGCCATTCATTTTTTATTTGCAAATTTTTAAACTCATTTTCTCTTAAATGAAGTGTAATATATTTATATAATATATAATATTTAATTTTCATAGAAGTTTATATCTGTCTATATATATATAATATAAAAAAAAATGTTTTGAAAGTATTTTTTTTTATACATACACCTTAAATTATAAATTAAAATATAATAACTAGAATTTTTACTGTATATATTTTTATCTTTCGTATATTACAATTTTATTTTAATAAGAATGTTGGTATAAATACGTTTATTTTCATCCTTATTTATGTATTTTTAGAATACTATGTTAAATGTAATATCTCCAATATAATATTATTATGGATATACCTACCTAATAATAAATTAATAATTTATAAATCCATTATATTAAACACAAGTTCATGGCATGGAATTTAAATAAATATATTTTACTCTATTATAATTTAGTTTGAAATACTAGTATTACACGTAATTTATTATATAAATATAATATTTTATAGATTCATATTTCATAATTTATTTTTATATATTTGATTGGTAGATTTAATTCATTAGGTTATTGTTCGGTTTTTTGCGTGATTTCTTTATTTATTGTAATTTATCAATAAAAACACTGATGAGCTGATGACCATCCAGGTCAGATAAATATTATCAGCTGGATGCTTATTCACATACCTGTTGGCTGAATTGTTTTAATACAGTTAAAATGTCATATTAATTAAATATAAAATCCTTAACAAATAGAAGTTTGGTTTTATTTTTACTATATCGACTTTACCTATTTTACTTAATAGGTAGACTATAAACTTAACATTTAAACGGTTTTCAATTTTTATTTCTAGAATATATAGGTACTTTGTTTGCCTTTAATTAAATAAACATAACTTCATTTAACCTATTTGTAAAGAGTTAAAATGATTAAAACGAAATATTTACATACTTATATATAGTAAAAGCCATTTGTAAAAGTTTTTTTTAAACATAATGTAACGTGTATAGAAATAATATTTTTTATTATCATTGGTTTCTTTGTTTGCATATCATTAATATGGTACGAGTTGGTAGGTGCATATATATTATATTTAAATTTTTTTTATATAAATAACGTGTATAATATGTAATTTTCAGTTTCTATAGTGAATATAAGAAATGGAATTTAAATAATTGACTTATTTGTTTAATCTATTTTTGTTTCAAGGCTATAATTTATGGAATTTTGGAAATATATCACATTATTTTTTAACATGTACAATGTACTCGTATATTAAATAGTATCTATGAAATAAAGTTTATTATATATTTATATCATTATATAAATATATTATTAATATAATAATAATGGACACTATTAAAATTTACTCTGTATAAAACAAATATGTATACAATGAATAGCAATTAAAGTACGGGCATTTTAATATAATTAATCATTATCAATACTTATATTATTTTACAATTTTGCTAATTTTAATTTGTATTACCTACATATAATATTTAAATTGTTCATAAACTTAAATAATTACCACATTATCATTAGCATAATGATGATTTAATGAATTATTTCACGACGAGGTTATGATACTGTATAAAATATATGTATACTATATATAATATATATGTATATACGTGTTTGTGTGTATTTGAATGATTAAATATTAACATATTTTAATATTATTAAATATAATTGATCTGCAACGTATATAACATAAATTGTAATTAATTAAAAATATAGGTACATATTATAACTATTTAATGATTTAACGATTTAATGATTTTATAATATATTTTTATTATAGAACACGAAAAAGCAATGAATATATACATCGAATAAAAAATTTTTACGTTTATAATCACATAATATTAAAGCTATTATTTTTATTTAAATTGTATCAATATTATCTCATCTTTGTTTCTTCAGTTATTAAATTACATAAATTTTAATATTATAATAATACGTTGTTATAATCGAGGTTTTAATATAAAAATGGATGTTGTAATATGTATTTTTCTTATTATCCAATTACTAATTATTTAAATGAGATAGCAGTAATATCAATGTATTTCTGAATAATATAATTAATATGTATATTTAACGCGTATTAATAATTTTCAAGAATATATTTTATTTTGAAGAAAACATTATTTGTACTTGTTTATGCATAATATATTTATTTGGAGCATGATTATTGTTTTATAGTAGATCAAAGTATCGAGACTTTGGATGTACATTAGTAAAAAATAGTAATTCGCAGTTTTCTAGTTTATGTACCTATTTATTAAGAAATAATATATTTCATTGTGAAGTAACCCCTGAAATAACTGCTACTATTGTCGTATTAGATTTATTCTATAATGTGTCTGTTATGAAAGAGGAAAGGTGGACTTCGATAATGGCTTCACATAACATTTAAACAGGTGGTAAAGTAAACATCATAACCACCCTCTGATATATAATATATACTCGTATATATACTCGTATATAAAAAAAAAATCACTGTCCTATTGCTGTATTTCGCCCTTCTAAATCCGATTTATTTTAATATGCATAATTTTGTAATAATAATAATAATAATAATAATAATATAAGACACGATTATAGCAAAATATTTGTTTGATACCGTCGTGTTGAATTTTTTTTGTTTTTTTGTTACACAAATATTCTATTCGTGTATTATGATGTTGTTAAGAAGTATTATCATTTTTTTTTTTTTTTAAAAAACCTGAAATTATGAAGAATGAAATTATTTAAATATCATATAAAAATAAAAAAAATATTATATTTCTAAGTTTTATTATCAATTTTATTCTCGATTTTATTTGATATAATTTAAGAAAAAGTTTTAGTATAGGTATAGTTGTTATTAGTGTAGGTATACAATTTTACTTCATGATCTTACATTATCTTAAATTCTTACAATATAGAAAGTATTAAAGTAAAAAGTTGAAAGTAAATAAGTTGAAAATTTAAGTGAAAGTTTAAAGTTATTTCATTTTGAATTGGTTTTTTAAATTTGGAAATAACGTAGATTTTATTATATATTTTTTTTATGATACTATTTCGTGTAAAAGTAAAGAGTAATCTTCTGTGCAGAAGGTTTTTGATTAATAATTGTGTAAAATTGATAATTAATTTGGTTAATTCTTTGAAGTTTACAATAATTTTTTTAAGAAAAATTGGAAATGAACAAAATAAATATGCAAAGAATATTTATTATAGGTGTACTTTTGATATTTGAACTTCGCACAGAATCGTTATTTTTTCTATGTAATGAGTTATCATTTATTTCAAATCTTAATCATAATACAATATTATATTTTTGTTAATACCACAAAAACATTTTCCGCGAATAGAAAGAACGAAGTCAAATGCTTTGATTAATAACTGGTGGGCTTTTTTGTATTTTATTTTGTTTTGACAAAATTAATTATTATTATTATCATATAAATTAATAATTTGATATTAATAAATATTTAATTTGTTTTTTATGCATACATATTAATAATATTTTTGATTGTAGTGATAAAACAGTTATAACAATTTTTTTCCATGTTTATTATAAAAAAAAAAGCAAAAATAAATATACTAGAAAATGTTATATAATTTACATAATATATAAAATGTAAATTATTTTGTAGCTTATTACGTTTTATATATTTAGTGCTAGACACATTGAAAAGAAATATTTTAATATATTTATTTTATAATAGTTTATATACTTAATTAAATATTGAGTTATTCGTATAAAAAAAAAAAAATAAATAAAATAAGAGGAATATATAAAATTAGCATGTTAAGTTTTAAGATTTCTTTTTTTTTTTTTTAAAAAAAAATATCTAATTTTAATTAATATAATATATTATAATTATATAATATTTTATTTATGGTATTCTTTTTTATTTATCCACAAAATTATTAGGTATATTATCCTTTGAATTTTTGTCATAGTTATTGTACCTAATTAATTGTACCTTTTACATTTATAGTTATTATCTATGTTTTACGAAGGTATAATCGATCTACTATATTTTATATATTAATTTTGTTAATTGGCGAAATGAATTTTTTTTTATAAATTATTATAAAAACCCTAATTATATTAATTGATATAAATAATTATGATAACATCTTTACGATCATATTAATTTATAAATTAAAAAATTATAACATAATATTTAGATATATATTATGCATAATAACTTATTAAAAATACTATATTTTATGTAGCAGACAATTGATCATTATAATTAGTTAACATTTATAAGTTATAACATTTACTATAGTTGCATCTTATATCATACTGTTAAAGTGCTATAATACTGATAGTCACTAACTCTTGACTACTGATTATTATTACCACTATTATACTTTTGTACATCACGCGTGCTAAATAAAATAAATAGAAAAATTGCATTTAGATAACATAGTTCTATTAATTAATTATTGAAATTTTATTGTGTATAATATACGTGATTATAATAATATATTGAGAGGAGTAGATTATTATAATTATATTGATCAGAAACCATTATTATGAATCGGCAAAATTTATATTGATATTAAAAAATATTATAGTGAATTGAAGGTAAAAATAACAATGTTGCATATTATTATAATATACATTAGACTTTATATATTATAATATTATGTCGTGTAAGCAGCTATATAGTCCTAATTAGGTATATATTATTGTTATTTATTTTATAGAAAAAAACACTATTGTTTGGTACCTACCTATAGACTATATCTGTATCTAGTTGACTGTAAATCCAACTATAATCCCAAAACTAAGAGACTTTATCACGAAAACGGCACACAATCGCAAAACGATTATTATTATATTATATTTACATTATATTATTATATTATCATGTTGAGAATTGGACTATACTCGTATAGTTATATTGAATATTCCTGCATATCAATTATCGATTTCACAATATCATTATTTTTTCTTCGAACGATGTTTATAATAATTATTGTATTTCATAATAATAAAACTTTTATTAATTTCATATTTTAATATAGGTAATAATAATAATTGGTGCATCGTCAGATTTTTTAAAAATATATTAGGTATACATTAATAATAATAAATTTAGTGATGTCGAAATGATATTTTAATTGACGTCTTGTTTATGATTTACATTATAATCGCTATTATTGTTGTTTTGCAGTGTTTCGTGCGTTCTCGTCCAATTTGGTGGTTAGCTTATTAACGAATCTGAGACGAACCAAGCAATCACGTCGTCAGAACGTGGACAACCGTTGTCGTGGGTGAGACCCGGGGTCCGCGCGGATAATGCTTTTGCAATGGTCCGCCGGAAGTCCTCGCACCACATGGAAAACGGTTCAGTCAATAGCACGGCGGGAAGTGGCGGAAACGGCGGCGATAGCCGTGCTCCAGGAACCAACGGTAAGAACGATGGGAACAAAAGGACACATCCGTCACCGTTACAGCAGATACGTCAGGAATGGATATTGCATGAAAGTCAACAAAACGGTCGTGAACAAAAACAACAGCAACAGTTGTATTTCAACCAACAGTATCATAATCACAAAATGTATCAACAAAATCATCAACAAAATCATCATCGCACACAGCAACAAATACAGATGCAACAACTGTATCCCAATACAGTAGCTACTGTAGATGAACCAGCCAATTCGCATCAGTCAAAGCATCAACAGTTATTGGTGCCACAGTCATTGGTGCCGCAGCCATTGGTGCCACAGCCATTGGTGCCGCAGCCATCAAAGCTCCAACAATCTTTGTTGGCATCGTCGTCCAACGTGAACATGACAGTCACGGTACCGTACAGCGCTGATACCGATTCAGGCCTCAGTTCGTCGCGCACGCTCAACTCTAGCGACGAACGTTCCGGATCGCATTCCAGCGCGTTCAGCGGTTCCGACGAACACGTGATTGCCACATCTCCACTCCATGAACAACAACAAATGCAACAACATTTGGCGGTACAATCGTTCAACAACAATGGCTTACCCATTTGGAGAGACTCGAACATATCTCAGGTACGTGCGAATTGTCTCGTATATTATGTATAATAGTATGATCTATTATTAATACGTATAAGAAATATTAATAAAGATATTCCATAGAATAATTACCCCAATAATTACTAATTACTTACAAGTACCTATATAAAGTGGAAAATATATATTTTTCAATTTTATTGGCCGGTAGTAAAAAAAATAAAAAATAACTATAAAATATTGGGTCAGGAAGTTTATGCACTTCTACACTAATAATAGTATATTATTAGTTAAAAATTAGATTCGTTTTTTAAAAAAAAAAGAAAAAAGAATCGACTAATTTTTGGAATCAGGTTTATAAAAATAATTTATTCGTAAAAATTACAAAATAATAAATAAAAAAATAATTAATATTTTTAATGTAGACGTCATACATATCACATGGATATAAAAAAAAAATAATTTATTTTCACTATTATTTTTCTTATGGTATGAAAATTATGTCAAGATTTAGTAAATATATAGTGTATATAAATTGATTTCGAAAGATCTTTTAAATTAAAAATTTTAACTTTTTATAAATTCGTATTAACATATTATCTTGTGGCATCGTAATTGTATGTACTCATTTATAATTTTATTTGATCGTTGCAAATAAAGATCAAGCTAAAAAGTATTTTTCTTTCTTACAAAATACTTGTTCACATACGTTAATTACGTAATCTATACTTTAATATATTAATCTACATAGTTTGTACTTATGATCTCAATAATTTATATTTTACGTTCTACATGTAATTTTTGTATTAATTAAATTATACAAAATTAGTACTTAATATCTTTATAATATGGTGTTTACTGTTTAAATATTCTATTAATTGATTAGCTATTCAGAAAAAAATGTTTTCAAAAATATTTATTTCATCATTCATTAAAGGTTTTATTTATAGCTAGTTGAAATTTATTAGTGGTAGGTATATTATTAAACTTATATGATATTAATCTATTTTTATAGTCGTAATTAAGAAATTTAAATACTCGTATAATACATAATGTCATATATATTATTTATTTTATTATATATTAATATTTAATATATAATTAACTAGCTGAATTATCCGGCGTTGACCGGAAAAACTCGTGTACTCGCGATGCACGAGATTATTTTTATCGATAAACTTCTCGGAACAATTATTCTTATCTACACGACGACGACGAACAAAAAGGATAGGATGCTGGTAGCCGGAAACCCGCGGGCCGCCGTGCCGCACAAACGTATTGGCGGTGAATAATTATGATTGTTAATTAATAATAATTACTCTACTAAAACGCAACATTTTTGAAAATCCGTTCATATTGCACGGTGAAAATATTCCAAATTTCAAGTCCGTACGTTGAGTAGTTTTTGAGATACAGCGATCAGTGAGTCAGTGGTATTTGGATTTTATATGGATAGATAATAATTTATTTATTTATTATTTAAATAATAAATTAAACTGCATTATATTATTATTTATATTGTATATTATACATTATAATATTATAATAGGTAAATTTTAATAGGTAATATAAATTTTAAAGAGTTAGGTATAATTTTTAAACTATAGTTATAATATTTGTATACGTATACTGTATAGATAGCAATTTTATATAAATTCTCATTTATATAACGTTCTAAGTCTAAGATACAAAGTAACATATTGTTATAAGATAATAATGAATATTTGTTTCTTAGACAATTATGATTAATTATGTATTGTGTTTTAATGTTTTATTAAATAAATTCAAAACGACTTAGTACTTTATGATTATTGCGTATTAATAATAATAATAATAATAATAATAATATATAATATATATATATATATATATATATATATATATCATATAATATGTTTGTATTATAATTTATTTTTATTAGGCCAACTAACGTTATCGCATTATGTGAATAATGGACGAATAAATCGTTATTGTTTTTAATGTATAGTGTTAATTGAATAGTTAATTTAAATATCAATATTTTATGTAAATCCTCTTCGTTTGTGAAATATTTTCTTATTTTATTTAAATATTTAAATTATACACAAAAGTTATTTATTTTAAAAACATATTTTGTAAATAATGAGTATTGAGTATACTTTCAGAAATAATTGACTTACAATTTGTTAAAGATATATTTTAAATTTAAATGGCTTGGCAATATTAAAATAATACATTAATATTGTATTAATCTGATAAAAATATAATCGCTACTAATTAAACGATTTTATTAAAATAATTTCGGTTTGTAAATTTTATAGTTTAGTATTTCAAATGTCATATTACCCATATTTTAATTTAATATTTTGCTTTTTTTATAATAAAAATTAAAAAGTAAATAGGTTGATTAAATAACATTTAATAATATAATATTATTTATTAATCATAAGTACGTGTACAAATATAAACTATATTACATTTATTATTTGGCTGTTATATATTTCTTTATTTTTAAAATATAATTATGTTCTCAATCTAAAATTAGAATAAAGAAAATATGAAAATAATATTAAGTATAATTGTTGAAATGAAATATTTTGAGAGGATTATAAAATATATTTTTTATTATAATATGATTATTATTTTTTCTTGTATTTTTCTTTATCAAAAGGTTTACAATTAGTATTTTTATTCATCAAAGAAAATTAAAGGTTTTGAGTGACTAAATAATTTTAAATTATTATTAATTAAACACTGGAGGCTATTTATTATGATTATATATTTTGTTTTTGTTTAATAAAGAAATGAACAAGATGACGTAGCTATTTTTTTTTCTTTTTAGTTTTATAACTTTCAATGCATATTAAATCACTTTTAATTTATCATAATTAATTATATTTTAATGATATTTTATATTATTGAATGTAAAAATTAATTTAATTTTGTTTTTTTAGTATAATGAATTCATATTTTTATTACAACTCGTGGCAGTTTTATTTGTAGATATCAAATAAATACCATGGGTAATATCAGTGGCGTATTTAAGCTTTTGTCAATGGGGATGATATAGTTAGATATAACATATAAAACAATCTTATTTATAAAAAAATATCACCTGAAAAAAAAGGCCAATGGGGGATTTATCCCCCATATCTCCCCATAAATATGTCACTTGTTAATATCATCATAAATATATGATATACCTATATAATATCTAAAATTAATTATTAAATGTGATTTAATATAGTATAGGATTTAGGTAGTATTATATTATATAATATATAGGATAAAAGAATGATTTTCCTCGTTATGTAAATTAATTTGATATTTTGATAACATAATAATACATACATACATTAACAATTACATTTTCACCTTTGAATAGTTTTTGTTATAAAATTTAATATAATAGATAATTAAGGAATAATTGTTAATATAATGAATTTATATAGTATGAATATTAATATAAATCTTTGATGTAAACAAGTTAGGACTTTAGTATTAACAACTACTTAGAAATATGTGCATCTGTATAAAATATAATATAATATAATATACAATAAACCAGTATTTTTTATTACACGTTTCATGTTTATTTAAATATAAAACCAATTATTATTTTCAAATGTTTATTTGGCTTATCTATGATAAATACAAATAAACATAATTAACATATTAATATATCTATAATCAGCACTATTTTAATATGTTACGAAATAAACAATAATTATTAGCGTTAAGTCTATGCGAATTGTAATAATATATTAATTTTATTATTGAATTGTTTATCATCTATCAAATATGTTTTGTTAGAGCGCGTTTGTAACCTTTAATCAATAACGAAATTAAAAAATTAAATATTCTAAGTTTAGTGAATGTCATATAGTATGAAAATAGTAAAAAATAATAATGATGGTATATTATAGTATAGGTATATCACCAATAATTATTAAACTTTACTGGTTTATCTATGTAGGTGTATATTAAGTTAAAATAATCAATTAGCGGAATACATACGCGTATTATTGTTCTTGTGTATATTATACGTATATACGAGTACTTAATAATAGTAGGTGTGGAATATTAGATGTTTCCTAAATAACACGAGTTATTGTTTGGATGTACTCTGACGGTATAGGTGTATATTAATTATTTTAATAATTCTAGTATAATAAATAAATAATAATTTACCGATATAATTTAATTGATCATATATTCATTTATTATCAACGCGATATTCCAAAAACTTTTATGTTGAATTTAAGGTTAAAGGTTCATATAAGACCTCCCCATAAATTGATTGTCTATTAACTAATAAAATATAATATAAGGTATTGTTTTATTATTTTTTTTTTTTTATTTTTATTTATCTACCTTAGAATGATATAAGTTTTATACAAAAGTTTATATTATTTTAATCTAATTAATAATTATAATATACACAAATACGTATTTTACTTCTGCATTAATATAGTAATTGCAGAATAATTTATTTTATGTATTTATATGGAAACTAATTTGTAATTATTTTTCTTATTTTTTGTTTCATTACAATTTACACGAGTTTTTGTTTTATCAATTAACTGAATTTATTAATCTTTTTTTATATATATATATATATATATATATTATTGTTATAATTTTCTATTAATTATTATTTACTACCTATATAATATATAATATTGTCGTTATAATTTACACTACAAATATTTTTTATTTATTTTTGTATTTGTTTACTCGAATTAATAGTGAAATTATGTTTCTTTTAGCGTGTTAGTGGACCTATAAGGAACGTTGACAACATTCAGAGCCTGTTTGTGCCGAACAAAATGACACATGGGCCAATCCCAATAGCGCATCCTTCGACGTTTCATTTGCCATCTCTTCATCCACCGCCGACCATGCAACCGATGGCTGGCACGACTGCTGTACAAAGTATACCGGTAAATTACTATCCCCAGCTCAACGTCAACAACGTCGAACACCTCAAAGCAAGCAGGTACAGTGGCGTATTTTGGATGATTTTTCGGGGGGTGTCCAACATTTATTGAACCTCACAAACAACATTTTTAGAATTATTTATTGATATAAAAAAATATTAAATTTACTTTTTAACAAAGTATTATGTAAGGAATTGACAAGAAGTTTTATATTTGAAACTCATGTAAATGGTATAATAAACAAGTTGTAGGTTATTACTTAATACTGATTACTAATATTTATTTTGATGACACATTGATTCGTTATTTCTATGATTCGTATTAATAATTGTTTAATTTATTTGAATAAATAAGTATTTATGTTATTCAGTTATCACCCGGTACAGTGATGGTGGGTACACGTACAGCACGACAGTGGACGAAAAAATGAATGACAAATTGACAAATAATACCATAATAGTATAATAGTAAATTATAATTGGTTATAAATACTAGTATTTATAATCAATGGTATTATTAAAAATATGTATAATTCTCTACAAAACCGATAGACCGAGTGTATATACTGTGTATATACTGTGATAAACTGTAAACTAGATTTAAAAATAAACTACATACGATCACAATATTTTCATTGTTATTGTATTTTCGCTGCGGCCTGCCGATATTTTTATTTTATATTATAGTAATGACTCTGTGAAAGTGTGAAATTCAAATAATTTCTGGATATCCCTGATAAACTGTAGATTCTCTGTGTCATCGATTTCATAGTATATTACTCTACGGTCGAATCACTCGATCCTAATCAGATTAATTTCAGTTTTGCCATTTATAAAAAAATACCATTTATTTTATAATAAATTAAAAATGGTATACTATAAAATAAAATAACAGCAATGTCCAATATATTAGGACTTTTTTTTTTTAAAAGTCGGGGGGTGTCCAGACATGGAGGACACCCCCCCCCCAAAAAAAAATACGCCACAGAGCAGGTATGTCAAAATAATGAGAAACACTGTATTAAGATATTCATAGAAGTATTCGTTGGGCAATAATCATTATAATAATATTTAGCATATTTACATTCTATTGATCGAATATGTTGATAATTTTAGAACATAATTATTATTAGGTATTATAAATTTATAATATTGTTCCGAAAATTTCTAATCAAAATGCCCAAAAGTATCATCTATTTGTATTTAGATTTTTTTCATACATGCGTGTAAAGTATAGTTAACTGTACTAATTTAATTGAATACACGGCGCAATACCTGATGAAAATATTAATAAACAATATTGAACTAAGCTAGTTTCGTTTTCAATTTTCATTACACTTCTAGAATGAATTCCGTGGATTTTTTCTCTAACGTATCCGTCGTTTCAATTACGCTTATTGTGGCGAGTTTTAATATTATTATTTTTTAAATTAATAGTAGATTAAATATGAGAAGTGATGTTTTCAGAGAAACTAAGAAAAACAAAACACAAACAGCATTTATACAAGGTCCGACGGGTAAAAAAAATGGCGTACCCGTTGAACTAATTTCAAAAAGTTATGGACAAGTCGAAATTGAACGGATGATTAACCATTACCAGAGGGGTAATAATTATCAGGGACATGTCGATAAACAACATGCTACAGCTACAGAAGTAGCTGTCCAACAACATTATCAAGGTAGCTTAAGATTCCCTCCACAACAACATCAGGTAAGCGTTGTTTTCGGAATTTTGTTTTTACTAACCTAGAATAGAAATTAATATTTAATCCTCTTCTCTTCTTCTTCTTCTTCTTCTTTTTCTTCTTCTTCTACTTCGCCTTCTCTCCCAACTATTTGGGGTTGCCACCTTAGTCCTATGCCTCCACTTAACTCTATCTTCCGCATCCTCTTCACTTACACCCACTTTCCTCATATCCCTTGCCATCACATCCCCCACCTCAGTTTCGGTCTCCCTCTCCCCTTCTTTCCATCAACATATATTTCCTTTACAAATCTTACTGCCTCTGTCTCTTCCTTTCTTAATACATGCCCGAGCCATCTCAATCTCATCTCCCTCATCATTTCCACTATCGAAGCTACTCCTACACTACCTCTTATATACTAATTCCTAATTTTGTCTTCTCTAGTCACTCCACTCATCCACCTTAACATTCTCATCTCTACTACACTCATTCTATGTTCCATCTTCCTATCTACTGCCCAACATTCCGTTCCATAGAAATTAGTATTTAATAAAATTAAAAATTTGTGATTAATATCTTATGGATAGAACGCACGCATTAAAACTAAAAAACAAAAATGTAGAATTTTAGAACGAAGCTTATTTAGTTATTGTATTTGCATTATATAAAATTATGTTAACTATTTTGATAATTATTGAATATCAATATAATCTGTTCTATAATCAATGGTATAATATTATATAATTGCATTTGATCTTTAACTTTTTTGTAGGAACTCATATTTCTCTATAATAGATAATAGATACCTTTACTAATACCTGTAAAATAATTAGTCGCGAAGAAAATATAAATCGCATTAATTTATTATACTTTAATAAATATATTATACGTAAATATGACAAAAATAAGATATATTTATATGATGCAACAATGCATTTTAGTTTTTTAAAAATGCAACAAATTTAGTAAATTTACCTACCTCAATTTATAGTTTATAATTATATAACTTTATATTTTCTCGCGATACACACACATATATATATATAAATATATATTTTTTTATGTAACTAGTCTATTATATAGTTTAATTATAAATAACATTCATTTTATTGTTATAAAATTATATTTTCTATTTAATAAGTAAGTATACCTAACACCTATACGCTATTATACTACATAATATTATTTAGTCATTAATTCTTTATAGATATACCATAGATTAACTTAGTTTAAAATAAATCGCTTGTTGCTATTTATATTTTATGTATTGAAGTAGCTTTTATTTTGTAATATTAAATATATCCAAGAAAAATTCAACAATGTATACATAACTATTAACTATAGGTAATTAATATAGTTTAATTATCACAAAAATAGTGAACATTGTAAGTGTAAACAGTAATGTATCAATTAAATAGTAGGTAATTAATAATTTATACAGTTACCTATACCTAATTTTTTAACTTTATAGTTATTTAAATTGGTTAATTTTTTTTTTTCATTACAATATATTTCTTTATCATAAATTTTTAAAATATTATAATTTAATTCATATTTTTTAATCAAAAAAGTTGAACAAAAAGTTAAATATAATATAATTTTTGTAATGTATCATATATTTATGGTAAAGTGGTTCCTAGGTTAGGTACTATTATTATTCATAACTCATATAGTAATTCTAACATTAAAGACAATAAATAATTATCATAATTTTAGTTATGGGATTTAAAATTATAATGGATGTTTTTTTTTTTTTTTTTTTTTCAATAAAATTTTCTATTTACGTTTTGAATATATATTTGTATCTACTTATTGATATTTGACATGTAAATTTAAATATTCAATTGTTATTAATTTATTATATTGTAAAAATATAAAATTGTTTACTGATATGTACCTATATGTACTATAGTATGTATTATAAACATTGGGTTACAGCGACCAAATTGTCAAAGGTTACTGTTGTAGTGTTATCTCTTACATTTGTAAACAGTTGTTATATTTTGTCTTATATATTCAATTGAAATACCTATACTAAATAATGTCTATGTAGTTTAAATTTATACAAATATATATTAATACAGTATAGTTTATAATATATGATAGTTATGTATATCGTATACATTTCATTATTGTCTAATCTGTAAATAATAAATACAAATATTTCTAGAAATTGCTATTTATTTAAATTCAAACTGTTATGTCCCACAAATAATACGGGACCTCTTAGTATATATATATAATAATTATTGCAAGTAGGTATTTTATTTAACTCGTATATTAAATTTAAAAGTTGCGACTTGTTTTTAATGCAATATTTTATGTAATTAACTTATCACGTCGATATATTAATATATTAATTATATATCAGCAATTAGTCTATTAATTATTTATATAAATATATGTATAATATTTAAATTTGTATAATATAATTGACTTAAGTATATTGTTTTATATTATATGTGTTACTGTTAATATGTATAATAATTGGTTATTATACATAATACCTAGAACGTCTGGTGAATATAATACATTTTTCATATTTTTTTATAAAATAATCATTCTAACTATTATATAAAATTATCACTACTCTTTGCCCTTTGGTTAGTATGATAAATAATGCATAACAACCATATTTTGATGTATATTGATATATTGTATTAACAAAAAATGCTAACCAAATTCATCTATTTAATCTTGTACAATGTAGTGGATGCCTAATGTTATCGTATTGTCGTGCATCGTCGTCAATGTGGTTTCTGGAAAAATTCTATATTAAAAATAGTCAAAATCACAATCATTGTACGTAATTTATCATACTAACCAAAGATTAGTAATCATTTTGTATAATATAGTTAGAATAATTATTTTATAAAAAATATGAAAATATTATATTCACCAGAGTCGATGATAGTTATTTATAATAACTGGTTAATATAAGAAATTTAAAAATATAATTAATTAATTTTAATTTATAAATAATTTATCATATTAACCAAACATTCTAGTTATTATACGTGTTAACCAATTTATCATGTTAACAGTAACATGAGCATACCTAGTACCTACATCATTTTGTATATATTTTATTATAGGTTTATATTTATTATATAAAATATATTGTTTTATTAGAAAGTGAATATCAATTGGGTACCGAATTTAGCAATCCCGCCGCAAACTATGTTACCAAGACTAGGGCCTAATGCCCAAGAAAAACCCATACAAATTTCCCACTTTATCCAAACAAATTACATTCCAGTTGTCAATGAGTCAAATAAGAAAAATATAATATATTCTTCACCCAGGTTGACATCAGACAGATCATCTTATTTGTTAAATGTAATTTATGATACAAATTATTAACTTTAGATTTTTATCATTGATCAAACTATAATATTTATTATATATACGTATTATATTATTTCAATTGTAAATATTATATATAAGTAGATATTATATTATATTATTAATATTGTATCGTACTTAGTGATAAATTATTATTATATAATCCATAATTAATAATTTATTTAAAATACTTCATTTTTTATCAAACTTTTATATACATTATAGCTATTCATATAAGATATATTAAAACCTAAATATGTAAATACATAGTACAATACTGTACATAGTATAATACTGTAGTGTGATTTTTATATATTAGCAATATAAAATAAATATTAATTATTATTTATATATTAAAATTGTATGAACTAATTTATAATTAAATATTATTTGTTTTTTTTTTTTTTTTAGCCGCAACAGCTGGCACAAGGAAATTATAGACCACCAGTTGTAGTAGTTCCTAAATTAAATTACAATCATGAAAATAAGCCAGTGAATATAAATAATATCAGTAGCCATATAAGTATGATTCCCTACGGTTCTCACGTAAATCCAAATCACGGATATACACCATCAACTACATCTGTGATAGTCAAGAATGATACTATTTATAAAACTTATTCGACACCTAGGCCAGAAGTTTTTGCAAATAGCCGAACACCTACTATTATTACAATCCCCACAACCAAGTACGAATGTAATGGAGAATTAAAACAAATCAAGAAAATCAATTATTCTGGGCCACCATCAAAATTGCATATCACTGGCCAATCATCTAATGGTGTTCCACAAAACTTACATCATTCTGAGAAGTTAATAAATTTGCACGGTAATTATATGTTGTATCCTTCATATTGTCAACTTCCTGAAAAAACGGTGAACACTGTTTCCTATACGACTGCTACGATTCAAAGAGATTTTGACTTGCCGCCCCCGGCCCATTTAAATGCAAATAGAACTAGTGTCCTACCTGAATTCTTGCCCAGCACAGAGACGACCAATGATTTCCAAATGGAACCCTTGGATTTAGTTGTGAAGAGCAACACTCAGGCACGCAATATTAATGCAACTGATGTTCCTTTAAATTTGTATTCTGATAACAGTAATACTAAACCAGATACTCAAGAAAGCATAAATGAAAGTCATAAATACGTTTGTGCTAAGTCTCAGCAATTGCCTGACCATATGAAAATCTCTTCCGTTTATCCGATCGTTCGTCCACTGAAAATTGCAGTAACAACGCCAGCTATATCAGTAGCTAATTGGATGATAATACCACCGGTTATTTCGCCAACTATTCAATCTCATAACAATATGTCCATTAATCAAATTGCTCTCTCATCAGTTAATTTACCTACCATTTCACCTATCGTTAAAATGACTAAATTAACAACCACTTCATCATACATCACAACTACTAATAATTTAGTCACTAATACAACAGTAATTCCGACGACTATCTCTATTTTTAAACCAACTACAATTTTAACAAACTCCTCGGCAACCGTTGTTTCTGCATCAATTTCAAGTGAAACAACCCCAGAAATGACAACTTATAACTCATCACCCCCTCCACCGGTTCTTATGCCAGCTACTTATACAGATACATCTAGTAGAACAAAACTTCATCATAAGTTGAAGAAAGCATGGTTACAACGTCACGAGTGGACAGAAGATTTAAAGGAAGCAGGAGTTAATATTGACCAAAATACATCCAATACATTTTTACATATTGATGATACTCCTCCAGTATTACAGTGTGAAATCACCAAAAAAAGAAAAATATCAAATACATCAATGGATAATAATTCAAAAGTAAATTTGGAATCATCAAACGTAGAATTTCAACAATTGAACAAAGAAACCAAAACTAATAAAAAAATAAAATTATCCAATTCCACAGTACGTTTAGAAAATCCAGATTCTGTTTCCGAAGAAAAGAAAGAAGATGGATTAATGAATGTTAAAATTCCAAAAAAAAGAGGTAGAAAACCAAGGGTTATTGAATATCTACCATTAAAAAAAGGAGAAGTTAAAGCACGATTTTTTCAATCTGTACCATGTTTAAATGTTGGTCCAAAAATACAAAAATGTCGAGAATGTCGTATTTTTATGAATAAAAGGAAGAATGAGATGACTACACAAGAAGATATTAATAATATATTATGTCGTTTTTACACCTTTCGTCGGTTGTTTACGAACAAAAATGGAGAATATATAGATGCCGGATTTCCAGATCCTTATAAAGATGTTACAAAGGTATGATAATAAATAAATTTAAATCCAAGGCTAATTGTAAACCAAAGTGGAGATAGTTTAGCGAGCAAATATAGAGTGGCAAAAATGCCGCTAGAAACGCACACATTTGCAGTGTGGCGGTGTCGTGTTTAATTTTTTCTTAATAATTTGATAAGAAAAATAAAAAAACGCATATTTTAATATATGTATATTCAAAATAATCTAGATTTTATTTGCCACGACTACCACAACAAAAATACCGTCAATGACTGATTTGTGTGGTGCACAATTTATTCGTCACTGCCACACTAATATTATGTTGCATGGGTGTGGGCATTCAAACATGAATACATAATATACATACAATATTTTTTTTTTTTTACTGCAAGTGGTGCGCTATAAAAACGCCACCGTCATACTACTTTGGTGTGTAATGGGCCTAAATTAAAAGTACTTAAAATTGAGTATTAATAAATAATTAATCGATTAAATATTTGTATTAGGATGATCTGAGTGTATGGATGCCAAATTCAGAATTTCCACCAAATGTTTTAGATGTGAAAGTGGCAAAAAGAATATTAGAAGAAGCGGGTCGTCAATTTTGCTATTTAGTGAAAGAAGAAAATAAATCATTTAGTTTATTACCAAATTTACGTGGTAATTAAATTGCCTATAATAATTATACAAAACAAAAATAATTTTAATTGTTTTTTTTATAGAAAAACCTATTGCATGGAAAAAAGCAGCTTATGGTGTGAAAGAAATGTGTGATGTTTGTCTCACAACTATATTTAATTATCACTGGGCATGTGCTAAATGTGGTTTTGGAGTTTGCATTGATTGTGTTAATGTAAGTTTTCAAAAATAATCTTCGTAAATAATTATTATTGGATTAAACTAAATAAATACTTTGGTTTCATAATTTGGTATACTTTATATATTTTTATTGAATATTTTAAGTTATGTATTATTATATATATATTTTAAATTATTTATTAAAATAATAATCCATTTTGAATCTATTATTTTAAAATAAAATGCCAACATAATATCTTATAAATATAGATAGTACTTATCCCTAATCTATACTATATTCACAAAAGTCATAAATGTATATGTATCATAGGTACTCTTTATTAAATATAATAAGTTTTATACCTGTACATATTATTTGAATATTTAATAAATTTATAATTAAATTATAAAATATGTTCTTCAAGTTCATTAATATTTATTATTTTTATAAGTTATAATTAATTAATTAACATTATTTTAAAAAAAAAAAAAAATAAAAATATGAGAAACTAGTTTGAAAAATATAACATTTTATTAGACATCAACATAATATAAAATTTAACTTCAGGAAATGTACGAGTAGGTATTTTAAAATAAAATTATAAATATACGTATACATTATTCTAATTCATATTTTTAAAATTCATAAATACTTAAGTACCCTACTACTTATAAAGAACAATTAAGATAATTTATTTTATGTATAGTTTTATTATTTCATATTATAATAAAGATAATATTAAATACATATCATGTTTGTATATCATCATACTGTTTGTACATTTTTCGTACATTTTATTTTTAATTAAATAATATATTATACTAAAAACATTTCTTATTTCATTTATTTCAATTTGTTCCTTCATAAATATCTACACTATCACACTATGTCTTAAGTATTTTATACATTTTGAAAATATACTCGTATGTATATTAAAATGATGTAATTTTGTTATATTGAAGTTAAACTCGTATACGCCTACCTATACCAGTAGTAAATATTGGAAAATAAGACATTGTACTTAATGTTATGAATTATATTTATATTCAATGTATGTACTTTTTTGTTTTTTAACAATTTGATTAAGCATCTCTATTTTGTATACGAGTATACAAAAATAATAATTTACCGATTTCCATTTTATTTTTAATAAATTAATTGATCTATTTTGTTTTTTTAAGTTAGATAGTTTAAGTTAGTTTAATTTAATTAACAGATATAATACATCATGTTATATTAGTCCATTTGACTCGGTTATAATATGAATTACAACCTTTATATCATAGGATCGTCTCAATGGTTCATCTGAAGTGCCGAACGCCGAGAAAATGACTAAGAAAGTACTACGCGAGAAGGACACATTTTTGTGGATGACTTGTAACAACAAACAAAATCATGAAGTTGATAAACTCATGTTGACACAAATCGTGGCTGGTGACTCTATGAATCAAGTCTCATCAAATTTGCACGAGATGTGCACATTTTGGAATATCAATCTTGAATGCGGGTGTCCAAATCATACTTTACCCGAATCTCTACAGGTAAAATTAATAACCTATAATTATTGAGAATTAAACATACATTTAATCTTAAATATTCTCCGAAAATATGCGTTTATATTTTTATTATATAGTAAAACTTTAAAGGCTAAATAACAGAGTAAAAAAAAATCACTTATTATTAATTTTTCGTCCTTTCATGTTATTAATAATATTATACCCCATAATTGCAATAGTATTTACAGATTTAATTCAAAAACTTGTTCGTGTTTGAAAGAATATATAATAACTTATACTAAAAAATAACGTTAATTTGAGAGTTTCATAATGTTTTATTTCCCGTTGATTAAAATAACTATTCGAATTTATATTGTTAATCAAATTTTATATATGTATTTGGCATATAAAAAAATTATATTTAACAAATTATATTTGTTTTTAAATATCGATATTTTAATAAGAATATTAATTTTAGTTTTTATTTAGAAAAAAAACATAAATTATCATTAGTTGAGTTCGCAACGTCTATTTATTATTATGTAAACACAGACGTAAGCATTGTACCTATAAGTTTTAACGTTTCATGGTTTCTTTTTACGTTCAATGTCGTATATTATGTCTGTAAAATTATAACAAACAGCCAAACAGGTGATCGAAAATTATATCAATAAATAATTACTATTATGAATCATATTAAAATTACGTATACCCAATTATAAATTCCTTGCGAGTACGTTACATTTTATTTTTTCTAAATTATATCGTTTAAATATTTTATAAAATTATTTGAAAAATGTATAAATCATTAGTTAATTTGTTTTGGCTTCGAAAATGGATGGTCTTTAAATTAAAATTTTTGCATGCAAAATTCACGTCATTCATAAATTCCGTTTATAATCATTTTGCATTCTTTAAATTAATTTACAATCGTTTAGAAACACTTGTTACTATATAATTATTGTTAACTGCTAAATAACTGCGAGCATATTTTCTATTGGAATAAAAAAAAAATTTAAATAGCATGTTATTATAAACGCGGCGCGATATTATGTTTTAAGAATCTTTAACATAAATTATATCTTTGTTATTTTATAACTCGGTGAAAATGTCAACTGTGTTCAGTGGGCGAAAAATTACTCGTAAGTTCGTACACCTCCCATAAAATATTCGTAATATTATTTATAGCGTAATACGTAATAATAATAAATGTGGTATCTTTATATTTCTCGATATTTGTTTATATATTTATCAAATATCTTTTTTTTTTTATTTTTTATTTTTTTTTAGGTTAATACCAAAACTCAATTATTTTTGACCATTTGAATATAATATTTAATATTTAAATTTTTAATTGTTCAAACAGATCAAATGAGCGATAAAAATAATAATTAGAGAATTATAATATATTATACGTACCTATATATGTCGCGTCCACTTGGTGAAATTTATATTTTCATGAAGTAGATATCCACTTCATATATAATGTATCCATATTGTGAAAACGACAATATTTTTAAACGGACAATTTCTTAATATTTTCATGGAGTTAATAAATCCTGGTTCATCCATATAATGAAATTATACCAAAGTAGCCCAATTACGCCCCGGTGGAAAGAGACGTTCGCGCCCAAAAGATAACCTGCCGAATTATAGCCTAACATGCAACGTGGTCGTTCATTATTTTTTATTTTGAGAACACATTTTAGGAACAAATTATATTATATTGGTTTATTATACTTTATAGTGATGTATTTATTTTGATATTTATACAATTTTAAAATGTGTACAATAAATGTGTAGTGGTTAAATATAATAATGAAAAAAAGACGTTACCTAAACTATAGTACAAAAATAAGTTAAAATATTATTAATACGAGTATAATTAAAAAAATACAAATTACTTATAAGCACAATAAGGTATAAATTAATGGTCGAACAAATGATATATTCTGTTTTTAGATAATAATTTAAAAAAATATATTATTTGATAGGCAATATATTTAATTACTTACTAATTTATGTTATTTATAGATACTTAATGTGATTTTCCTGATTTATATAGGGTCATTTAAATTTAATGTATTTTTTTTTTTTGTTTTGTTTTTTTTTTTTATCAATATAATATAGTGAAATGGATTATTTAAAAAAAAATTTTCATTTTTAATTTACATTTATATTTTACAGAGTTTTGACGACAAAGAAAAAACAACCACACAGTCAGACGCCACTGAAAATAATGGCATTTTGAAACATTTTGTCAGAAAGAAAAATATACAACTGAATATCATGTGTCGTGATTCGTTACCACCGAGAACAATGACGTTAGAGGAAAGTAGAAAACTATTTCCATTCAATCCTCATGTATGGCTGTGTGATGGAAAACTGTTAAGACTTTTAGATCCTAAACATTCCACAAACTCTGAACTATTCGAGGTATAAATAAATAAATAATAAAACTAATAAAGTAATAATTGTTGAAAAATTGAAAAATCCGATACTTTGATATATACAACGTGGTTTTATATTTTCGTTAATTAAATGAACATAAACAAAAATTTTATTATTACAATAAATCAATTATATTAATTATTATAAATAACAATTTATTCTGCCACATGATTTTTGTTTTCTGAGTAATGTACAATGTACTAATGTGTAAATGTTGCATTCGCATCGCAAAATTACGCTAACTGGATAATATTTCACGAAACGTTTCTAAAATCTACCTATAAATTTTTTGACATTCATGTGAAAATGAAATTTATAAAATGTTTTATATTATAATTGGAGTTGGATAATAAAATTTATAATACTTTATAACAATTATTAATATTAATTTAATTTATATATAAATGTGTGTGTATACATTATAATTACAACAGCTAAATTTCTAATCGTTATAAACTTTACATTAAATAAAAGAAATATACTTGACGAAATTCCAAATGATTTTAATTTATAATAATTTTAACATAAAAAAAAAAAAAAAATGTTTATTTGAACCCATAAATAGTATAATAATAAAAACGCAATTTTTCAATGTAGGTATATTTCATTTTATAAAATAATTTTATATTGCAGGAACAATGGAAAAGAGGTCAACCGATTATGGTCAGCGAGGTGAACAAATGTATGACTCAACATTTGTGGACACCGAGTTCGTTTAGCAACGATTTCGGGGAGTATACGAACGACTTGATCGACTGCGCCAGTGGTCTGCTTATAGAGGGTAAGACGATGAAAGAATTTTGGGACGGTTTCAATGACGACACCAAACGACTGAAAGATTCTAGTGGCAGAAGGATGTTATTGAAACTTAAAGACTGGCCGGCGGCTGACGATTTTGCGGATAATTTACCGGAAAGGTAAGCGAAACGTAACCGTCATCTATATTATAATAATATATAAAGTACGCTATAGTGGCATATAATGTATAATATATTATTATGTGCATAATATATTACCCGAGCGTGTTATTTTTTTTTTTTTAGACGCAATTGCCATTGGGTTGTTTGCGTTTAAGATGAAAAAAAAAAAAGTTTTATGTTTTTCCCATTTTCCACTTATTATTATGTAGATATGACGATTTGATGAGTGCTTTACCTATGAATGATTACACGCACCGCGATGGTAAACTAAATCTCGCGGCCAGACTGCCAGAGTGCTTCGTGCGACCTGATCTCGGCCCAAAGATATATTCCGCGTACGGGAACGTTGGCGTTCGCGATCGTCGCCGCAAACAGTTGATGAGCACGACCAATCTTCACTTGGACGTGTCGGACGCTGTCAACATCTTGGTTTTCGTGTCCATTTTGCCAAAGATGAGCGACGAACCGGACTCCGAATGGCACATAAAGGGTAAGTAACTAACCGAAACTATACATATTATAATATATATAAGTACCTACGCTAAACGAAAGTTGAAAAAAAAATATGATCTTTATTCTATAATGAAATGCCGAATTTTAATTATTAATTTTATTATTCTTCTAATATTTCAGAAGCTTATCGCGCGATCGTAGAGGCTGGTTGCGACGTGGACATGCAGAGACGGGCCCATGACCCCAATGAGGTCCCGGGCGCGATATGGCACATTTATCATGCGAGGGACGCGGACGCAATCCGCGATCTGTTGAACAAGGTGAGCGCGGAACGTGGCGAAACTCTTAAATCAAACCACGATCCCATTCACGACCAGTGTTCGTATCTGGACGCAAATCTCAGGGGAAGGCTTTACAACGAATACGGCGTCAAGGGCTATTCGATTTTACAGTGTCTCGGCGACGCCATTTTTATTCCAGCCGGAGCACCGCACCAGGTATGAAAAAAATCAAAAATAATTATTTATTTAAATTTAATTTAACCTATCGAATATTGAAAACACGAAAAAAAAATGTACCTATTAGACGTTTACGACTTTTTTCGCTATTTTTCAAATGTTTCGTAAACATGTTATGCGTTGTATTTTATTGTAATAATAATTATTACTGTCCGATCACGAGTTGGACCGACCGACGTGTTACTTCACCGTTCAATTTTTTAGATTCTGAGCGAAGCGAAGAATAATGTATTGGTTTTACAATGATTTGTGTCTTTTTTTTTTTTTAAAGTATGAAGACAATTTTACTACTTGAAATAATGTTTCGATTATCACGAATAGTATGTGTTTCCGGTAGAAAAGTTAATGTAGTTGGTACTTTATTTAGGTCATTTTTCAAATTTTTCAAAATTGACCATAAGCGGTAGAAAAATTGACGAAAACCCGGCATTTTTCACGAAAACTGAAATTTCGACAAATTCGATTTCTATATTTGACGATAACTCGGGCAATTTTGAAGTTAGAGACTTGAATATTTTATAGGGTGTTCATTTATGTACAATATGTGTACCTATTATGGTTCCTATATGTGTGATAAAATTTTTCATTTTAAATATTTCATAAAAAAAATGTCAACATTTTAATCAATTCCTACATTATCTGACTGAACTTCGCTCAGAATAGTTTTTTCCGAATGCAATGGTTTATCATTGCAATGCAAATTCTAATTAAAATTAAATACTATGATTTGCACACCTATATCCATACGACAAGAGTCAGATCAGATCGTCTTAAAACGAAAAACGTATTTTATTATTCATATATCATTGTATTTTATTGTAATAATAATTATTACTGTCCGATCACGAGACTTGGACCGACCGACGTGGCGACGTGTTAATTGACCGTTCAATTTTTTTTTTTTTTTTAAATTTTAAACGTGAACCGTTTAATCTCTGTTTCAATCAAGTTTATTATATAATTTATTATTAATTAATAGAGGCAAAATTTATATAGACATATCCGTTTACAGGTGAAAAATCTACACAACTGTATAAAGGTGGCTGAAGATTTCGTGTCGCCAGAAAACTTATCAGAGGGTTTTAGACTGATGGATGAATTCCGCAATTTGTCCAGTAGCCATAACAACCACGAGGATAAACTGCAAATCAAAAATATACTGTTCCATGCTGTCAAGGACGCGCTGTCCGTAATGATACACGATCGTCAAAGAAAAGAGGAACAGGAACGCCAGAAAAAAGAAGAACAGGAACGCCAGGAAAAAGAAGAACAGGAACGCCAGGAAAAAGAGGGACAAGCACGTCAGAAAAAATAGGAACCCTAATCAACAGATCCGAGAGATCTGGTGTACTATAAAATGTAAATACCCAAATTTTTTTTTATATTATTTCATTAACTATAAATAATAAATTTTACTATTAAATATTTATTATTACTCCCCCGTCCTATGTTGTTATTTCTTACTAAAATAATTCATAAAATATTGTTTATTACGGCCTCAATTGATGTTACTATTTTTTTTTATATTATTAAATGTGGTAATTACAAAAAAATTAAAAAAAAAAAAAAATATCTTTTTTTAAAATATTGATTATATTATGTATTATCATATTTTATCATTTTAAATGCGAATTACAAGGTACAAGAAATAAACGATTTTTCCATAAAATTATTATTATTTTTTTTTTTTTTTTACTATATTTTATTGCAAACAGTGGCTATAGTGTTATTATATGTAGGTATATAATTTATTTCACTTTAAATTTTTAACTATATTATAATAAAAATGGTATTTTTACGTTAAAGTTCTATTCGGTTACGATAAATAAATAAGGATTTTGGTTTTTAATGAGACACTATAGGTATCTTATCTTCTAGGATTATCTAATTTAATTGATTTATACAATTACACATTGGACGAACGTATTCCTACATAAAAACATAATATAAGTAATCCATTTTTTGTAGATTTATATGAAAATACCAATTAACTTAACACGCATATTGTTTACTAGGTATTTACATTACGTTTCATAAACTAATATTATACTTTTTAGGAATTAAAAAAATATAAATAAATACAACTATTAAATTACTTATTTGGACTTTTAATTAAATTGGAATTAGATTAATTTTAACTTTTTTTTATTAAATCAAAAACAGTTATTTACATTCAAAATATAAGTTACTAATTATGAGATAATATATATGAATTATATAATTAAAATTTAAAAAAAAAAAAAATATTTACGTATTCTGAAAAATAATCTTTCTTATATTGAAATTGTGGGATAATACATGTACAAATAATTTAAGTTAATAAATAAATAATAAATTAGAGATAATACTAATTTAATTGAATGAATATATTTAAACATTTAAATTGAAATACAAAATATATTATAAGTTAATGTCAAACAAAACAAACATCTTTGTATTAATTATGAATTTTGTTTACAAAAATTACGTGGAGTTACTTCCGGAAGTAAATTTTTCCAATCTTTTCAGTCTAATATTGCGTTGTTCTTCCGTTTCAACAAGTAATGGATTATTACAATTATTACTGAAATTTGTTTAATAATTATTAATATTTTATAAGTATATCAATTATCCATATCATTTAGGACCGCAACTAGTTTAGATAAGCGAATGTTCAGGTATTGGAATATTTTTTATATATTTGTAAATAATGTAAAAATGTTAAATTTTTTAACTTTAGAACAAAAAAAAAAATTCTGTAATCTGTACATTCTTTAGTTTGAATAATCCTCTACTTATACTCGAATTACTCTATTCTTAACAAATTGGTTGACCTTATAATATTTTTAACTTATCAAATAAATTTTTTTACAAATAGTTTTTTAAAAATATTACCTGGTCCCTGGAGTATCATGGCTTGAATCAAAATCTAAATGATTATCATTTATTGGTTTGGTTTTCAAATTTGTATTGTCTACGTCATCTGATGACTTTTTCAATTCTCCACTTGTTGACTCACTATTGTTAACACTATAATAAAATTTTAATTAAACATAATTTTTATAATTTACTAAACAAAAATTAGTGCATTACAAGTAAAATCTCAATTATACACATCTTATCTAGTTATGTTTTATAATTTAACAAAAAAAGTTAATTAAAATTATTAATTCTAAAAATGTTGTTACTAAAAAATAAACATGTCATTAATAATTTGTACTTACTTAACTATATCTTGCAAAGATGTATAATGCTTCATCATGATTATAGTAGAATCTAACATACATTTTACATCAGATAAGTATCTAAGACGAGTTAATAATCCTTCTCTTGTAGTTTTTTCCAAATTTCTTAATTCTTCATCAGATAAATCATTTAAATGTTCAGGTATTTGTGGCAGCCTCAATGCAAGAGCTAATTAATAATACATTATAAATTATAATATTAAGAAATACACAACCTTATAATTAAGTTTATTGTTAGAACTCATAATGAAGAAAATATAAATTGAATTTTAACTAATTTATTAATAATATATACTTACATCCAATAAAAGGCATGCTAATTGGATCATTTGAATTAGGTTTCTGTGTATTATCTAAATAATTATAAAAGTACATACATTAAAATATTAAATTAATACTTGATATTTTTATAATATTTATGATAGTTATACTTACAGAAAAATGGGTTTTCTAACATTTCATTATTAAATTCTAGGTTGTTGAATGGAATATTAAAATTATTTTCAGATGTAGTATTTTGAAAGGGTTGAAACTGAAACTGAAATAAAGATAATTTATTATGATAATTATTATTAATTCCTGTTTGTCTTGGTACCGGTGTATGAATGCCAGAAGATCCTTGGTTATTGACGTCAGTTGTAGAACTAGGAGCGGTTGTTTGAGCTCTAGCAGATGCATTGGTAGAATTTACTGGAGTTCTTGCATTAGCAGTTGAGTTAGATGTTGTAGAAGTGGTGGCACGAAGTATATCTAATCTACATGTAGGGCATGTCTGATGTCGTTGAAACCAACTTCGTAAACATGATGTATGAAATATATGATTACAAGGTAATATTTTTGCAGCTATAAGATAAATATAAAAAATTTATACTTTGTAGAATATACAATTTATCAGAATTTATTAGATAATATTAGTATTACTTTAAATTCATAACTTTCATTTTGTTATGAGAAATTTAATATTATTTAAAAATTACCTGTGGCTGTCATATCTTCACGACAAATAATACACACATTTTCGATTACTTCTAAATCTTGACTTGTGGCGTTTGGATATAAAGTATTCATATTGTAAATCGCTCTACGAGATAATACAAGATCTTGGAATACTTTTTTGAAATTTCTGTGGAATAATATAAATGTAAATTAATTTTACTTAGTATAGGTAATTTACTTAACCATGTTAAAAGGAATAAATTAAAGAACATTTTATAAAAAAATCCCTTACCTAAGCGTATGATACATCGGCCGAAAAGCAAAAAGTGGTATTGTATACGTCCGGATCATTATAATAAGAAATATAATATATAAGATAGCTTTACACAAACCTACCAAATATAAATATATTATATATTTTTTAATTACTATATAATAAATTAATTGATTATTTTATCTTACCAATGAAAAATTCAAGATATAAAAGAAGAACGGCTTTGTTTTCCCAAAATGTATTGCTATGCACATCGATTGCATGCAATAAATATTTAAATGCAGCATTAGACAACAATATTATGAGTAGTGTATATTCGAATCCAAATACTAATTGTACTGAAGGACCTTTGAGCAGTGTAGTGGTGTATGCATCATGCACAAAATATATGTCGCTCAAAGTTAAAATTGTTAAAAGCACTGCATTAAAAATGGAAACAATATTTTATTTCATTCATAATAATAAAAACATTAAATAACTTACAACATATACGTAAATGAAAAATATATGATATAACAGGGGTACGTTCCATCTAAAATAATATGTTTAAATTTAAATTAACATCTTAAACTGATATTAACATTCAATATTTAGTATTTATAATTAAATTAATAATATTTTATATAAATAAACAGTAAATTATTTACTCCAATAGGTATATTCATATATTAATTAACTAAGTTGTTATTATAATAAATGTGTTATACTTACATAATCCACTCTGTCCTCGGCCAGCCAATGAAAACATTTAAAGAATAGTAAAAACGTGAATAATGCTAAAAATTTTGGACTTAAATCATCTTTAAATATCGTAAATGCTAAACATGTTTCTGTTATCGCATACCAAGCTTTTTCTATCAAACGCTAAAATTATGAATGATTAATTATTATTAAAATGTATTTATAAAATTTACACAAAAAAAGTAAAAAGTAAAAAATATAAATTACTTCAGATTCTGCTGGACGTAAAGTACCAAAAAATAATTTACAAGATAATTTTCCAATTAAGTAAACCGCAATCAGTGCTTGTACATACATTACCTATAATAAAATGATAAATTATTTATCTTTAATTAAATTAAATAAATATAATTTTATAATATTAAAATTTATACGAATAATTAAGTCATAAGTAAATTTAGGTTTTCATGAATAAATATTTATAGTAGGTAGTACAAATTATGTAGGAATTTAATATTATATCTAAATTTATCTTATATTTATAGGCAATTTGAAATAAAAAATGTTTTAAAGATATTTTAGAAATTTTCTTAGAAGGATTAAAATAGCAATTATTCATATTTTTGTGATAATACATAGGTAGTTAAATTTTTTTTATACTTTTCTCACATGTTACCCGTTTGATGAACTACTTGACATATTTATTATAAGGCTGAAAATAGTTAGGTTAATGGGTCCATGGTTCTCTTGGACCCATAAAAGTACAAATAATAAAATATAACATGTCATAAACATGCACACGGGTGTACAGGGTATGCTTTAGAAACTTTACTTGAACTGAAATACCTATGTCTTGTTGTTAAAATCAGATTTTAATTTTATAATATTTATTTATTTAAATAAAATATAACATGTGTACCCGGATACTCATAATTATAAGGTAAGTATTAATAATAATTAAATATCAACATCAGAAATTGAATTCTTTAAACTTATAAAATATTCAACTATAAAATTGACTGTTAAAATGATAATTGTGCTTGCTGCTAATGCAAGATGCAAAAATGCTAGATGGTCCTTGTGCGTTGGAATCTAAGTTTTGATTGTTTAGTCACTATAATTATTATTATTATTATTATTATTATTATTATACATTGTTTTTAATGAAATAAATACAATTTATTATTAAAATATAGAAAAAAGTTATAGACACATTGTCAAGAGTGATGAAAATTAAATTATTTTTGTGTGTACGTATATTTACTTACTGCCATACTGGGATTTGATTTACAAATATACACAATGGACGGATAAAACTGTTTTTTCTGTCGAAAAGCATTTGCTATCACGCAGCTTGAAAGAGCTAGACTTACAACAGTAGCCGTAACACTTGTCATTTTTGCAGCGGCTGATGCTGTCGTAGTATTCATATTATTACTAACAGTCTGCGATCACACAAACGACGAAACAATTATTAATAATATTAACATACACGATAATAATAATTATTTTCAAACAATTATCTTACAATTGTTGGAAGCACAGTTCAAGATAAACTGTATCTTGAATCGTGGCGGAAAGAAATTTTAAACGCGCGATTTTACTTTCAATTTTGTAAAAAAAAAAAATATGTTAGGTTTACTTTTAAAAATCACTCTTCGTTACTTCTCTACTGACGCACAACTAGAATTCGAATGGATCGATAAATAATATTAATTAATTTCGAACAAGATACAGGACCGCATTCGATGATACTCGTACTACCTAAATGATTTTTTTTTTTTTTTTTATCGTGGACATAACACAACGAGTGAAAACGACGCAATATAATATTTAATTTTAATACACTGGAAATACAATAATTTGACATTATTCCCTTAACATTTTCTCTTTATCTGTAGTCTGTAGTTCCGTACTATAGTTACCCATGTTGCAAAATTTAACGTATGGGCAAAGAGCACGTCAACTATAATATCAATATTGTTATCGATTTTAATGACAAATTCTAGCGCCATCTACATTTAGAATTTTGAACACGAATTGAAATGTACGCAATATCATAATATATTATAATTATTATTGTTACTCGTATTTTTCTAACGAATTAAATTTTTTATAGTTAGGTACTTGTTTACTTGAAATGAATAAATTGAAAGTGAATAAAAAAAAAAGAATTATTTAGTATGTGGTAGCTGGTAGGTATACCTCATTACTCAAACAAATCGTTGTATAGTTTCAGAACGCTCTGTAAGCTGTAACAATTTAAATTATGTTTATTAGATCTTTTAAGCAATACCTTTATGGCATCAACAATAAATATTATTAAAAATTATAAACATCGTAATTTTTTAATAAATTACATTACATTATTTGTGAAACGATTTCGTTTTTTTCCCCGTGAAAATTAATTCGTTTCGGGTAAATTTACCAAAATTCTTGGTACGCGTAAAATTTGATATTTATACACCGTTGCCCACTTGACAGGACTACGCGATATTTATCAGGTATAATAATTAACACAATATCCTTTGAGTTCTTATTGATTTGACGTTTGACCATATATGATATATGTAATATAATTATAAATATATAAATAGATAGTGCATTTTGTACTTTGACTCGAGTTTAGTTTTATGTTTGTTTGGATAATTATATTTTAAATTAACATATTATACACCTAATTATTATAGGATTATACCGCAGTTTAATTTAAAAATTATCCATACAAGTTTCCAATTTTAATAATTTAAATAAACCTACCTATTTCATATTCTTTTAGATTTTGAGTTGAAATTTGAGTAAAATCAATATTTAGAGTATTTATATATTATATGTATTCTTCCTATTATATTTCAATATTTTACAATAATTTTAAATAAATATTTTGAAAATTTTAATGAAGCTCAAATACATTTTATATTATTTAATACAGTTCCAATTAATTGTGAACTCTTATACTCGTATTTATGATTTTTTTTTTTTTTATAGCTGTTTAAAATATAAAAAATATGGAAAGGCCGAAAGGGATACTGGTGTGGAAGGGATACAGGTGTAACGTTTGAATACAATGATAAATCATTACATTCGAAGAACAATTCTGAGGGAAGTAATGTCTGATTTGGGTATTTAGGTACCTAACTGATTTAAGGGTTATATGATAAATTGTTTATATTGAATGTAGAGACTGATAAATGTATACATTTTAATCGGTATATACTCGTATATTATTATCTAATGAACTTCACTCAAAATCGTTTTCAGGAATGTAGTGATTTATCATTGCATACAAAGGTTAATCAAAATTCAACACTATCCTCTTTACGTCACCTGTATCTCTTCCACACCAATATCCCTTCCCTTGTTTTTTCTTTAATTTCTTATGCTGTTATATCGTCAATTTAATTTTACGATCATACTCCAAATATAAATTATTTTATCAATATTATCATTTTATTAATAATAATAATACATTAAACGTTATTGTGATTGCATTTAAAGTTAATTGGCCGACGTGGTTTGGTTTTGGTATTTGATTGACGAACTAAATGATACTATAATATATTAATATAATATTGAATATAAAATTAAACTCGAAATCGACCGAATTACTGATTATATATTTTATGAAATAGGGATTCTAAAAATTTTTAATATACGTTTGAATATAATTTTAAAATTTAAAATTATCTATGGACTATGGATACGTCTTTTTTTTTTTATGCAAATAAAAATTATTTTAAGGAGTAGTTAAAAAAAAAATGTAATTTCACTCGCCGTAAAAATAGCAAATAATACTTGTTTCGTAAACATTTGAATTAATGAAACTTTATTACATAATATATAAATACAATACAATAATATTTTATGGTATATTTATACATAGGTAATTAAAAAAATTTTTATTTTTAAATAACATTTGGTGAATACAATATAATATATTTTGTATTGATACAATTTTTTTTTTTTAAATTTAAATATATTAATATATTAATTAATAATTATTATGATTTAGTATACGACTGTATTTTATATAATTATAAAAACGTACCTAATTAATCAGACGGTTGAAAAAAAAAATAAACCAATATTATAATGTGTGTGCGAACATTCTGTGTGTGTGTATGACGTATAAAAAAATTATTACAGTTTACACATATTGTATAAATGTATATAATATTATATATATATATTAAACATGATTTGTTCGCATAATATGATCATAATATGATCGAAATTAAAATATGAAATAATAAATAATTTACACGTTATAATATAATTTTATAATAATAATAATAATAATATAGTCGAAAAACAACAATAACGAAAATTAAATACATATAAATATAACATCTATATTATATAATATAGATTCAATTATACTAAATTCTATTATCCATTTTTTTTTTTTAACAATATATAGGCGTTATAGCGTGATAAAATCATATATACGGTCATTACAATTATTTCTGTGTGTGTGGGGAACATATTATTTATATAATATATGGTATATGGTATAACTGCTGTAACCGTGGTATACGCTGATATAGTGAGTACACGACCATGGGGAAAATTTAATAATACCGAAACAATATTATACCTATATAATATATAACGTTCATTATTTTCAATAAAAGTTATAACCAGTTTGTTTGTTTTTGTTTTTTTTTTTTTTTTATTGGATAGGGTCTTAGTGAGTTTATTGTGATGGGCGGGTGAGAGGGAATTTTGTTCCCATTTGGACGTAAACTCTTCTTGGTCTACGTCCGTTTTGTAACAATAAAAATAATTAATATATTATGATTATTAATAAAATGTATATTCATAATTTTATATCATGCGCATCACATCATACCGCGCTTTCTTTTTTGTTTGACGTTATTTGGGGCTGTTTGTCCGAGACAGCATTAATCACGACTGGTACTTGCACCATCGCGGTCGATGACGGCTGAGCTGGTGGCGGTGATGGCAACGGCGGCGAAGGTACAAGGATCACAGTCGGAAAGTTGGTGCCCGAACGGTTTTGTGATGGCCAAGGCGGCGGTGGCGGCTCAACAGCGTCTACTTCCGAGTCGGCGGGTTGACGATGGTAATTGGCCTGTTGTTGATGAAGCCAATGTTGTTGTTGCAAATTGTGATTTTGGTTGTGATAAGAGGACGTCCGTGGCAGGGTACAATAAGCCGCCGCAGGAGAAGACATTGTCAGTGGATAATTATTGCCACCCACGGACGAAGCATCGTTGACCATCACGATCGGCTATTATAGGTCAAACACAATAAAAATCTTTATTAATATATATTGTACTATAATAGGATGAAGATGATAATAGTTGTATAATAATATAACGTTATCAACTATTTCGTATTTAAATTTTACACATTTTCATTTTTTATTACGAATATAATTACGTATATTTCTTGAATGATTTCAATACAATTTACTTAAATTCCCCAAACGACTATATCCACAATGTCTAATTATATGATATTTACTAACCTTGATTAATTAAAAAGTTTAATATATAACCATTTATTTGAATATTATACACGTTATTAAAAGAAAATCATAATTATTATATATTATTGGAATACGTGATAACATTCATACTAAAAGATTTAAATGTAAAACTAATTGTATAAATTAAATATATATTATTGATTACATGAACGTTTTACGTAATTTTATTTTTTAACGTAATCATATTAATTATAATAATAAATATATTTGATATTTCTTGTGAAGTGATAACAATTTTTATTATAATTTGTTCGGGCAATTATTATTCTTTAAATCATGTTTAAAAGAAAATAAGAAACAAACAAAAAATTAATTATTCTTCTTACACTTAAACGGTTTCACGATAAGAACGATATATAAAACCATTAATCTATACAGGGATAACAACAAAACAATACGAGTTCTTGAAGTGAAAGGAGTACTTATGATTTTAATTTATTTTTATTTAAATCTAATTTGTATGGTTACTATAATATTATAAATGAATTATAATATTTTATGTTTATATTTGCCATTATTAAAATATAACTGTATTGAACATTACTTTTTGAATAAAAAAAAATTATTAATAAAATTTAGTAACAAAAATTAAAATTTTTAATTGATATTGGGGGTAATCTTTCACGGATATTGTATACAAATATTATCCTGCAGTAGAGTAATTTCAAGGGCAGTTGCTTGTTATGCAATTTGGATATAATTCATAAGGGGGTTCAATAATAAGTTAAATAAGATTACAACAAGTAATTTGGAAAAAATTGATTTTGAATTATACATATGAGTGGTTGTGAAAAAATGAAAAAAAAAGAGCTGATATTCCTGTCGCAGGGATACATGTGTGCAAATCATAGTGTTTAATTTTAATTAGAATTTGAATGCAATGATAAACCAATAAACCATTGCATTTGAAAAACGATTCTGAGCGAAGTTCAGTCAGATACTCGTAATGTAGGTATTGATTAACATTTTGACATTTTTTTTTATTAAATATTTAAAACGAAAAATTTATCACACATATAGGTACACATATACAGGATAAATGAACACTCTATATAAAATTTTAAAGTCTCTAAGTTCAATAAAATTTGCTCATAAAATCTCTAGTCACCTAAATGCCCATATCATAAAAAATTTTGTTAATTTTATTTAACATTTTTGTAAAAAATTAAAATATAATAAGAAGAATCCATATAAATACTTTTAATATTAGTTTTATTGAAATTTCAACTTTAAACACCTATAAAAAAAAAAATGTGTCTTGAGATTTTCCTAAAATTTTGGAAATTTGTTAAGATATTATGTCAATATGCTTCAATAAAATTTTCAGACCATAAAACCCAAAACTGCCAATTTTATCAAACATTATATACATAAAAACGAGAATTTTACGAAATATTAAAGTCCTATATTTTGTAGAAAAGTCTCTAACTTCAAAATTTTTTGAGTTATCGTCAAATATTGAAATCGAATTCGTCAAAAATTCAGTTTTCGTGAAAAATGCCGTTTTTTCGTCATTTTTTCTTCGTTTTTCTACCGCTTAGGGTCAATTTTGAGAAATTCGAAAAATGACCTAAATAAAAACCACCACCAACTGTGTATCAACTACATCCACTTTTCAACCGGAAACATATGCTATTCGTGAAAATCGGAGCATTATTTTGAGTATTAAAAGTGTCTTCAGTCCTAAAACCAAAAAAAAAGAAAAAAAAGACTCATAATAGTAAAACAAATACATTCTTTGCTTCGCTCAGAATCTAAAATGATTTAAAAAAAAAAAAAAAAAATTCTAAAATTCTATTACAAATATTGCTTGTATTTATCTGATTATATAAAATGTAGGTTTTTATTTTATTTTTTTTATTAGAGGTGGCCGTATACCATAGAAATAATTTGGCAAAATATAATATATGTGTATTTTGATACATTAATATTACAACGTAGTTAGAGACTAGATAGTAGATAGTCATTTGATTTAAAAGATTAAAAATTATAAATTGAAACATTAAGTTAAGTTTATTTTTGTATTTTATTATCTAATTTAAAAATAATTTAAATAAAAAATTTAAAACTTGAGTTTGTGACTTGACTATTATATAGTATTTGCAGAAAAACAGGACGTTAATTTTTCAATATTTATTGTAATATAGCAATATAAGTGTAATATTATTATGCACTTGTTGATAGACATTATAGAATATTATATGGTATTAGTTATATTATTATTATATTAATATACTAGTCTTAATCACTTACATCTGAAGGTTGTTGTAATGAATTTCTGTGCAGAGTATTTCTACCACCCCCATAATATTGGGTATTAATAACAACTGGTTGACGGAACGTCATGACACCTTGATGGTATTGACCCTGCAGACTACTGTTATAACCACGATTATGGTAAAACTGTTGCTGACGATGATTGTGTATCGGAGACGATGACGTTGAAGAAGCTACAATCAATGTCATAGAGTCAGTAGACGGATCGCCAAGTTCTACCGAATAAAGTATTAATTTATGTTTGATTCATTAAATTTATAATAACACGATATAAATTAATTAGATATGATAATTTTTTTTGAGTGATAATAACTCAAAATATTACGCTATAGAACCAATACGCTCCGCTTCTATTCATAAATAGATTTTGTATTGAGCTTTAAATTAGAATAGCAAACTTGATATGCATTCGGTAGAGAATTTTATATAGTTGGTTCTTAATTTTAGTAATTTTTCGAGTTTCTCAACAGTTCTTTTTAAAATTGTAAAAAACCAACCATAAAAGAAAGAAAAAATGGTAAAAATAATATAATTTTGAATAAATTAATTTTAATTATTTTATTATACTTTATACTTAAATTATTAATATAATATAGAAATTTAAATTTTTTTTGGACACCTCATATAGAATACATAATTTATATATTATGTGATAAACTTTAGGAACAACTTATGGTTATTTTTTCCTTAAAAATGGATCTTTACATAAATTAAATATAATTTTATAAAAAATAATTTTTCATGATTTTTCGTTAATTTAAAATCTAAATTAAGTAGGTATATAATGCAATACAATATTCATTCAATTCCCCCATCATAATCCAATGCCATAGATCCGGTCTGCTTTATTTTATTTTATAATAAAAAATGATACGTTTATTAATGAAAATAATTTATAATTCGCTTTATTTACTTCAAAAATACGTTTCCTAGAATCATTAATAATAAAACGTACTAGTACAATGCTATAAAATTGTATTTAATTATAAATTATTCTGATAAAATCGAAATAAAAATAATCGTTTATGTATTATGCATACGGCATACCATAATACTCGTAAATATTGTATAATATTCATCAAATTAATAAAATATTTTCAATTAATCAGTGTTGAAATTACATTATAAAATATAAACAAAATATACATATTTTTACTATTGATTTTTAATAATTTATAATAATATAATCAATGACATAACGTATTATAATACTATAATAGGTAATACTATTTATTAAATATATTTCAATTAATTATATAATATACAATAATATATAATATAATTCCATTATATAGTATACAATATATACTACAGTTGTGTCACGTATACGCGCACGCATTAATATTGCCTATACAAGACGCCGTATCAAATATGTATTTTTTTAATTAAAATAAGTATATTTTAAATTTTATATAAAGTAATAAAGTTATATTATTATTATTATAATTATTATTAAAATTATTATTACGTATTATATTGTATTTACACAATTTTGATAATTTTTTAAATAATTACTTTATTTATATTATTATCAAACTACAATCCACTTTTATTAATAATTATCTTTTTGTACGTTATTAAAGTGTTTAATATAATTATTATAAATATTATGTATAGCTTACCTTTGTGATGATTGTAAACTGTATTGGGCGACATCATTTGCAACGGTGCTGGTATGATATCCGGATTTCTATGATAAGACTGTTGTAGCGAAACTCGTCCCGGTTGATCATTCGTGGCCGGCGCTGCCGCAGAAAATGACGATGAGCAGTTTTTTATTTGTGACGATTTGATAGTAGCGTACGCGTTAGCGGAACACGGAGTCATACCACGAGCAACGGACGCTCCTGTAGGCGTCACATGAGACGGCGATGCACCGGTGGACGCGTCGGATCTGTAGATTGCGGCGTTGCTGATGCTGTTCCTTAGACATCCAATTCCTCCATCTCCACTGCCGTCACCTCCGTGATATTCCTTATCGACCGCGGTCGTTTTGTTGTTGTTGCCGACAACGGTGTTCTTGTAATGTAACGCGATATTGTTTTGTTGCACTTTCGCCCCGTTCGTTTGCTGCAATAACTGTTCCGTGGTCATTGTTTTGGCGTTCCTGTGCGGCGTGTTGCTTATGCACGTCGTACCGATGCGTGTTTCCACCGGTCCATTTGCCGAACCGATTTGGTCGCGATCGAAGTTCCGGGTTTCGCCGTTACCGCCGTCAGCACCGTCCTCTTCGTCATCTTTGCGATAACGCAAAAATGTGGCCACACCACAAGCAATCACCACCAACGAACCGGCAACGAGTAAAACGATGGCCATAGCCGGAGTCATCCGAAAATTTCCTATGTCGGTGACATTATCTTCTTGCAACCTACGATCTGTACGTATCAAAACACAATAAGAATTAATTAATTTTCTGTCAACAAAAATAATAACATTATGTTATTATAAATAAAATATAAACATCATTCACATTATTTCTTATTGAAGATAAATGAGGCGGGTTACAGATTTTGTGTCGTTTACGTATTGAATAAATATTATAATTATTTTTTTATTGACAATAACTTTTGACAAATTAGGTAATTATTTTTAATATCTGATTTTATATTATTTTATTTTAATTATAAATAGCTGTTTTTTTTTTTATAATTCCATCTGTTTATGCATAAACAAATAAATTTTATACCTAATATAAATTTTTATCGGCTATCTAAATAATTTATTATTAATTTTAAAATTAAAAATAAATAAAAATGACAATTTTTGTGTTCATACTAATTCAAATTTACAGACAACCAACAAAATATGTTTTTGATTTTTCTTTAAATTTTAAATTTTATTAGAAAAAAAATAGATAAGTACAGTTAAATGTATGGTTAAATGTAAAATTTAAATAAAAATGAAAAATTAATTTATGGTCGATGATGTATACGATGAGCAACGGTAAACATGATGACTAATTAGGAATTATTATTCTATCAATTAAATTGTATTTTATTGTTTATCTGCAATTCATAATTGATAATTCGTATACAATGACACAATATAGGTACTCGTATAATTATATAATATGATTGATATTGTAACGAAAGTGAAATGTCACAAATTACATGAAAAATAAATTCATAATAAATTATTTTTCTTTTTTGAATTTTGAAAATTAAAATATAAAGATAAAATTTATAAAAATAAATAATTTAAATATTAAATTTTTTAAAAAAACAGAACCTATAAATTGACTATAATAAAATTTTAATTATTATAAAAACAAAACTTATATATTTTTATTTTTATTAAAAGTACAAATAATAATAATAATAATACTGAACTGCAATATGTCTTGTTATATATAAATAGATTGCAATATTAAATGTTAAAATATTATTAATTGATTATACGTTATGGATAGGGACAAATTTGGTGAAACATCCAGTAAAATAGTAAATAATTTATAGCGCAAATATGTGTTAATAGGTCAATGGATAATTTTTAATTAAATAAATAAATAAAAACAATAAGCTACATGAATCATCGTGTTTATTCGATCTATATATAAAAAAAAAAATATTAAAAATATTATAATAGGTACGAGGTACCAATTGTTTTTATTATTCATTAATTATGGTAATAATATCTATTTAAACTCGTATAATAAATCTTATTTACTCATTAGTAATTTAATATTTTGAAATCATCAAATTAAAAATTATAGTTGTACCTATAAGTATAATATTGTATAGGTATACATAATAAAATAATAGTATGGACTAGGTATATATACATGTATATTATATATTATTCATTATATCAGCATTTAACTGTTTTAAATTTATAGTATTTCTGACGTTTTTATTGCCTATACCTGTATATAATGTGCTGTTTTATATTTTGTTGATTATAATAATTTTATTACAGTTTAAAATATTTTTTTCAAATAATATAATTAATTGATAATAAATGAAAAATCAAATTATTTTTTTATTTTTTATTTGTATTCTATTTTTGTATATTTCAAACCTATCAAATTTTGTTTTTTATAATATTAATCTTTTAAGTTTAATGCAATGCTTGAATAAATAAAAAAAATCCAGTATTATTATATTATTATATAATACATAAATTGTATTACGATGACTAAAAAAAAAACCATAACTATAAATTTTATGAACCGAGAAAATATTAGTATTGTGTTATGACATTTTAAATACATAAATTACTAATGAACAATTGGTAAGTACCATGGATATGACAGAAAAATTCAACCCCTTGTTTGAATTGAAAATCTAAATTTTAAGAAGAGACGTCCTAGCACAAGGAATAAGGATATGAATATAGGACATTAAAAAGGTTGGTCTTGTTGTTTTGTTCGTATGATAGTATATATGCGGTCCTCTATATACAGTATATACTCCATGTAGTTGTTATATATATATATGATACAACTTTAATGCTTTAATTGTCTATGTAATAATAAAATAAAATATTATTTAATGTTTGGGACTTGTATTTATTTTATTTTTATATTAATTAATAATATATTATTATATAAATATGATAAGTTGTATAATTTTGTCAAAATAAACTATATTTAGATATAATTATTATGTATCACATTTCACATGAATATTAATTGTTAAAATGTACTTATAGAGTTAAAACTAGGTAAAGTTTAAATTAATGTAGATTAATTATTTCTAAATATTATAATATTGTAAATGAGTATCATTTACATAATATAATGTTATCTATCAATTTTAAAACGATACGAGTACATACCACGTTCTAATTCACGTTGTTGTTCTAATAATAAATTTCGGGCTCGGTCTGGATCTTGACCTTCTATTGTAGTCATCGTATTAGAAATTCCATTCTGATTTGATTCGTCAGCATCCATTCCCGTCATCCCGTGTAATGGTACAGATATCATTAAAGTTAATGGTTCTGACCTCCCTTTAGCATTACTTGCTATCACGTCAACTCTATAAACACCACCAAGTTTTAATCCCCTAGCTACGAAAACTTTTATTGGTGGCGAAGCAACGTTTTCTAATTTTTTATTCTCTTCTTGATTGAAATCTGAGAAATTCTGATGATCTTGTTCATCTATGCCTGTAATATTTTGTACTAATATTCCGTTTAAATCGTCGTCGCCTATATCCGAAAGTTGTGTTTTAGTAGCTTCTCTTATTTCAGCCCACAAATGTTGAGGTAAGCCACCATCGTATCCTTCAGTACATCTTATAATGATATGAGATCCCGAATTTCTGGAAGTTCTTAATCGTTTCGTACCATTATGGCTTATAGCGGCTTTAGAGTTGATTACTGTACAGTTGGTTACACGATCAGGGCGACCTAAAAATAATATGTATTTAATAATTACTGCTAATACCATTATGAACAATCCAAACACGTTTTGTTAAAATTAAATATATATTTATATTATATTTTTGGTATTGCAAATACGATTATTTTGTTTGTGTTATTATCATTGTTACAAATCGGTATATACATAAAAAAAAAAAAAAAATGAGTTTTAAATAAAACATAATATTATGTTATTTAAAATACTCGTAATATCGTATACGTATTATTATATAATACTGACCTGCTGCAATAACATGATACACGCATGGGTGTGATTGCATGCCTACTCGATTACGGGCCCAACATTCGACCGTACCATAATCGAAATCAGTTCGTGGAGCGTAAGTTAAAATTCTAGACGAATTCAAGGAAGATCCTGCTAAATGTCCAAGGTTGCTAAACCGTTGTTTAATTAGAGATCCCGCTGAGCTTGGTCCAGCTCCACTGCTAGTAGCTATTGATGAAATTGTATTATTAAATGACCAACGGTATTCTGTAGGTGGAGGATTAGCTTGTACGTGACAAGCGATTGTTACGGTTTCTTTTTTGGCTACACCATAAACTACTCTTTGTATAGCTTTGTTACTGTTAGCACTATTACTTGGTGTACACGTTGGAGGATCTGAATATAAAATAAAATAAAATTAATACTACGCATAGTAATAAACATATTAATTTGGTATATAATATTTATTTCTTAAATTATAATTTATTAATTATATTTTTTAGACACATAAATTATTTTAATTATATCGTATATGAATCGCTAACTGCAAAAAGGGGACAAGTCCATTTTTATCAATTTTGATTTTATTATCATTTTTCATTAAGCACGCGTAAATACATCGTTTACTGCAGATAGGAGTCAAATCCGATTATCAAAACAATAAATATACTGTTTGGAAATTCTTGTTTACTATAGAAAGGGCACATGTCCATAGGTACTTGGTTTTTGATCATTCCTGAAAAATTAGGAAAAGTGGACTTGTCCCCTTTCTGCAGTTAGCGATTCATATGTGTTTAGTGTTTGAAACTTACAAAGCACATCGAGATAAATTGATTTGCTGTGAGGACCCGGGCCTTCGGCGTTTTCTGCACCACACGTATAATGGCCCGCTTCACGACGACTTACACCTTGCAACACCAATGACTGATTACTTATAATGATTGTTGCAGTCGTTCCGCTTCCAGATATTGAACCGCCGCTACCAGCGTTGTGGTGAAGTTCTATTCCCTAAAATATTGGAAATAGGATATTACGACACTACGAAATTTTAGATAAAATAATAATTTAAAATAAAATACGCTATTTAAATAATTGATTATTTAAAAATAATTAATTCGACTCTCGTACCGGTAGATATGTTACAGGTGTAAGTATATTTTTTCTTAAACGAATCAATAATAATATTAATAATATAAAATGTAAATTTATTTATAATAATATATAACTTATTGATGTGAATTGACGTCGCGCGTTACCTTTGTCATATTATCGAACTTTCGACGATAAAACTAATTTAAATTTAAAACTGTAATCATTTTATTTTGTTTTTACAAAAGTAAAACGTTTCTTTTATTCCACGTTTACGTCGTTATCATTTATATATTATTATCTAAACGTCAATATTATATTAAAATATCATAAAATGACACGTACATCACGTTTCCATTGAACTTTGTACGCTGGCGGTACCGCATCGACCGTACAATCAAAATACACGTCTGTACCCTCGCGAATGTCATCCGCCCGTAAATTCGTTCCTAACGTGATTTGCGTCTCGGGAACATCTGGAATAACGACAAAAAAAAAAAAAATAATAATAATAATAACAATAACAATAATAAAATTAATTCACGGCGCGCATAATGATCGTAGCTACTTAATTATTATAACATTTTCGTCGTATATAATTATATTAATGTAATAATAATTATTACATAATTACGAATATAATATTCTTCTTCTTCTTCTTCTTCTTTAGTTTCGGCCCTTAAGACCATCCTGAAAACGCTAAACTATATGCCACTTATCCCTGTCCTCCGCTACTGCTCACCATTTGACACCAGGCTCTATCCTTTCCACTTCACTCTTCACACCGTCTTCTCACCTCAACTTAGGTCTACCTAGTGTTCTTTTCCCATTAGGCTCTTCTACGATCACCTGTTTTTACTAAAGTACCCTGTTTGCGCCAAGCATGTGTCCTGCCCAACTTAGTTTCCGCTTGGCGATCTCTCTAACTACATTCGGCCTCTGATAAAGTCCTATAAATATATAGTCGGAATATAATATGATTATCCGTAATAATACTCGTGGATATAAAAATATATCATATTATTATGTCGATGGTGATTCGTATTTTTTTGTTCGATGGCACGCACGATAATATCGTAATAATATATTACATACATAATACGGTTTTCAATCAAACGGTAGTTATATATAATATAATAATAATAATAATAATAATAATAATAATAATAATAATAATAATAATAATATATTATACTGTTGGGGGATCAGCTATACACAGTAGTATCTTATTAACTGGGTGACTTAACTTTTTCGCGGACGTACGGAGCGGGGGGGGAGGGGTGGGCAAGACGGCGTTTATATATTGCGAAGACGACGTGTACGCGAGAGTGGTCGGGTGGCGGGAGGGGTGGAAGAGCAATTTCACGGCCGATTGACCGCGAGCGGACGGAGGGGAAGGAAAGCACGTCGGCCGGTATACAATAAAAAAAGTAAAAAAAAAAAAAAAAAAGAAAAAGAAAAAGAAAAAAGAAAGAAAAAACGTCGTTGCCGCGCGCCCGCGACCGTATGTACGGTTTTTATCATAATAAACGACGACGACGAGATGCGAGTTAACTTATTTTTTTATTTATTTATTTTTTATTTTTATTATTTTTTTTTTTTTTTTTTTTTTTACGTACGCCAGCGAGCTTTTTCTTTTATATACGAAATTGGCACGGCGACAGAGTTCAACGACAAATGGTCCGGACGTAACGACAATGACGGGCCAACTACAGCGCCGCGTTGCGGGATGACAGAATGACAGTGTATAAAACGCAGTAAAGCCCGACCGGAGCGGCGGCTAAAGAGTGTACCCGTAGAAATAACTGGTGGGAGGGGTGATGGGGGAAACAACAAATAAATAAAACATAAACGCGCGCGCGATAAATTACAATATAAAGTAAATATTTTATGAGATACACAAATTTCTCTCTTTTTTTTTTTTTTTTTTTTTTTTTTTTTTTTTTTTTCGACGGCAAAAAAAAAGAAAAAAAAAAGGTGAATCTATATCGAGTCTGGCCCGCGTGTATTGTGCACAAAAATTTAACGCTACACGCGTTATCGTCACCGCGCAGTATTTTATTAATATATCGATTTATACTTTTTATACTATTATTTATACGTATATTAATACGACACATATGTATAATATCGCGGTGACGATAAAGTCAAAAAGGAAATAATATATTACAATATTATATTTTATATGTGTCCCGCGACTATGTACATAAATGATACACCGTACAATACGTTATTTTTTTTTTTTTTATATTTTTTACAAGTCAATTTTAACGTAGGTACTCACGCAATCCAATTAGACGTTTAGTTCTCTGACTTGGGGTTGTAACGTAACGACTCGTGTTAGAACCATACGCGCCATCGGGGATCGGGATATTGTCGATTCTGTTTTTTTTTTTTTTTTTAATAATTTACCTATTAGTGTTATTTGCCGAAAAAATATTTCGAATCCGTATGATTTTTTTTCTTCGTTATCAATGTACACTTTATGAGCTCTTATCAGCGCTTATACGATTATACATATTACTTGTACCTAGGACCTAGCACTTATACCTATTACGAGTTGCGACCTATTTTTCAGTTATCATCGACATACGAATTGACAGTCTAAACGAATCGCCTATATAAATAATAAAAAAGGTAAGAAAAAATAAAAACTGTAAACGATTATTAATTCGTAACAAGATTATTAGTCGGAGGAAATAAGTTTGTAATTATTTATCATAATTTACTAAATTATAATAATAATATGATATTGTTTATGTTTAGAGTGTTTTATGTCGCCTATTGGTTATAACTTTATTAGCAACAAAATAAATATGACGAAAGAAAGGTACTACCTAAATTTTTTTAAATAAATAAGATAAAATGGAATTAAGTTATTTTCAATGTAACAGTAAAATATAACATTACTACAATATCGCGTAAAAATAATTTTAGTTATAATTTATATAAACAAATATAGACAATTTTGTCATGGAAAAGTTTTCTATTTATTTTAACTGATGGTGCTTAAAATATGTTTACAATATGGGCATACAGGGAATTGATTCAAGACTGAAGAAAAAACAGTAATATGAGTTTGCAAACAAAATTTGTGATATCGACTGCATTCGAGTTAGGTCTCGAAAAAAAAAAACGATCAATAAAACTTGTGTACTAATTTGGTCCAATGTTATAGAGAATATTGTATACCAGTTGGGTCTCGATAACAACGTATTTTCCCATTACCTAAACTTTAACTGTTATCGTGTATATAACTGTTTGTTGATATTCTAAACTAACTACAATTTCGGTATAATACATTTTTTTTTCACGTACGATAATGAACGATATAATACTAAGTATATTTGGTAAAAAAAAACGCAAAGAATCGTAGGTTATTTATAAATTTAAATTAATAATAAATAATATTAATTTCGCTAATCAAATATTGGTATATACATAATTCAGTTTATTTTCATCATTTTTATTATTATTATTATTATTGTTATTGTAATAATAATATAACCAATTATAATGTAAAATATATTATAATCATCATACATATTATTAAAGATAATTGTAATGTGCTCTTTACAGTTTGTATTAAAATTAATGATTTTTCGTTTTTGGCATATAATTATCAACTTTATTATAAGCATACAACATACGTATTGTGATTTTAATTAGTATATATTGTGTTGACTATAATGCTAGGTATACTTTATTGAATACATTTTATATTCAAAGGGAAAAATAATTATTATGTTGATTACAATATGATAATTCAATTATTAGTATTATTAAAATGAATAATAATTACAAAGTGTATATATTTAATAACCACACGTTATTCTTAGATATTTAAATAATATATCAATATTAGATTCAATATATTGGTTTTACAATAATGATATGTGTCTTTTTTTTTTATATATATATGCAAACACTTTCTTGTCCGGAAATAATGCTTCGATTTCACGAATAGCATATATTTCCGGTAGGAAAGTGAATGTAGTTTGTACTTTATAGAAGTTATTTTTCGAAAATTTCTCAAAATTGAACTTATTACGTAGGAAAAACTACAAAAAAAACGACGAAAATACAAAAAAATAAATAAAAATAATTAACAAATAATTTTTCACGAAAACTGAATTTATGACAAAATCAATTTCTATATTTTATTATAAGTATAACTCAAGAAATATTGAACTGAGAAATATAAACATTATTGGAGTTCACATATATCAGATAAAAATTTGGAACCGTTACATCTTACATTAATTTTTTGAAAAATAAAAAACTTTGAATATTTCTTAAAATTCTAGTTTTGAACTCTAAAATGTTTGATAAAATGGCAATTTTAAGTTTTAAAATCATATTCACATATTACGTGTTATCAAAATATTAGAAAAATCCCAAATCTTAATTATTTTTTATAACTAATTCAATTTGATATTTTTAATGTAATCAAAAATCTAAGAATCTATATAAGAATTCGTTTTATTATTTCTCAAAATTTTTACAATAATGATTAACAAAAAAGACAAAACATTTTGAAAATGTTTGAAAATTTCATTAAGTATCACACATATACGTATCTTGACGTGTTACGAAAATATAAAAATCGACGGTATTATTATTTTTTTTTTTTATGCATTAAATAAGAAATGTTAGTAAAATCGATATTTGTAGTATTTATATGGATTCTTATTATTAATATTTCACAATATTTTTTCAATAATGTTTCATAAAAAAGACAAATTTTATTGAAGCTCAAATAAATATTGTTTAACTCAGTTTCGAATTATTACAATAAATAATGATAAATCATCGCATTCGAAAAACGATTTTGAACAAAATTCTGTCAGATATGGTCATTTAGAAGACTCGTTTAGGGATTTTATGAGCATTTATATTGAATTTAGAAACTTGAAAATGTTATTGGGTGTTCGATATTCATATTATACTTAATATATATGATAGAATTTTGGAACTCTAACATTGAAATTTAAACCTAAATGAAATATCTATGGGTTTAAATTTTTAATAAAAATGAAAAAAATTTTAATGGATACCTACATTTGACTGAATTTCGCTCAGGATCATTTTTTGATTGCAATAATTTATCATTGCATTCAAATTTTATTCAAATTTCAACACTATTCTAATTATATCCTCTATCCCTTCCACAGAAGTATCATCTCTTCTTTTAATATTATATTTATAGGAATAGTATACAATTATATTATTAGAATTTGTAAAGATAAAAAAGAAAGTAGAATGTAATTAAATTTAGTTATTATTATTTAACAGAAATACTTTATTTGTTATTAGTTTTTGAGTTTTGATATAAGTAAAAAACAACTTGAAAACAATGTACTAAGAAGGGAAAAAATCACTACAAGTTTTATCACATAAGATGTAATGATTTTTTTCTCTTCTTAGTTATATAATAAAAAGTGATACTCAGAATAAAATAAGATTTTTAAAGAAAAAAGATAGAACACGAGTCACTAGTCACAATAAATGATTATAAAAAAAACTCATTAAAACAAGTTTAATTAAATATTAATATAAAAATATACATTAAAAATAAATACGAGTTGGCACTATAAATATCTAACAACTATTTTCTTGAAGTGATAATTTAAGAAGAAACTACTAAGGTACCGTTATATATATAAGTAAATCTAAGTTTTGCGGTAGGCAAAATTTGCTATGAACTGTCAATAAACAGTAAAACAAAGCTCGACCTTCGTTCATCTAAAACTTTCAAGTTTTGTGTTATTATTACGCTCGGTATACTCGTATACTACTATATTCTATTAATAGTGTCTATTTTATCTACTTTAATTATTATATATATTTAGTAGAATAATAAAATAAATAAGATAAAATTATTTACGAGTAGGTATATTTTATGTATATATATATATATACATAATATAATTGAATAAAAATCGATAAATAATTTTGAAATTTTATTTATTTAATACTTCTAAATTGAGTAAAACACTCTTCTCATTCTCTACAATCTTAATGTTATTTAAATTTATATTGTATATAATATTGTAATATTATATTTAATCAAGTTATATAAGTAAATTGGTCTTATATATTTTTTTTTTAATTTTATTCTTGTAAATATTATTGTTTACGAATATACGTATCTACCTTTTAAAAAATTGAGGATAATTACCTAAAATTAAAATGATGTAAGAAGTCCAAGCTAAACATATTAAATATTTTGTAAGAAAAACTAATAAACTAAACGTTGTTAATTTATTATGAAAATTTTATGTTTATTTAAAAGATAAAACTTGCATTAAAGTTATTTATTATACACATACTAAATTTTGAATTTGGCCATAAAGGATTCAACTAAGAAAAGTGAGAAAATTATACAATTTAAAAAATAGCTATAAAGTCGTGCAATCGATTTTTGTGTGAAATGAACTCGTACATTTATATATCCTTTGTTCTATCTAATTTTTTTGGGAGATTGTTTAATTATTATTTAATAATTAGATTATCGCATCGATAAAATTATACTTAAAAATAATGATACACCATAATGTTAGAAATTACTATAAAATTAAAATGTTAAGGAGTTAAAATTATGGTAAGTATATAATCATTTATATGACCTAGTAGTTTAATTATTAAATTGAGCATCAAAAACGTATTATAAAAAACATCAAATTATGACATTATCTCGTATAAATATGACTTATGAAATTTTGGTAATTTAGGGTTTGAGACTGTGAAATCTACTTTTTCCTCAATTACATAATGTTTTGAATTATTTATTGAGTTGGTTGTATCTCAAACAATTTTACTTAAAGGATTCGTTTTTAGCCCTTTATAATATTATCCTTCATCAATCATTTTCTAAAGTACATAATCTTCATTTTTTTTTAGTACCAAAATAGAATTACCTTTATCAAATTTCAAATAAAATAAATCTTTATTCTTAGTTCCATGTTGTATGACTTTGAATTGGTTTTGGTATTAAATTTGCAATACGTAGAATATAGTACTTTAAAGGATATTGTAAGGTACTAAGGTATCATATAATTTTATACTACAAATTACGAAATCTTTTCCATTCAAATAATATAAATAAATAAATCTTAAATTTTAATAATGGACAATTCTCATTAAAAATATATTGATTTTTAAATTTGATGAAATTAATAATATTATATATTTTATTAAAACGAGAATGGACACAATGTCACTTGAAGGTCTAACAGTTTTTTATTAATTTAAAATTTTAACCTAACCAATACAAATTACAAAGATATTTTTTACATATAATATATCGTTATTATAATATTATTTCTATCATAAATTGATTTGATTCATTTTTAAATATTGTTACGTTAGTTCTTCGCGCGTTATTGTTTATGACACCGTGTTTAATTTTAACTTAACTTTAACTTTTTCATTTAAATATATATTTTTCCTAAGTACTAACTTTTTATGTTTATATTTTTGCGTAATATTTTGTAGGCTGTGAACTTTATTAATGTAGTAGCAGGTAGGTATATGAAATTTCATTAAATCTGCTAAATTAAAACATTTTAAAATTACTTTTTGTTGGCTAACAATATGATGAATATAATATATATATATAGGTACTATGTGAAATGTGCTACGTATTATTGTACTGTGGAATGTAGTTTACTTTATGTAATGTATTTAGGTACAGTAAACATTACACATTCATAGAACAACATTTAAAATTTTGTAATTAAATTTGATTTTTATTCGTGGTGAATTTTAAGTAAAAATTAAAATTTCTACGATAGTTAAGTTGATTATTTTTGAGTGACGACTAATTAGTGAAACATATTTTAATTTATTGAAATAATTAATTATTTTTATTATAAATAAATAAGTAGACTTGTGTTTTTAAAGATGACTTTTTTTACGATTACTACTAACAATTACTATATTGTTACTTACAACTTTATAATATATAATAATTTTTTTCAAAACACAAAAAACTAAAAATATAATACGGACATGATTTAAAGTTAGATATAATATTAATATCCATCATTATTTATTCTCGGTATATGGTTAGCAATGAGGGGTCAGGTCAGTTTAAAAATTTCTGAATACGTTCTTGTATAAACGTATGAACCGTTTTGTGTATAATAACGAGAAGAAAGAAGAACAACAATTAAATATAAAATATCACAATACTAGGTACTATTATACTTACACTGTATTCGTAATAACCATGTGCTTTGTATAAACGGTGTTCCGGCGTCATCACTACCGGTCGCTATTGTGTTTTTTCGTTGTGATGTCGATTGTTGTTGGTGCTGTGGATTTTCTGCCCTACAAGTTAACTTGCCGTCGTAGTCCGATATTTTGAGTAAATTTCTTTCTCCGGCTTCTTGATATCGTAATTTATTTGGTTTAACAGGTATAAACGTCAAAACGCTGGTAGTTGAGTTACCATCAGAAGAAGTCTATTAAAAATACAATTACAAGTGAAAATAATAGAAATAAGGAACAAGAAATAAGAAAATAAGAATAAATGTATAGCAATAATAAAAACGTACCATTACTATCATTAGCCATTACTATACACGAGTATAATATTACAATAGTGTTTTTATTTATTTATTAACTTAAACAACTGCAAGAGAAATGAAAAAAGTAACTACTATTTATACCTTCATCTGAATCATAATATAAATTATTTGCTTTGGGAAATACGCTGTTATTAAAAATATTGTAATTTGGTTAATAATATATTTTAAAAGAAAAATATTTTTTAATAAAATAAAATATGAGTTTAGAAAATTGGTAAGTGCAATTTAATTAAAATAATATAAGACAATTTTATTTTATTTTTAATGTTTTATTATCGTTTTGAATTTTATATATACTTATTTAGCTCTATAGACCTATAGTTATATTAATTCTCTTTATACCAAATGATTTTTATATTATATTTAAGATTTAACAACGTGGGTACTTTTTGTATTTGAACAGTTATAAAGTAAATAGAATGTTTTATACTTAACAGCAGAACCCAAATTTTATGAAAAGGAGAATTGAAAATAGCATTTACTAATATAATAGTTGTTAAACGAAAACACAGTTAAGTTTAATCCAGCTATTTGTAATAAATATTATAATAATATTATAAAGTAGAATAAAATGGATATTAAAATATGAAAAGAGCTTATAATCTTCAGTGATACTTAGGTGTTAACTGGAAGTATTTTAATATCTCCTATTAAACTTTATGATCAATCTTATATTTTATTTTATTATATTAAATATATATTTAGTGTAAAATTTCTAAATGTTATATTATAATATAATAAACGTATTTTAAATCAATTATTTTAAAAGTTCCCCAGTTAATTGGTGTCATAATGGTTAAATGTTATTGATTTTCAATTACACGTATTAATATATTACAAAATATTACAAATTTAATAATAATAAAAAAAAACTAATACATTTCACTAAGTACCCAATGAATTTTTTTTTTTTTTTTGCGTTTCTCTAAGAGTCTACCTTCTCTTCTCGGGGGAACAATGGCGGTTATATTCTTATACTATTTATTTTTGTACGTAAATATAATTTATTCTTTTACCATGATTAACAATTAATAAATATTAATGAAAAGGTGAATTAATATATTCTCATCTTAGGCTTCAATTTACGTATCTAATCTAATGTAAATTACACCATTAATTTTACTAAATTGTATTTGAGTAAATAATATATTATATAGTACCAACCCAAATAAGTAATGTCGGTGTTATTTTAATAAATCATCGCATATTTTGTAACTACAAAGTATTTTAATATTTTATTATACATATATGTGTGGATAATGTAATAACAAAATAAAGTTTCTATAAATAAAGTATACTTTGAGTTGACTACGTGTCTACGTTGATGCCTCTCATGTAGCACTTATTCGGTTAAACTTAATATTATTTGCATAATTTAATAAGAAAATGGAAACTGCTGTTTTATTATAAAATTGTAATTTTTTATTTATAATTTTTTTACATGCGATACTGTAATCAATGAAAACAAATAATAATATATAATCATATAATATGAACTTTTGAATAATTCATGATTAATGATAAATAAATGATAACGGGTTGAATAAGGGGATGAACAAATTTAAAATTTAAAATAGGTATTAAATAATAAATCCAATAACTTTTATTGATGAAGTTGAATATTTTATTGCATGTACGTATGTATTTTATAATACGTACAATGTATACGATAAATTAATATTTTAAATTTTATTTGTAGGATCAGATTCCAATTATTATTTTTTTTTTTTATATTTATATATATTTTAAATGTTATACTACTATTTATAATTTTAATAATGCGATTTGAACGTATTGGCAAAATAAGGTTCAATAAAATATTTTTAATTTTTGTATTTTTTGTTGATAGAATTTTATTAATTTCGATTAGTATAAGATAAGTGAAACTATTTTTAATGAATTGCTTTAATTTTCTATAACACATTAATAATATTGTATTATTAATTGAATTTATGTAATTATGTTATATTGTTGTGATTTTGTAACGATGAAATATAATATTTATATAGAATTATAATTAATATCAAATATTATAAATTGTTGTTTACGGTTAAATGTATTTCGACAAATATTATTTAGCAATCAATTGACGGTATGGGATATTATACGGTAATAATTATGTAAATACAATAATATTATAATTATTTATCTAGCCAAATCTTTAATTACGAAACCTTTTTAACCATTACAAGTGCACTTAGCATTTTAATTTTGAAAAACACTGCCAAAATGTTCGTTATTGTTATTGAAAAAATATTTCGCAATGCATAAAATTATATATTATATAATTATGATTTACTTAGAATTCTATAATTATTTTTTAACGGAGAATACTTAACGTCGATACATTTTTATACATTTATCGTATATAATATATTCAACTGCCTAATATAAATTATAATAATTGTACGAGTATAATAAAAATTTCGAATGAAATATTAAATTGCTCGTTATAGAAAATATATTAATATAGTTTACGTTTGAATATAATATTGTTATATTCGGACACGTATGGATTTCACTTACCGTTTCCCGAGTGGTGTCCAATCGTCGGCCGTCCATCCACCACGTCAGTTTGGCCGGCGGTCGCGATCCGTAAGCCCGACACGGCAATTCGTATTTTCTGCCTGCCGTCAACGGTTGTAATTGACGTTGTTCTTGAATATTGCTGCTTTGCACGGTCAAATGATCGTCTGTGTCGGGCGACGGCAACGGTGTCATTTTCGCCGATGACTGCGTAAACGGGGGCGGATGTAAATCGCCGACACCGCTAAAGTGACCGTTTTCCGCAATCGGTAAGATTTGTACCGTCAACGGCGGAACTGTGTACGTTTTGCGAAAAAAAAAATAGGAAAAAGACAAAATTATTCAAACCTGTGTAAATTCGTATTTACAGAGCTCTTAACTCGTATACATTACAATGTATACATTTTATATATACGTACATAAAAAGGACTAACGGATATGATGGTAAAAAGAAATCGAATTTGTAAAAAAATAAACGATTTCTAGAGAAACTATCGAAATCTAAAATTCTACGTCTAAGTCTTACAAACGTCTTATTTAATAATAATATTATAATAGTTTAAACGTAATTATATATTTTCATTAGGTGATCCAAGAGTCTTTTAATAAAACTGCACTATAACTGCATTTAAATAATTGCATTTATAGCACGATATAGAAATGTATGTGACCGGGTTTTAAACGGTTATCCTATACGTATTAATAATAAACGTAAAGTACGTAGGTACGTAATATAATATACCGTATATTATATTACGTATTAAAATTCAAAAATTTACCTCAGTATACCATTATTTTCAACCAAACAATTTTATTTATATCAAGGAGCGTATAAAAAAAAAAAATATATAATTTAGGTGTATGTCACGTGAGATAAAAATTAAAAACAATATTTATTGCATTTTTAAAATTTTAGAAAAACGTTTAATTACTATAATACTATTTTGGATTAATCTGTTATTTGATAATTTACTATGTATATAATATATAATATGTAAATATTCGTTATATTATACTATTATTATGTCAATCAAACGTTTATCTCTATTATATCTATACGAAATATATTGCATATAAACACTGTGTGCGTAATAAACTAATAACTGATAATAATTTGACGTTATTTGTATATTTTGCCCCATTATAATAAATTATCAATTTATAAATACGATCAATAGTCTATTTTCATATTCAACTATATTTTCTCTCGAATACAGTTTTATTTTTGTATACCCTTCGCACGCGATTATAATACAAACACCGCTTTAAAAGTTCAAACGATATATTTTATTATATCTATTAAACATTTTTGGAAAATTATTCGCAGTTTCAATGAATGAAATTCCGAGAATATCATAGATTAACTATATTAAAATATAAAATAAACTGAGAATTTCACTACAGAATTCGTTTAAAAATTAACACTTGAATTTAGTTGCTCGATATATACAGTGGCAAATATAATAACGCGTATACAACTACATAGTAAATGTATGTAATTATAAAATAAAATCTCATGTTACGCGTACATTAACTGTAAAACATTTATTGGCATAATATTTATACGTATAACGTCAATTTTCATTTATGTACGTCGATTACGAAAAAAAAAAAAATATATAGTATGATATACAAATACATGGAATATATTAAATTATTGTAACGTTATTATTGATTTAAGCATATTATACAAATTTATAAATTTACAAATTATTTTTATTTCTATATCTATACAGCACCTAATCGTAATATTTAAAACATTAACAACGAAATCGAACTTTGAAATAATTTCAAAATCATAAAAAAAAATAAATAAAAATGTATATAAGAGTGGACATAAAAATATTACACACGAGATTGCGGCAAAATGGTACCTATACAGATATAATTAATTCTATAGGCGTATTAACTATAAGACCCATTGACCCGACCCGTTATTTTATATAATTATTATCTGGTGAAATCGTGTAATCCGTTCATTAACAAGGTGATTAAGGTAATTTATAGAGTACCTATAATATACACATAATACATTATTATATAGTAATTCAATAAAAAAAAAGTATTACACACATGTACACGTAATACGTGAATATAAATATAATGATGGCCATATTAATTTAATTTAAAATAACACAATAATTTTTTTTTTTTATAATTTAATTATATTATATGGATTTCTTTGAGTTAAAAATTTATTTTTATTAACCTCGAAAAAAAAAGTTGGAAAAATCAGTTTATAAAAACTCAATGGGTCCCATGACGCGTGTTGATATACCACAATGATATAATGATTATGTTGATTATGGAATTCATAATTTTTTTTTATAAAAAATACTTGTATTACGTATACTATTCATAATAATATGTTAAATAACTTAAATAATATTATAATATATTGTTATAAAAACGCACGATAAATTACTATTATTATATATTCGGTGCGCTCAATTCGCCCGTTGTTCGTTGACACGTTATTGTTTTAATATATTTTTCAAAAACGATTAACCCGCCAGATCCGAATAATATTATAATAATAATTCGCGCACCGACTAATTCGAATATTTATTTTTTATTTTTTTATTTTATTTTATTTTATTTTTTATTTTTTGGTGCCGTATGCTCGCCATACCGCGGTTAGGGTTTTGGACGCTTATGCGCGTGGTTTTTGTCGTACGGCCAGCAGCTATATATGACCGCGGCAATTAACAGCACCCAGCAAGGTCATAATTATATGTAATATATTATATAGGTATAAAACAATAATTATTATAATATAGGTACCCTGCGTCGTCCGGTGTAAACGATTAATTTCGATCGCCGGACAACGGTCGTAGACACGTCGCGCGTGTAAAAGTCCGGAGGGCGAGACCGCGTGAAAAATGACCCTAGTAGTCGCGAATTCGTTTATGTTATAATATAAAATACTCGTATATTCATGCGTACAGGTACACATTATTATTATTATTATTATTATTATTATTATTATTATTATTATTTTCGCGAATTCGCGACGTGTTGTGATATAAATATGTGTAAATACCGCGTGCGACACGTTCAAACGGCCTATTGTAAAAGACACGCGCGCGCATAATTTATATTATAATATTATACGGCGTACACTTGTACCTATACGATTATTGTATTAATTATTATTATATTATTATATCGTACGAGTGTTTCGTAATATAATACATCATGTATATAATTTAATACGTCTAGTTAAAAACGACTCGCGTTGGCCGATTAATAATATTATAACTCGGCGACGTCACGCGCACGAGAGAACGCCTCGTTTTCGGGAGCACACAGAGCGGTCGAAACGTCGCGGTTTTTGTCATACACGCGCGAATCCGTCTTGTATTACATAATATTAATATTATATTGTACAAAATATAATATAATATTGTGTTATACGTTATATTATTATACGAAACGTTAATATATATTTTACACATAATCGCGGGTACAAACGAATAGCAGCCGACTTTATAATAATAATACGAGTATTACACGCGTGTACACTAACTAGCAGTCGTACATAACGCGCCGCACATGTCCGTATACGGTCGGAAAACCGTGGCTGTCAAGCGCACGCAACGCTTATTTGCGGGAATTCCGCGCTGCGGTAATTAACGAGAATCACACCGGCGCGGCGTGCCGGACGAATATATAGTGGAAGGAACGGGCCGCGGGATAATGTAATTTTATTACATATGTATTGTGCGAAACATGACGGCCGCCATTATATTGTTACCGTCATACGATATAATTATTATTATTATAATATATTCGGTGTTTGTTCTGCTGCAGATTTCTGTGTTTAGTGTTTTACTGCGGCGGCGGAGGGATTTTCGCGAATTTATATTATTATAATATACAACACCGCGGCGGCAATCTGCAGCGTCGAATTAAATTATTTTATTACCGCAATTGGTATGGTAAGGGGGTCGTAATATTTTGTTTTTGCACGAAGTCCATTCTGATATTTTTTATTTAAACCTCTAATCGATAATATAATAATATAACATATTGAATTACACACGGACAGTAAATCCGGATTAGACGCGATATTATATTACACGTTAAACGTTGTGTATACGCGTAAACGCGTATGATATTATTACGACGTTATAACGTGTATGGCTTGTTCGTTTTTACCCCATTTATCGTAAATTCGTAACCGATTGACAAAATTTCCATATATCACGTATAATATTATATTATAATATACATTAGGAAAGTCAAAGAAAAATCAACGAGTCAATGAAGTAATTTCAACGAAAAACTTGACGCAAATAAAATATTACGCATTTTATAGTAGGTAGTAATAAAAATGGAAACAATTTATCGTTAAGGCGAAAAAAAATTCGAGGGTTCGTTAATTTGGAAACTATAGAAGCTCCATTATATTATAACATCTCTTTGCCCCGCCTAATCGCTTAATATTTAATATAATATATTATTATATACTTATAGGGTATTTATTTGAGCTCTTTGTCAGAAAAATAAATATAATGGAAAGACATTTTTAATTTTAATCACAGATACGTAATTAGACAAAATACACTTTCCGTAGTATGTTATCTCGTATTTCTAAAATATTCCATTTCTAAGTTATCGATGAAAAAAATTGCTGTATTACGATAATGGACATTAATGGTATTAATTGTTTAAAGTTTAATACAATAATTGATGGAGGTGAAAATAATTTTCTTTAAAAAAAAAAATGTCCATTGTCTTCCTTTATACGAAACTTCAACGAACTTTTATAATATTATGGTATGAATTATTTAGCAAAATAATAATACAATACGCTGGTAATATTTTAACAATAATAAATATTGTTTATTTGTAAAATAAATATAACCCACTAATTAATACTATATACGTATTGGAAAGCACGATAAGATAAGGACGAACAAAATAATACAAATGTATAAAATACCACGATGACATATTATTGTATTTGAGAAAAATATTTTGACCAAAGTTCGGTATAAACTTTAAGATACTGATAATAAATGAGTTATTACTTCCTTGAAACATAAAAACAAAAAAAATATATTATTATTCATATTTATATACTTTAACATTAAAATAATCATTTTAAAATTATATTACTTATCATTTAAAACACATATGTTAATAGTGAATAAAATTTTCAAGATTCTATGACTTGTATTTCATTAGTTATTATAAAGACATAAAATGAATAAAATCGAGTTCATCAAAATTGTATAATAGTTTCTTGGAATTTTACTGTTTTTAGTATATAGTTTTTCTTATATTATTTAAGAAGGCTATTGAAAAATTCAAAAAATAACCGAAATAAAGTACTACATGGAATTCTCTGCCGAAAGTTTACCCTATTTTCGTGGTAATTGGACCACTTTTATTTCCCATGAGGCCATGACCCTGCTTCATACATTAAAAAAAATGTAAGACAAATCGATATTTAAAATCAATAGTTTCTTTGCTTCGTTCAGAATTTAAAATATTAAAATTAATGGAATACTTTTGGCATTATACTTACAATTCATGTCCACGTGGACGACGGCCGTTAGTGATGACTGACGTTGTCTCGAAGTCCAATGAATAGGATCAACTTCTTTGTTCATATTATTTCCTTCGATATGAGTATCAATATTACTGGAACCGCTATTGGTAACAATAATTGAATAATCTTCATCGTTATAAAAATAATTCCAAGCTTGACAAGTGAGCTCGGTATGTAAATCGCTACGTGACAATCCAGTCAAAGTCAAATCTACTTCTATAACTTCTTCTGAATTATCTCCACCAGTTGGGGCGGACAAGCTTGACGTTACTACAGCTGCAGCATAACCATCAATGGCTGGAACTTCTTGACGTTGATGTCCATTGGTATCATCAGGATCATCTGACGATTCTGGTTTTAATAGCTGATTATCACGAAACCAAGCTACACGAGGTCTAGGTATTCCTGTAAAAATTTAAAATATATTATATAAAGTATTATTCGAAATTATATTAACTATTATTTTTCTCGTAGTCAAAAAAAAAAAAAAAAAAAAAAAAAATAATAATTAAAAAACAAAGTATAAAATAATATGCTCGATATAAGTGAATATAAATTCTGATGTTGTTTTATCAATAGATTTTTAAAGTAAGTTATAAAATTTAAATATATAGATAGGTGCTATCGATTCTATAAATTATTATGCATTGTAGTTGTACGCTATCATAATTATATTTGAAAATGACTATAATGAATTGTTATAAGAAATAGAATAGATTTATATGATATTATAACCTTTTATATTTAATAAAAACGAATTTTAATTTAATCAAATGTACAGGTATAGTTATTTTTAAAAAAAAATGAAAAAAAGGGAAGTGTAAATAATAATATATGTTTTTTTTTTTTTAAATAATATGTGAATAGAAAAAAATACACCCAACGCGGCGACTTATATAGGCAATATCGGTACATATTTGTATACGTGAAAAAAATATAGTGTTTGTATAATAAATTTTAACATTTAATTTTTGAACTGAAGATAATTTTTATTATTATAAAGTTCCAATTAAAAATTACAAGTTTTAGTAATATTGCAATTAAATCAATAATAATATAGATTAGGGTATTAATAAATAATAATTTTAAAAAAATAAAAATTTTAAATGTTGGATGAATATTGTGTTTTAACGCGTACACAAAAGTAAAATTGTACACATTAGTGAAAATTCATAATAATATATTAATTATTACTTTACTCTGCAACTTTATATATTATGAATCTCAATATACCCTTTTAATAAACTATTTCAAACAAATAACTATAATATAATATATTATAATATTAGATTGTAAAACAGAATTTTGGGAATTTAAATAATTTTTAATTTAACGTATTTTAATTATAAAATACAAATACGACTAAGCATAATAAACATTTTTTATATCTATTTTATTAAAATAGTTAGATACTGCAGATAATATTATTTACGAGGACAAATTAAATTAATCACTTCGTCACATTACTTAAAGTACTTAAAGTGTATAAAATATATGACGGTACTCTCACTAAAAGTTATAGTATTGTATATTTTATTATTAATGATGATACGAGAAAACGTATTTTTGAAACAAATAAAATAAATTACCAGTTATATTCATTAATAAACGTAGTATATATTATATATATATTTGTTTTTATTACATAACAAAGAAAGTATACGAATATTTTATTTTCCAATTCAACGTAAATTAATATTGTATACCTGATGATATGTGCGTAATATATATATATATATATATATATGCATATTGTATACACCCTGATATAATAATCGGATGCGTATAATGTATTTATGAACGTATACATATTTAAACTTGGTATACGATATTAACATATTATATTATAATTATCGTGCGGTATAAATCCATGAAATATTTTGCGGAACAACGTTATTTAAATTTAATGTCACAAAAATGTCAGGGATTATTATAGGATTAGTCGTATGTAATCCTCTTTACTTCGTAACATTTAAGTTCGAGTCACACTGTACAATAAACTCTGTAATTTGGTATGCGGTATATAATTTATTATAAATCGTTAAATATTGCTTTTAATTATATTACAAACAAAAACATATTTCTATAGAAAATTGAATAAATCGTAACGATATTATTGTTTGTTATATTATATTATGTTATATTGTACGTGTGTATTGTTTACATAATCGACGATCAACAGGCGGCGTTCCTAATCCCACGGCGCAATAGATTTATAATCGACCAGTGAAAATCTGTACTACGTGCCGATGTGTATGTGATGTGTATGAAGTGTATATTATTATTATTATTATTTTTATTATTATTATTATTATTATTATTATTTTTTTTATTATTAGGTATTATTATTATTATTATTATTATTACACCGTACGCTGCGGTGTTGTTATTGACATATTTTAACAGGCGAAAATACAAACGAAAAACGTCAAGATTTGTTTTTTTTTGACGCTGTCTATAGCACGATATGAATAAAAAATATATTTTTAAATTATTTTTTTATTTTGCGGGCGAAGGAGTACCGGAGTAACCGGAGGGGGATGCGAAATAATAACACCGAAATCGTTTACTTATTTATTGCGGGCCAGACGAGTGTGCGAGTAAATGAGAAAAGGGGAGAGCGCGTATATTATGGTTAATAAACCGAACCGACCGACTTGCATGTTTAATATATATAATATTTTTCTCGGTTTTTTTTTTTTTGTTTTTTTGTTTTTCAAGTTAATAATTTATAGTCTGAAAGAACGAGCCAAGTGTGTAATGGGCCAGATGTCTCTGTAAAAACATAATTGTTTTCGACGCCAACGGCTAAGTGTGTGCATGTTAATCCGCGCACAATGCGGCAGACTTCCACCGTCCGTGCGTCGTCTATAATACCGCCGTTTTAATATCACGTGACGTAAATAAAAAATATGTTTGTGTTGTGCGTTAAAACGTTTCACGACGTAAGGTACATAATAATGATAATAATACTATTAAAATGATAAATGATTATATGTAAACCGACCAGAAGTCATCGCGGAGTGCACGCGATGTATGCGAAATAAATAAATAATTACCGGGGGCATATAGATAAGCGTGGGCCAAGACGCGTACAATCGTGTCCAGACGAATATTATTATGTTTGATATTAATAAATAATAATATTATTATACCTGCAGTATTGTACGATTTTGCGCGGACAATGCGTGTGCGAACGAGGGCGTTTTGAACAATGACGAGAACGGTCCTATATATACCCACTTTAAACACTCCACCACCGCATTTATCGACGTATTCGTATTGTATATACCACATTTTTCAATAAATATTATTGTAAACGAAATACGTGTTACGCGAGAAATCAGTAAGAGATCGTGAAACGCGCCGATTGTAAAATAATACGATGATAAACTCCAGACGAGCCAGGATTAGTATAATATTATTATTATAAAACGCGGCTTGTATACGTGTGTATTGATATTTGATAATATATAGTAATATTATATTCTCCGCGTTCCGAATAATATGAGATGCTGTCGGCAAACGCATTGTTATTACCACGCGTTTTGAATCGTGTTTATTACCACGATTCCAATCGTGGTTAATACTGGGAGTTATTTTTTGTGCGGTGCAGTGATAACGATTGATCGCGCGTCATCGTGAAATCGATACGTTCTTCTCCTCCGTGTTTTTTTTTTTTTTTTGTTGTTGCCTCCACGACTGTACGAGTTTGTACTTACCTACTTTGCATTCTGTAGCGATTTGTCATTTCGATAGTCGTAATTTCGTAAATCGTAATTCACTAATTCGTATTTCTTATCTTTTGTTTGTTCGTGAGATGGTCTGTGGAATTATTATTATTTTTTTTTTTTACCTCCTTTTTACCGTCGTAATCGTTTGAAGTTTCGGCTTAATGTGACGTAAAACTGCTCTGGGTACACGATATATTATTATATACGTGATACGTATTTTTCGGTTTTTTCAAGTGCGATTTGATTATACGTCGCGTGCGCTTTGTCGGAGTTTTGTTTGTTTCGACATCGTTTTACGCCATTTTTTTTTTTTTGTCGTTTGTTCATTTCCCGTCGTAAACGCGTTTTCTCGCACGCCTAGATCCGGATAATTGTTTTTAGGGCCGTAAGCATAATATACTTGTACCATTGATTATAGAATATTATTGATAATATTCTATAATCAATGCTTGTACTATAAATATGGAATGTCCGTATCATTTTAAAAAAGATAATTATATTTTCGATTATAATACTTATACCAAAATTTAATATTATTTTATGGTTTTAGACTTTAGACTGTTAGAATCGAACAATCTGGATCGGCGGTACACGTATCGAGAGTTGGAAAATCCAACACTTTACTGATTACGACCGATCCGCCGATTTTCTAGAACGTTCGATTTCAGTACTGATTTAGTAAGTAATGCGATAGTACGTCGCTCGTGATTTGTCTCCCGTGAAATATATTGATTAATAAAATTATGAAAGTGAAATGCATGTTGTTTTTTTTTATTTTAATTGTGGTGTTAATTTTAATATAATTAGACGATAGTTGTATTAAAAAGTAGTGCCACAACAAGACAAATATTAATTTACAAGTGATATGGAAAATAGTTTATTAAAATTAAATATTACATTTAATACTCTTCGTTTTCGTTTTTTTTTTCTCGAAGTATAGGCCGATTTTTTTTTTTGGCCGTAAGCAATTGCTAATTTTGCTTTTTAACTTTTGCTATTTTAACACGCGATTGTGTCGAATGCTGTGTAACATTCGAATACGCTTCAAGAATCACCAAGAATCACATATTTTGTTAGTGAAGACGACCAGGTATTATTATTATATTTTTTCATTATTATCATACAAAACACACACTTAATTTGAATGTACATGAAACGTACAAAAACCTACCCAAATTAATTTTTTTTTTTTTTTTTTTTTTTTGTTTTACTTATTTAGTCCAATACTTGGTCACAAAACATTCTAATATTAAATAATTACACAATATTAAATCGTGATTCTACCTCATTTTAATCAAAAAAACTCTATCTAAGGGGTGCCGCTATCGTTCCCCTCAAATCCGCCATTGAATATATTTTATGGTATTTAGACAATTATCGGTCAAAAATAAACCCGATTGAGCTGTTATTACATTATATTATTTATTATATATTAACATTATTTCTACGAATGCGATACATATTTTAATCATGTATTTTTCCCCCTCCATTCCACTGGCCATCACGAAAATCGTTTCTGTTAAATGATAAATAATTACCATTCGGTTAAATAATAACAGGTATTAAAGTGGAGGGGGAGACGTAGGAGAGGTAGGAAACTCAGTCCCCCTACTTCTGACCATACTCGAAAAACGTCCTCTTTAATAATTTCTTCAAAAGGTACGCGGGTACTTTAAAATATTTTATATACCTAATTTTATAATGAATATAAATTATAAACATTTATTAATTTTTCAAATGTTATTTAAATTTTATCAAAAATATTTATTTTCTTCAGTTTAATATTTTACTATGGAATATATTTGATAGTCATATATATCTGAGGCTTATAATAACAAAAATATAATTTAATTTGTTCCTATATTGATATTGTTTTATTCGTATTTATTAAGTATTACATAATATTATTAAATTATTATTCTGAGATATAAATAACATATTTAGATATTAAAATATAGTAGAATTAATATGTTTAATAATAATAAAGAATATTTTAGTATACATGAAACACTGAAAATAGTGTAGAGTTCATAGTCCCCTTTGATATTTTATCCCACTTTAAACCCTGCCTATATAACGTATTCAGCGGTGGATCCAGGAGGCACAGGGGTACGTGCTTCTCCTGTCAAAGGAATCCAAAAAAAAATGTCGGGGAAAGTTTTTTAAAAATATTATAGGTATATTCAAAAATTAAGTAAATGTTACCTATAGCTTTATATTTAAAAACCAATTTATTTAAATAACTTTTTTTGCGGATACTTTAATTTAAATAATTTGAACTTGACATTAGTGTTTATCTTAATATAACACTAAAGTCTTTACTTATAATTCCGTCTTTTTCTGTTTTCGGACTCAGTGACTCCCAGCATCGCATCACGTCAGATTGCCGGCGTTATCGCTGTTTTTTCCAATCGACTATTGTTATAAATTTAAAACTTATAACTTATAAGCATTTATAATATTATTCTAGCTATCTTATTTGTATATCTTCTTCGACATAATAATTTATTGTGACAAAATATAATATCGTATATTTGTTCACGAACATATTATATAATGATGTAACATCTTAATAATCAATGTACCTAAGTATTTATTTTATTTCAATTTTTTGAATCTATATAATATAGATATAATATTGAAGATTAATTATATAATTTTTCATATTTTTAATTAATATTATTATTTTACTATTGAAATAAAATACAATTAAGAATGATTATATATCTATAAGAAATATTTTATTTATATTTCAAAATAGATTTTAGAAAAATGACTAATGTGCCCCCGTGTCAAAATTTTGTGGATCAGCCGCTGAATATATTGACACGTTACTGCGGTTCGGGCGTAATATTATTATTATTATAGTTAATAACTATAATTTTATATATTCTCCTTGTGGCAAACCCGCGATTCTTAAAAAGTTAAAACCAACTTACCTCCGTACACGCGGCAACGGACTCGTACGTTTGATCCTTCGACGTACGGACCGACGACCGTCGTGCTGGTTGTGGCGGGCGTATTAATTGACCCCCGTTCGTCTTTGCTGTTGAAATTGTCGCCGTCCTGTCGCCGTAATAGCTGGCGACCCGTGGCCAAGTCCATAATTTCCATGTGATCCGGCGGCACTGTAACAAAACATAAATTATCCCGAAATTAGTAGGTACGACGCCACCCGAAAGTCCCGTCCGGTCGGCAATTTGTAGTATTGTATTGTAATTTTATTATAATAGTGCAGACCTTCAATTATTATTATTATTATTATTATTATTATACATATTGTTTTGAATACGTCTACGAATCGATTTCACGCCGTGAGATCATGCCGTAGGTATATCGTTGTCTTTATATAATATATATACGCGTAGAGTTTACCGTGCGGTATACCCGCAACGCAATTCCGCGTCTATCTAAAGGATATGCCGCGGGTGTACGATCCGACGGACGGGGATGACAACAAAAAAAAAAAAAAATAATAATAATAATAATAATAAATAATAAAAGTCCGCGATGGCCGAAGGGACGTTTATAATATAAGTGTGTATATATATATATTATATATTTCGAATTCTGGGCGCGAAACCCGAGACTGCTATTCTGACCGTCGTAACAATTTCGCTCAGTTTCCGCCGCCGCACTCGTTTCTCGTACCCCCGGCCAAACCATTATATTATTGTTTTATTACAAATGCGGACTGCCTGGATTGGCAATACTCGAAAACGTAGATAAGTACCCGAATCGTTCGGCCGGATACGGGTTATCACTGGTACGTCCCTATATCGTTCCTCCCCTACGCTTCCGACCGGTATCAATACCGCACGAAGACGATTAATAATTTTCAAACTGCTCGGCCTGTCCGGGTTTAATAGGGCCGCACGTGCCCTGCGTACCAACGATGTAACGCGCTACCTATACTCCTGCTGCCACTTCTATTATATAGGTAGGGTACCTACCTATTACTTCTGGTGTAGTAATTATTTTCGTACGTGCGAACGGTGTCGTGACAATTACCGCATTGTCACGATCACGTTAATCGTTTTGGTGGTAGGGGAAAATGGCCACTCCACTGTGCTCTCAGTATTAGCTAGCCGAGGGGCAATAAAATTATGTGTCTTAAACGGCCACCGTCCAATTGTATTTGTTTTATTTGTTATTTTTGTTTTTGTTTCGGTTTTTTCCCTCCCTTATAATAATACGTTTATAGTTTAAGCGATTTTATTGTGTACCGCGATATAACGCGAACGGTAACGTAATACAATTATGTAAACGATATTGTGTTATACGCGTGCTGCGATTATAAATGACACATCAAATTAAGTCTTATATTATTAAGAGACCACAATTTAACGAACACAAAAATAACAATCCGGTGGAAAGGAAACCGCGATATAACGCGATTAAAAGTATTTTGAAGAACCTAATTTCTAACTAACGTGTTTATATCGTATATAATTTTATTATTATATATTATATTATAATAAGAAGTGCACTTGATAAAACTTAAGGATTAGGCCGTTGGAACGGAATATGATTATAATGCCGCAAACCTCAAGATAATCGTGATATGTACGGTATATACGGCCAGAAGTTAAGTCCTAGTAAATAAGTAGGCAAACTGTTACGCCAGAGTTCGGGACTTATGAGTTATGAAGGAGATTATAACGATAAATCCTCGACGAAATCTAAGCAGATTAATAACGTTGCAGAACGGCAGAAATGAAGAAATATCAGATTGGTATTCACCACCTGCAAATTGAAGAATAGTGGGCGACTAAAAAAAAAAAATTCAGAGAATGCGAATTTTGTTTACATTGCCTACAAGATATATAATATGATTTTATTCGGGGACATGGCCGAAAAATGTTTTCTTTCTCGTTACACCGCGAATTTCTATATATAATATGTTCGGAGTTTACAAAATTTCAACAATTTCTCTTCGGTTGTTTTGGGTTTATGTAACTCAACATGAAACAAGCCGCAGAAAATGCAGAACCATAATATTATTAAGAAACTTTTATTACGTCAAAAACAAAATTCGACGTAACACGCGCGTAATATACCTTAACGTATATACACGTTCGAACGTTTTTGTTCTAATGAAACTAATCATATAATATTATTCATTATTTTGTCGAAATGTTTCTACTCGGTGTGTGTGATTAAATTTAAATCCAAATATTATTTGGAGTTAAATTGATAAATTATTTTCATATACATGTTTATATTTACATATTATACGAATATCGACGAGTAAGAATTACAAAACGAAATAGGTTAAACTGATAAGTATATTATAAATTATTATAATAAATAAAATGACTGTATACGAGTGTCAAATAATTTTTGGAAAATATATTGCGCTTTTCGAACATTGTACGCGAAAATAGTATTTCTGGATGTTTACTTTAGTATAATATTATTATTTGCCACAATTGTCGTAATTATTGCGAGTGTCAGTCAATACATTATCAACGCGATGATATATAACGTTTATTATAAACCGATAACTCGTTTCCCGTTAATCGTATAATATAGAGTATAATTATTGAAATCGGTCAATTTACTGGATACATAATAATATTAATAATTTATTTGTCACGCAATATTGTAAATAAAATATTTTATTGTCGTCGTTCCGTTTCCATTAAATTGTCACAATGTCTGGTCTGTGCTATACGAAATAAAATAATCGCGAACACAACAATAATAATAATAATAATAATAATAATAATAATAATAATAATAATAATAATAATAAAATAAATACTGTACGTTCTTCGTTTCGTTCAGATTTATTTATTTATTTTTTTTTTAAAAAAAAGAATACGTCGACGGATATTCCAATACGGCGAATAGAATTATCGCTCCAAAAGGTGAAAATCGTTCAGACCCAACCGGCTAAGGCTAAAGATCGGGCGTACATCATCGCCGCGATGACGAGGCCCCGACCGCATGACCGCCGTCCGCGTTCGTTGTCATTCCCCGTTCTTCCTGCATCCCCGATCGACCCTCCCACCGCCAAAAACTACGTACACCTGTCCGTCGTTTGTATTTCCCCTAGACTTCGGTCGTCGCCCCTCCTTTCCCCCGGGGCGTTATAAGGGCGCTGTGTAAAATATTAATAACAACAACAACGAGACTACGACGATGACGATGACTTAAGTATATACGTGTGTGTATATATTATAATATTATATGTATGTATGTATGTATACAGCCGCACGCAGACCCGAGGCTCGAGAGCTTTTCCTCCTCGTCCGCCCGCCGTCCCGATCCTCTCGTCCGCGCACTCGACAACTGCCGCTGCCGCAGTATCCCGATCCCGCGTGTGTACCGCCGCCGCCTGAACAAGATCGATATAGCAGTGCGCTACTACACCCTCTTACCCGCTCAACCCCGACCTAGACTCGATACACGTCGACGTCGCCCACGCCACACGCGGTCACCCTGCGCGCGCTGTCGTCAAAACCCCCTGCCCGCGGACACCACCATGTCGGCCCGTGTATTCACACTTCCACCGTCCAACTGTGTCGCGCCGCCGCTGCCGACAACACCGGTGACCGGTCGCACCCGGCCCGCTCGCCGATAGACCGTCCAAAAAACCCGTCCACTTTGTCCGCGAATCGCTTCCCGCCGCGTGCCGAGTATACACAGAAGTTCGCTTATCCCTCCCGGTCACCACTCATTCTCTTCCGCCATCACAGCGACCGCGTTTATATTATATATATATATAATAATACACACATACCGGCACGTTACATGACGTTGTTTTCGACGAGATATTATATACGCGCGACCACCGGCATTATTACAATAATATTATAATAACAGTATAATAACAATAATTTTGTAACGTCCTTGTGTCCGCAGTCGAGTCGTCGTCGTATATATATATACATTCTCGTTCCTCGTAGCTCAAAGGTAGTCAAAAAAAAAAAAAAAAATAAAAAAAAAAATAAATGGATACCACATACCATTATTCTGTGTGTGGTCGCGTTCCGGCGTCGTGACGTTATGATAATATTATATATATATATGTTACTGCGGTGGTTTTTTTACGCGACCCTTGTCTCAATTTAATAAAAAAAGTAAATAACATTTTTAGAAAATATTATTGAAATTTATTAATTCTAAATCAACGTCTATTCGTTAATTTAAATTTGCAGTTTTGACACGTCCCCCGTATACGAAATACTGTTAACACGCGCGAAAACATCATTAATTTTATTAGTCAATTCTCTATTACTCACGTGTAAATGACGAAAATTGTCATTACGAATAATTTTACGTCAATGGACAATGTTTTATAAACGGTAAAATTTAAATATACCAAATACGAATTGACATTTTTTTTTTTTTTTTTTTTGTATTACGTATAATATAATAAAAACGAACGATTTAGAGCACGTAACGACGTGGACGATACGAATTTCTCAGAGATTTTCCCCTACATTTATATGACAACGTCCGACAGGCACTTGACACTATACACATCCCTTGAATTTGATATTCTCACTGCGGTCGTCTTTCCAACATTTTGTCGCGAAACCAATGTTACACGTTCACGTCATATTAATGACTTAACCTACTCATGTCCGGTATACGGTTATTTGTTTAGGCCGTATTCGTATCACACGATTAATAATATTATGCAGTCACTATTTTGGTCCGAAATTCTGAATAATATCATGTTATTACTCGCGTGTTCGGCGTCGTTTTAATTATTTTTGTAATTTAACGTTCTGTTCGACCGTGAGCGATGATACAAAATAAACGATATTTAAAATCTCTTTTGGTTAACTTTTAAAATAATAATTAGAATAGTTTAAAAATTCGCAGATACTTATAATAAAAGCGTATTATTTTAATTGCTTCCTGATAAAAGTTTTAAAATATTCATATATGCCGAATGTGTATACATTATTTAAATATTCTAGTTTTAGCAAAAAAAAAAAAAAAAAAAAAAATAATTGAAACTACTAATTTCTAAACTACTAATTTTAATGTGTACAAAAATATATTATTTTTAAGTAGGATCCTTAAATTTGACTTCCGTTGAAATATTGCACTAAATCAAAAATTCGAAATAGGTAAAAAGGTAAAAGGGTATAGTAAAGAGCAAACACGGTGAGAGCTTTTTGTATGTTTATAATACACGTACCTATATAATATCATTTATAATTTTGTTGTTTTGTTGATCCTAACCAAAGATGAAGAGGCGTGACCCTATGTTCGGCTCCAACTTCTAAATTTAATCATATTAATAAGGATAACGTCTAAAGCGGGGTCTAAAGAGCTCTTTCGTGAAATCCCTAACAACATTTCTCGCTAACATTAAATTAATTATAACAAATTAAATTATTTTTCAATCATCGTAATTTGATTTATGAAAGTTTAAAAATATTATTTATATCTCGAAATAATTAATTTATACTGGATCACTAATCATCATGCAGTGAAATTAAATTGCAATTTTGTACATTTTAATTTTTTAGTGATGAATATTATTATAATAAGTAATAACTTATGAGATTCAAAGATATCAATACTTTATATAGGTACCAGGTATGCCTAACCGGTTTATCTATTACATATTTTTAAATTAAATTATTCCATTTATATATAAACAAATAGCATTTTATATTAAAACAATGTTTTTCAGAACAGGTATTTGCTTATAATAAAATTAAAATTAAAACATAATTGTTCTCACATAAATTATATATTTTAGATGGTTATACATTTTATTTTATTCATTTTTAAACATTTAATTTAAATAGGTATCTATAATAATAATAAATATCAAACTTATGCTTTATTAAAAAAACAAAACAAAAAACATTATTTTTTGGTCAATTAAAGATTAAACGTTCAACAATAATATTAGTGAACGTTATGTTCCATGCGATAATACTGTTTTATACTACTTAAAAATTCAAGCAATTACATTTTATACTGTCATTATCAATTTAATTGATGTCTGTAAACAAAATATATTATAATTGATAATGAAACAAAAATGAAACGCTAGTTACACAATAAATTAATTAATCATAAAATATTTATTTAATTTTAATTTTAAAAATTAATATCTAAGTAAATACTTTATAGAAATCAAAAAAAAAAATTTTCGGAGTCATATAATCTTTAAAAAATTTTAAATTAAAGTAAATTATTATTATTATTATTATTTTTTTTTTTTTATTGTAAGCACTTACTTAAAAAATAAATTATTTTAATGTAAAATGCGACTTATTTATATATACTTAATTAAATTTTTAAATTATATTTTAAAAATTTGTTATACAGATTAAAAGTTATTGATAGGAAAAATTCTGGTAGGATCGATGGTATAAATAAAAAATAATTAGTTTAAATTATAAATAAATAAAATGTCTAAATCTAAACAATAGTCGATGACGGGTAGAAAATATAAAATAACTGCATGACGAAATTATTAATCTAATAATAACTATTTTAAATGTTATTTATAATAATAAGTTTTATAAGTATTTAGCAGAAACAATGAATGATAATATAATATAGATAGTTTATAAAATGATTGCATTATTCAGAGAAGTAATTCGTTTGTTGATTTAAACAATAATAAATAACTTATTAAAATGTATTAAATTATATTATTACTATTTAATATTTTTTATGTGATTACTTCTATAATAGTTATTGAATTTCGTATAATAGAATATAATATAAATTATATTAAGTTATAACTTATAAGGTCGTTAGTATATTTATTATTGATACACAAATAATAAAATTTAATTTTAATTCAAATTTGTCATATTACAAATTTATACAATAATTAAATTTAATATACTCGTATGTTAAAGTAATAAAAATGAAGTTATAAAAAGCTATATTAAAATATAATGTAGCTATTTGTAATATATAGTGAAATATGCAATATTATATGAAATATGGCTTATATTATAATTTATAATAATATAATATGAAATGAATGTATCACTTTACAAAATGTATTTACCATGTCTCTATAAAATACTGAATTAAAAAAATAAAAAAAAAATTATGAATTCCACATCTATTGTTAATACGTAATCAATCATTTTTTGATTTCTTATAGCTTTGAGTTATAATATGAATTTGAAAATTGTTTTGATTTTATATAGTTCTCAAAATATTAACTTGATTTATTATCGTGAGTTTTTTTTTTTTATAAACATTATCGAATTATATTTTATCATTCAATATAAAATAAACATTTTTTATATAAATTTAACTTTTTATTTGATTACTTTATAATCATTTAATTATAATAATTTATTTACAATATATTACATTACGTAGTATAAATAATTTTATATTTTGAATAATTTAAATAATATTAACTTACCAATTACAGTTAGATTCACTTTGGAATTTCGCGTTTGAGCTAGTCTGAAATCCACTCGACACCGATATAAATGAATCGCATCCTTTAAACTAACTCGATCAATACGCAATTCCGAGGAAAAATATGTTGACATGATGGATTTTTTTTGACTATTGGTTTTTGATTTAAAATCTCGTTCGCTTGAATCTCCATTGACATGGAAATGTGCTCGATCGCCAAACACTCGTTGATCAGACCATCTTTCTGCTCCAGTAGTCATCAAATGATATGAAGTAGAATCATATTCCTGATGTGTATGTTTAGCGGTTGATCTGGCATCAACGCTGTTAAACAATTTTCACGTAATAAAACGATAAATATTTTTTGTTAAATAAATTCTAAAGAATCGAAAAATGAAAGAACATTGATTCCTTATTTACTTTACATGGTATAGAGTATTAATTTCTATTATTTAAGTTCCAATAACAATCATGCAAATAAGGGTTTGACGCATAATGAGGCGAAGAATATTTCTATATACCTATTTATTTTATTTTCCTCCTTTGACAATTAATTTTAAAACTTTGAACCCCACTGATATAGTATTTTAATTAATTAGTATAAGATTAAACTTAAATATTTATAATAATTAAAATAACATTTTCTATATTGTGTTATTACGTTTACAATGTTTTTTTTTGTTTTTTTTACTATTTTCTTAAAATATAAAATATTTACTAAAAATTATTTAATCGATTACCAAATGAATAATAATTCAAAATTAAAAAAATATTGATTAGACTTTTTAGGTTAATAACTTTATACATATTCATTTTGTAAACGAAAAAGTGTGTAAGACTAAATAACATAATTTGGTTACAACAAAATATTGTAGTAGGTAACATAAAAAAGGATTTAAACGGATCATTTTCCTTTATAAAAGCTATAATATTAATTATTTTTATTATTATTTATTGTTATTATCGTTATTATTATTATTATTATTATTATTATTCTTTTTATTTTTATTATTATTATGCAACTGAAAGCTTATGTATTAACTTATAAGCCAGAAAAAGTATGTATAAACATAAAAGTTGAATTAAAAATAAAATATGTATACTTATATTTACTCAAATTACTAAATTTAATTACTAAAATTATATATATATAATATATACTATTACTATATACGAATATGTATATTGTTGACTCTTGCCAAAGACTAATGAAAAATATTTTATAGTCAGGATAATTATTACTATCATACAAATTTTTAAATCTTATAAAATTTAATAGATAAAATTCTGAAATTTTGCAGTAAATTAACGAGAAAATCTTCATGTTTAAATATAGAAAATAGAAATTAATAAAATAAAAAAATAATTGAATTAAAAATAGTAAATTTTAAAAGGCAAGGGAAGGGATACTGGCGTGGAAGGAATAGAGGTGTAAATAGGATATTGTTGAATTTTGATTAACATTTTGAATGCAATGATAAATCATTAAATCATTACATTCGAAAAACGATTTTGAGCGAAGTTCATCAGATTATATATATATATATATATACATGTATGTATTGATTAAAAATTTTACATTTGTCAGTCACTAGTAGTATAAAACTTTAAAAGTTTTGTCAATTTTATATAAAATTATTTTAAAATAATGAAATATAAAAAAAAGAATAGGAATGTACATATACAGGTAAATAGGTAATTTAAATATTGATTTTATTCAAATTTCAACTTTAAACATCAATAAAAAAAATTGATATTTGAGATATTTTATAATATTTAGGAAATGCGTTAATCAATATGTAAGTATACTCAATTGAAATTTCAAAATTTTTAAAAAAATTTGTATTTTTTATTAATTATTATTATAAAAGTATTAAAAGTAATTAAAAATCATAAAAAAATACTATATTATATGTATTCTTAGATTTTCGATGACACTAAAAATTTCAACTTTAAACGGCTATAAAAAATTGAAATTTGGGATTTTTCTAATATTTTGGTATCATGTTAATTGTTAAGTAATATGTGTGTATACTTCAGTAAAATTTTTAAACTTTGAAACCAAAAATTGCCAAAATCGTCAATTTTATTAAATATTATGTAGATAAAAACGAGAATTATAGGAAATATTCAATGTTCTATATTTTGTAGTAAAATTAACTTAATTGTTCCAATTTTATCACATATAATTACCTATGTGAATGTGTAAAAGAATTTTCAAGTTTCTAAGTTCAAAATTGCCCTAATTATCGTGAAATATTGAAATCGAATCTGTCAAAATTTTAGTTTTCGTGAAAATGCCATTTTTTCATTATTTTTCCGATCGCATAAGATCAATTTTGAGAAATTAAAAAAATAACCTGAATAAAGTACAAACTACATCCACTTTCCACCCGGAAGCATATGCTGTTCTTGAAAATCGGAGTATTATTTCGGGTAGAAAAAGTATTTTCATACATAAAAAAAAAAGACATATCATTGTAACACCAATAGATTTTTTCTCTCCGCTAAAATCTAATAAAGAGAAGTAGGTATTATTATGTATTCATTAATAATTATTATAAAGAGAGAATTATTGTGTTAAAAAATACAATATATTTAGTAGACATGAACTAATTATGAAAATGTTGTTTACGTGTATAAATTGTTAAATGAAAACATATCAAAGGATTATTAATTAACACATAATTTCATATGTAGAATTGTAGAGTGTTAAAATATTCATTGTAAAATTATTAAAATTTTACTTTTAAATGTTAGTTAATTTTAATGTGTATAATTTGTAAAATAAATGTTTGTGTCTGGATGATAATAATCTAATACGAAATAAATTTATTTTTAATATAACAGTATATTACTGTACTCATATATTAATAAATTATTAGCATCTCACTCTGAATGTAACCTACCTCTTATTGTAATATGGTTCATTATCACTTTTTAATACAAGGAGCATAATAATTACGAGGTTGATACGTGGAATAGATCCCTTCTGTTCTTTTCTTGTAATTAATTTTAAATGCTCGTATAGAGTGGTGTGATGTGAAAGGTGATTTGCATATCTCCACCCATAAAACATTCTTAATTACGCAAATGAAAATAAGTGCCCCATTTCCATTTCATGTTCCTATCTTTAAATCGGAAATTTGATACAGGTGATATTTCAAAAGGTTATTATATATATATTTAGTTTTATCACACGTGGAAACATTTTAAAATCATTTACACAAAATAAAATTTAAGAATTATAATTATATTAGAAATTAGTTAATTTAGAAAAAACATTTCATAATATAAATAATATATTTTATATTGTTTAAAATATTATATTATCTACCTGTTATATCAATAGTGTATAAAATAAATTTACTTTTTATCAATTATCTATTGATATTAGATATGTTTTTGAGCAATTCAAATTTGAATAATTGTGGTTTATATTATATATAACATATAAATGAAATATTTTAATTTATTTCTAATTTAATAATATTATTACATTTTTGCCATACGTACCTACTATCTAATTCTAAACAAATTAAAAATAAAGTGAATGTGAAACTAAATTTACAAGTTGTTTCCGTATTCAATAATATACTGGTATGTAGGTACTCGTACATTTTAATTCTCAGTTTATTATCTATCTAAAAGTAATAATATTGTATAAATTCAATATTTAATAATAAAATGAAATAGGTTTGATATATTTAATATATAATTAAGATAAGAAAATAAAAGATGTATTTTTTAGGATATATTTATAAATTAAATTTTATATGTATATTCCTTTATCAACAAATTAAATTGAATTATTCAGTAATAATAAGAAAAAAAATTACAAAGTATACGATTGAATGTTAACATTATTTTAAGTTGTAAAAAAAGTATAAAAGTAATAGAAACTCTACTCTTATTACTAGGTAGGTGCTTATATTATTTAACCTTTCAATGTAAAGAGTTAAATATCCTTATCACTATAATAATTACTAACTAGATTATTTAATTTCAACGTAATATTAAATTCTAATTTATAAATTCTAGTTAAAAATTAAAGTTTTATCTTTTTTACTTCTTAAAAAAGTTACATTATTAATTACAATGAATTAATTTAGTTTAAAAAACACAGATGTGAAATTAAATTTAGAGGCTTGGTGAACAAAGTCAATATATTGAAATATGTCACCATGACATAATTTAGTTTTAGTGAAACTTTTTTCACATTTTAAAAAATTTAATAATAATTTGAATGCAGAAACATTCAATAAATCAAATTAATAGGTTTTAATAAATTTGTTAATATTTTATGAATATGTAATATATTTTATAATCACTTTATTATATGCAATAAAATATTCTCAACATAATAATAAAGTAAAAATAAATATAGTTTAATGTAAATCTTAGTTATATAACAATTTAAATTTTAGTTACAAAACATTTTAATTTTATTATGTATTAAACAATATTTGTTTTAAATTATACGTTACATTTTTATTAATATGTTATAAAATTAATTAATTTAAAATTCATCACTTTAAATGTGTATATAAAATTAACCATACATAATAAAATGTATTATCTTAATATTTTACAAACCAATCTTTCTTATCATATAATAATGAATTTTCGACTTTGTTTAAAGTTGTTGTTTTTATTGTTATTATGTCATTTATTTACGCATTAATTAATATTAGCTATTATTTAAATCGATATATTTTAATATTTTGTGAAGAAAGCACCGACTAATATAATAAAATTTCTATCTTCAGTAGGTACGACAATACAAAATTTTTAATTTTGTATTATATGTACAGACTTACTTCAGGTAATTTAACCATTGGCCTTAGAAATTAAAAAGAAGAGCTGATACTGCTGTGGAAGGGATACAGGTGTAAAGAGTACAGTGTTAAATTTTGATTAAAAAGTTCAATTTAAAAATTTTTATATTTCTGTTATCATATCTGACAGAATTATTCTGGAATGCGATGATTATCACTGCATTCAAATTTTAATAAAAATTCAACACTATCCTCTTTACACCTGTATCCCTTCCACAGTAGTATCAGCTGAAGAGCTTAAAAAAAATAAGTTTTTTACTTAAAACAGCTATGAGAAAAAAATTGTAATTGTAATATTTAAAATAATTTGGAACTGAATTAAGCATTTTATTTTTATTTTACATTAAATTTTTTGTCTCTTTTATTAATTATTATTATAAAAATATTGATAAATAATAAGAAGAATCCTTATATGGATTTTTAGATTTTCGATTACTCTATAAAACTATCAACTTTAAATAAGTAACTATATTAAAAAAAAAAATTAATACTTGGGATTTTACTAATATTTTAATAAAACGTCAAATATTTGAGAATAACACTACAATAAATGTTTTAGAGCCCTAAATATCCAAATTACGATTTTAGTTTAACATTATAGAGATAAAAATGTAAATCTTTAGGAAATATTTAAAGTTATATATTTTCTCAAAAAGGTAATATAAAAGTTCTAAAATTATATCATTAATATATAGCAACTATAGAATATCCAATAAAATTTTCGAGTCTCTAAAGTCTAAATTTAATACTGCCTGTTTTATCGTAAAATATTGAAATCGAATTCGTCAAAATTTCAGTTTTCGTGAAAAAAGCCATTTTTTTGTCGTTTTTTTCTACCGCTTAGGTTCAATTTTGAGAAATTCGAAAAATAAGGTTAAAGTACCGACTTCCTACAACTAGAAACATATGCGATTCGTGAAAAGTGATAATCAGAGCATATCAAGTCGAAATAGTGTCTACATACATAAAAAAAAAAGATCATTGTAAAACCAATACATTTTTCTCTTCGCTCAGAATCTAAAATGTATAGGTACCTATTTTATTATCGTTTGTTTATCAATCAGTATTTTCTATTTAAAAAATTAATTATTTTAATTATATATTTAATCGAATTTATATTATGTTATCCATTATAAATGAAAATTATTATGAAATATATTTATTTAATATGTATAAAATTATTATTTTCTTGGTATAAAATTTAAATATAGGTACCTATTATTACTTATTAGTAATTCTTTACTTAGAATTAAACAATAACACTTATATAGTTTCATATATTTATAAAGAATGACGTAAAATTGTAATTTAAATTTAATTAATATATTATTTTATTATTAATTTTAAATCATATATTATTATATTACTAAAAATATTTAATAGTTATTGGAACATAAAAAAAAAAAATCAATTTTATAAAGTCATTATAAATTTTGAATACCTGTATATTGGCGTTCCTAAATCATCGCGATACCATAAAACTAATAGTACAGCATCAAGTACATTTCCAGTTGCACCAGATGCAAGAGTGCTTTCTCCATCAAGAGGAGGTGAATCAGCTCCCGCATCTGATAAATCATCTTCTTCGTCAGATCCCAATGATATATCACACGGTAAACGAGCTTGTTGGCCTGCAACCGCTCTTACGTGATATACTGGAACTAGATTATAAATAAATACAGTCAATTAACATCTATACACTATACACATATATAATATATATAACTACTATATAATAAGTCACAAAAGTATGAAAAAATGAATTTTTTCCTATGAGTTTTACTTGTTAATAAAGGAGAAAATCATAAAATGTTTTTTGTTCGTAAATTTTGTATATTTTAATAAGGTGAACGAATTGTTTAAATATTATAATAAATTATATAAATAGTAATAATCAAAAATATTTAATTAGGTTGAAATTTACATATTATTTTATTACCAATAAATGTCAATAATAATTTATATTTATATAATATTTCAGGTAATCGTATATTAACCATACATCCTATTATAGGTATTTAAATATTTTGTTATTTTTAAAAATGAGTATTTTACTACGTATAATATGTAAAATTCTTATATAATTCATCAAAATATTATATTTTTTTATTTTATTTTTTGGTTTTAATTTATACTTCACATGCTATTTTTAATTTGCATAGAGTATTTTTTATTCAACACGTTTGTTTTTATAATACATGAAATAATACATAATTCTATTGTACTATATTTATTATTATTATTATTATTATTATTATTATTATTATTATTATTATTATTATT